>JAJJMC010019063.1:506851-615304 GCA_023531435.1 Papaver californicum
AGCATCTGGTGGGAAGATGATGATGGTGGTGGTGGTCTGTTGGAAGATGAAAGAGTGAAGAAAGATGGAGAGTTAGATTAGAAATTGTACGCGTGTAACAAATGTATGTGGTAATTTCCTTTTATCGAAGGATACAATAGTAAATGTATTTAGATTATTAATTTAATTAAAAATATACTTAACCAAGTCAATTCAGTACCAAACTGTAAACTGATTAAAAGTTAGAACAAACCCTGATATTAGACAAAACCTAAGTACTAAAAATTAATTAACCCAACATGTGATCAATTACAACGGAATGCAAGTTACTTTGCTTTAGTTTAGACTCTTAAATATATCTATATAAGTGTGTTTGGGGATGTGTTTAGTTTATCAAGCTTTTTTGTCAAGTGAAACGTGTACCAACAGAGTTACTTTTAGTTAGAAATTAAAACTATTTTTAAAGGATAGTTTTTAGCTTTATCTTTATTTTCTTTAAAATAATAATTTGAAAACAAATCTACTGGATTCACCTACATCCATCTTCCCATTAATTAAATGTAAGTCCATTTGGATATTGGATTAGACGCCGATGCCACATTTAAAATCTATTGCGTATTAGATTGGATACATATCTGTCCAAATTCGATTGATCTCATATGGTGCTGCCATTGCTTACCCAACCAATCAAGTAGGCAGTAATCAACACATTATTAACCAATTCTTCGCCCGTATTTTTAAGCGAGATTCTGGGAAATCGTTCGGTTAGAGCAACTGCAGCGGGCGACTATACCAAAGAGTAAAGATTAAATTTACTCTTTGGTCGCCAAATATCAAGCGCAACAGACGAGTACATTTGGTTTTCCCACGACTAAAGCTACAGTACCAGATTATATTTCCTCGCGACTAAAAGTATAGTCGCACGCTGTCATATAAGAGCGTTTACGCTAAACGCTATGCTAAGGAAGCGTTATTAAACACGGACACTTAACCAGAAAAACGTTTGATGAGACGCTTTAGAAGGGAAGCGTAAGATGTAACGCTCCCGTATGAGAACGTCTGTATGCGCAAACGCAACCCAAATGAGCGTCTCATAGGACGTCCATACGGAATAGCGTTCATAACAAAACGTTTACTTGGGAAGACGTATTGGTTAGTAAGTGAGCGTTTGTTAGTGTTAGGAGGACGTATTGGTTAGTGGAGGTTTAGTAAGTTAGTGATTAGTAAATATTAGTGAGCGTTTGTTAGTGTTAGGAGGACGTATTGGTTAGTAAGTGAGCGTATTGTAAGGAGGTTTAGTAAGTTAGTGCTCTTAGTGGTTAGTAAGTGAGCGTATTGTAAGTGCTTAGTGGTTAGTAAGTGAGCGTATGTTAGTAAGTGAGAGTTAGACGTTTAGTTAGTGCTCTTAGTGGTTAGTAAGTGCTTAGTTAGTAGTGAGGGTTAGTAACTGCTTAGTAAGCAGTGAGCGTTTAGTGCTTATAGGAGTGAGCGTTAGTAATACGTTCATTTAAAGGAACGTTTCATATATGGGCGTTTTTATAAAGCAGCGTTTGTGATTTCGGCGTTTGATTAGGATGACGTATGTGAGTAAACGTCTACATACCACAACGCTCAATTTACATACGTTCTCCTATGACTACGCTTTGATAGAAGACGCTACCTTGTGTGGACGTTAACCATACGTTTGATTAAGGAAGCGTACGAGCATGCAAACGCTCATCTATAAGTGCGTCTGGTTCCAGAATATGAAACGCTCACATAAATGTGCGTCCAACAACATACGTCCCACTAGAGAAACGTCCGTGTCACCTAACGTTCTTCTACAACAGCGTTTTATAACAGACGTCTAATTAAAATGACGTGCGATCATATTTACTCACAAAACCGTTGTGGAAAAAATGAAAAACAACCAAATTTTTTTACTCTTTGGTATTTGGTATACTCGTACCGTTGCAGTTGCTCTTACAGGCGAGGGCTTATGATTTCGCGCGACTATAATTTATCGTCGTCGATCAACGACGAGATTTAATCTCGAACAGTAATTTTCTTCGATTAAATATTATATTTGATCGACGATTGTGGCTGCATTTTACCGACTATCGATTAAAGATAATCTTTAGTTATCAAAATAATCGACGATTTAAAATGCTCTAAGTAGTTAAGGGTCCATTCAAAAATGGACTGTCCCACTGATTTATATATTTTAGAATGATTTTTGATCCTATACGAAAAATAAATAAATAGAGATAAGACCATAAAGTACAGTAAAATGTGCGTGACTCTAGTTTTAAGAAAAAAAGATGTCGGCAGGCGACTACACTAAATTTGAACAACCAGAAACTGCTTCCAAACCTAATGGCTAAAAATAGCAATTCACAGGAAAAAGAAAATCTAGAAACAAAATTTTCTGATGGAATAGTTCTGCAACACCGTACAAACACCGAATAAACTGTTAGTGTTACATCAATCAATATCTGATTCTTCTGAACATCAAACTTTGATATAAACGCTGCTGTAATTATTAGTACTACAACCAACTTCCACAGTCACTTTATTACTTTTTACATCAGCATTATATTCACACCCCATCATATAACATAGGGTGGAAATACTCAATCTCAAGTCTATAGATATTAACGGCTATAAACCTAAGGAGTTCAACTCACAACCATTAACTCTAGGGTGAATGCCAGCAGTGTGTAATATGTATCTATATGTGGGAAGAAGAAATAAAATCTAGGGTGGCGGCGGTTGATCATGGGGAAACTATAGTTATTCATATCAACGGTTAATATCGAAAAGGTTAATCCAACGGTTATAAAACAATCTCGCGTCAAAAGAAGGTGACTCCTCCTCATCACAGTCATCCCTAATAATCCTCTCTCTCCCTCTCTCTCTATTACCAGTTCTGGTTTTCTTCTACTTTTTCTTCTTCTTTCAGATCTTTTATATTTTCTCTCTCTTAAAAAAACCCTTTCCATTAAAAGAGAGAAAGGAAGTAAGAGAAAGAGAGTGAGACAACATTAAATCTATCTAATTTATCTATAAGTATGATGCCTCAGCAAACGAACGGTGCAGATTCACAACAACAGCAACAGCAACAGCAATGGATGGCTATGCAATATCCAGCAGCAACAATGGTGATGCAACATCCTCATCATCATCAGATGATACCACATCAACCTTTTCCACCTCAAAGTTTTATTCCTTATCCTTCAATACCACATCATCATCAACAACAATTACAACAAGGATCTTCAGAAGAGAATAGAACAATCTGGGTTGGTGATCTTCATTATTGGATGGAAGAGAATTATCTTCATAGCTGCTTTGCTCATACTGGAGAGGTTTCTTTCTTTCTATAACTCTTTATTATGTGTGTATTTCTTCCTCTGTTTCAGACAGCTATTTATTGGCTCATTGAATATTTTTTATAATGAATTTATCAGGAATGAGTATATGATCAAATCTCTTTCTTTTTCTTTCTTCATTGTTGTTATATGTATGGATGAAGTAAAAATCTGTATAACTTGTAGATTTGTTTAGGGATCTGAAAGTAGTGAAAATTATAAAATCCGGAGTGTGGCAATGAAGAGTTAATTTGATTAAATCTGGATGCTTTTGTTGCCTTATTCACTGATTAACAATAGCTTAGGTCAAGTGTATTCTTGTGCTTAAAAAGAATGTTACTTTTTTCAATTGAATACCTATAGACAAAGCTAAGTCGCTTCTTTTTTGGCTTTATTTATTTGCCTCCCTTTGCTAAATTTGATTAAGTTTGTAGCTTCGTCTGACTTGCTTTTCCGAAAAGGATTGTATGCGTAATGTGTGGTGTTAGGTGCTTCAGTGCTTGTGTTGCTTGTTTTAATCTGCATTGTGTCTACTAGTTACATTTCAAAATGCGCCCCTTGTTTTCTTATATTGGTTCTATGAAAAATGTAGGTCGCATCCATTAAGGTCATTCGAAATAAGCAAACCGGTCAGTCCGAAGGATATGGGTTTGTTGAATTCTGTACACGTGCAGCAGCTGAGAAAGTTTTGCAGACCTACAATGGCTCTGCAATGCCAAATGCAGAACAACCTTTTAGATTGAACTGGGCCTCATTTAGCATGGGAGATAAGCGTTCAGATGTTGGTTCAGACCGTTCTATATTTGTCGGAGATTTGGCTTCTGATGTTACAGATACATTGTTGCAAGAAACTTTTGCAAGTAGATACCCGTCCGTTAAAGGGGCAAAAGTTGTTATAGATGCTAATACTGGACGTTCAAAAGGTTACGGTTTTGTTAGGTTCGGAGATGATAATGAGAGGACACAGGCAATTACAGAAATGAACGGTGTTTATTGTTCTAGTAGGCCGATGCGTGTTGGCGTTGCGACCCCAAGGAAATCAACTGGGTTCCAGCAAATGTCATCTCAAGGTATGCGTTTGTTATAATGCACGTGAAACTTTGGGCATCTACAATTTGGTGGTTAAATGTTATTTTTTGTCGTTTTCGGCGTGTCATAATGTTTTCAAATCGTAAACCTGATAAAATAGCAGCTCTTATCATAGTTTGATCTTAGACAAAGAATGTGAGTAATTCATTTACTAGTTATACAATCAACCTTGCCTAATCGATCATTGATGTCGTAAGTAAAGAACAATCTAAGAGAAAACATTTAGACACCTGTTTCTTTTCTTTTCAATGTTCTTGCCAGTTTATAATACCTCTGGTACCTAGTTATATTTTCATAAATACTCAATATATTCTTTCTGGTCATTCTTATTTGCAAGTCATTATTGCCTTTTTGTTGTTCTTATTTTCAAGTCGGCATAGATTTCAATTCAGAAGTTCTTCTCTCCTTTTTTTTTTTCCTTCGTTGGATTATCTTAGTACATCTTCATCAGTCATCACTCTCCTTTTGCATTGCTTTTGTCTAGCTCGGCCAATTAGTATCCGAGCCTACAAATTTTCTTTCTAGTTACCCGATGATTTTTTGTAATACTGATCAGGTCATATGTCCTATCTATTTCTTCGTTTAAATTAATTGTCCCTGCTGTACCAGTGTGTCTTTAAGCTACAATGTTTTTCAATCTTTCTTGTTTCAAAGTTACCCGTGCTTCTTTCGTAATAATGGTGATGAATTGCTTCAATCTCTTTCTTTCTTGACAACTTCGTTTCTCCACCTCTTTACTCTTCAAGTCCTCAGCTTCTTAATTGCGGTTGCTGTGTTTTAATTCCATTAGCTCAAGTTGCTATATGCTTCACCATCATTATTGTTTACATTCTTCTATAATAGCAGAAATATAAAAAAAAGATGAAACAAACAGGTAGTGGACTGTCGGTCTACTCAAGGTAGTCAAGAGGGAGAGAGAAAGCGCAAGCTTGTCTGATGGAAAGAAGGGTCAGCGTATCAGCTTCAGTCCCGATGAAAATATATTACCTTTCGTTCTTTCTTTCTTTCCAGTTTTCTTTTTTCTTCTTCCTACTTGGTAAAGCTTTTGTTACCTTTAGAGGTGAAGTATTGCTTGTTGATCCTATTTTTCTTTCTCTGAACTAGTAGAGCGAGTCTGTATCCAGTTATTCATTATGCATCATAGGGGATTACAAGGACAGTTATTTTAACACCTAGTGATCGTCAATTTAAGCTAGTAACAGAAACTGATGCCCTATCTTCATTGTTTCCATACTATCATACAATGCCTGAAAAATTAACATGCAATTCATTCTGAGGGAGCACAAGAGTCGAGATTAATTGTCGCCTTCCTATACTTGAGAGTATATTAATTTAGAGTTGTACTGGGGTAACAGAGGAAGAAAATGCTCTTGCTTGTGAGCGAAATTTCTAAGTTTATTCTTCTTAAATAGTTTTGGAATTTGTAGGTGGAAATGCATCAGCCCAGGGATCTCAGACCGAGGAGGATTCTACCAACACAACAGTGAGCCAACTTCTCTCCTGCCATTTCCTTCCTTGACTAACCTAAACTTATCTATCATTATAACCCAGTGTTTTACTGTAGATATTTGTAGGAGGGCTTGACCCTAGTATAACAGATGAAGAACTCAGGCAGCCATTTTCTCAACATGGTGAGATTTCCTCTGTTAAAATCCCTGTTGGAAAAGGCTGTGGATTCGTACAATTTGCTAACAGGTTAGTTTTTTTCATGACTACTGATGTTTGCTGTGTCAAGTTACCATAGAAAAGTTGAATAATTTGCTAATTTTCCTCTCTGATACCTGTTATATATGTTGGGTCCAATACCTATTTCAGAAGTAATGCTGAAGAAGCACTCGAGAGATTGAATGGGACAGTCATTGGTAAGCAGACTGTTCGCCTTTCTTGGGGGCGTAATCCTGCAAACAAGCAGGTAATAAGGTTTTACCCAATTGAAACACATTTGGCTGTACCATTATTTTTGTTATTTTGCATTTGCTTCTTAAGTGTTGATATTTGTATGCATTTGAGTTTAATTGGCTTGATGTGTGTAATGTTTGCCTGTTGACAGATGAGAGGGGATGCTGGGAATCACTGGAACGGAGGAGGAGGATTCTATGGAGGACAGGTCTATGATTATGGCTATGGTGTGGCACCACCTCAGGATCCGACCATGTATGTAGCTGCAGCGGCTGCTTATGGAGCTTATCCGATGTATGGAAACCACCAGCAGCAAGTAAGCTAAAGTGCTGGGTCCCAGCTTCTTAGATGTAGTGGCATGACATAATCAAAGCTAGAAAGACACACTTCAGCATCATTAGTATGGGTTATCGGATTTCATTCTCTCCTTTCTTTTTAATTGCGAATGGTCGCACTGTGACCTAAATTTGAATTTTGCATCTAGGAATCTTTATTCTTCTTCTTATTGACATTTTCCTTGTGAAAGTCTGGTGGAGGAATTGGGTGTCTACTCTCTTGTGTGGAAAGTACACTGGGGTTGTCCTTGCAAGCAAAATGACTATATAAGTCTCAGTTTGGCCGAAAAGGCCAAAACTTCTAGTCAGTAACGTCCAGTGTGAGCTTAGTTAGATTTCCTTTTTTATCCCACCATGTAGATGATATCTTGTAGAATATATCTTCAATAATGTAAGACCCCTAAGAATAGACGACTCAGTGTCATGATGGGTCATCATGGAAGAAATGGATCCCACAATTCTGTTGAACCTTTTGCGTTAATGGGACATGTTTCGTTGAACTTTCTGCTTTAATGGGTCATGTTTGGATGTGCTCTTTCATCTTCACGTCATGGGGTTTATACGCCATCCAGGCTAGGCCAGATAAAGAAGATTGGTAATGACTGATCGTCACGACTCGTCCAGTTAGGCAAATGGCCAAATTCAATGCAAAATTTTTGATCAGTCATTACTGCAAAATTCAAAAAATTCAATGCAAAATTTTGATCAGTCATTACCCGCCAGTTAGGCAAATGGCCAAATTCGGGCACCGAGCTTTTGCAGTAATGACTGGTTATACCGAGCTTTTGCAGTAATTTTCCTTTATAATTTGGCTTGGTCCAAGGCAGTCGGCCGTAGCTGTGCGGTAGTCTTTTTACCCAATCCTAGCATTTTACCCATCCAGTTAGGCTAATGGCCAAATCCGATTTACCCATCCTGTTAGGCAAATGGCCAAATCCGAGCATTTACCCATCCAGTTAGCCAATTTGGCCATCCCTAGTGGCACCGCAATTGCCAAATTTTTGGTTTTGAGAACTTGACTAGCCTTGCATTTTTGGGTTGAGAAAAATTATTTTGGGGCTAATTATTTGTGTCCGTCCAAGCCTAGTTGCTATGGAATGTCCAAATGGTGGTAAGAAACCAATTATACTCTTTCACTAATACAAAACCTGACTAAACTCTTCAAATTTGTTTTCTATTCTTCTTCTCTCATCTTCTCTATCTATCGATTGAGATAAAAAAAAAATCCTCGTTTTTTTTTTTGAAACCAATTAATCGTTTCGTCGTCAATCGTCGTACCAAATCATCGTCAATTCTTCGATATAAAGATGGCTCGACAAAAACAAACAAGCTGTCAATCTGATAATAGTAATCAACTAAATTTTGCTAAGAGATTAAGAAACAAAGAGATTGTTGAAGAAGATGAAGAACAAGAAGATGATGATCTAGATACGGAGACTGATTCTGACAATCAGTCTTTCCAGCACTATATAATGGCTCCAGTAAGGTAAGGGTTTACCACTAATTGAGTTCACATTGCTTGAATGGAATGAAATCTTCACTAGAATTTCTAGGGTTTCGGTTATTTGACATAATCAGTAGTTTAGTGTTTGAATTTATCTACCGATTATAGTCGTGTTCTTCATTCCTCAAGAACATCAACCATAATCGGTAGATCTGGGTAATATTTATCTTCCGATTATTCAAGGTAGTAAATTTCCTGAATGTTTTTATGTTTTAATCTGTTAATGTTAATTTTTATCCTCCGATTATTTTAGATGTTTATGGATGTAGAAGATGAAACAATACTTATAATCGTTAGATAAATGCAAACACTTACTCCCGATTATAATGTTCGAAAATAAAAAAATTGGGGGTAATATTATAATCCGTAGTATTGGGTTTTTAATTAACTACCGATTGTCTTAGCCTCATAACTATATGTTTCTGGATAAAAATGAATTATAATCGGTAGTTAATGTTGGACCATTTACTACCTATTAGGTGTAATCGAATGATAGTATAGAACCCGAACTACCGATTAAACATAATTGGTTGTTATTATCTTATACTATCTACCGATTATAATGTGTAGACAACTCAAAACTGTCATTCAATTGTTCTCGAAAACTAACTTTACTTGCCTTGATTGCTCTTTGTTTTGCTTATTTGGGAAAAGGGAGCTAAGAAAGACAAAGATATAGATGTTATTGCAGACACTGACATTGTTGTTGCAGAGCCTCGTCGTCCTGGGGGTCAAAGACTAACGACTAGTGCACGAAGAAAGAAGAGCGCTTCGGGAATCTCTATCGATGATGGAATGCAATCACAACTGAGTCAATCAAGTGTAAATGTGGGGCAACCAAGTGCTACCGCATTGACACCGGTAACCCCAATAACCGTAATAAAGCTGATCTTTTTTATCGATTTAATCGCATAAGCAAAGAAGTTGATCCATTTGTGAATTTAGCTTATCTTGTCAATCGATATCGTTTGAGGAGTGAAACTAATGATGAAGTTATAACGAGGTCTCTCGAGGAATGACGACGATGAAAACGATCAAATTACCGTTACAAAGCTCATTTCAACATCCTTAAGGTGATGAATAGATTCAACCCCTTTAAGGTTCGTCGACGCCGCTGAATCACGGAATAATGACCATAGATGTACAATTGGTAGTCATATTTTTTTATTATCTACCGATTATAGTCTTTGTAGTAAGGTTTTAAAAATACTAGTCGTTAAGTCTCTCTCTATGTAGGGGAAACAAGTTGTTGTGTTTGAGTAATAGTTATAATCGGAAGATATTGTTGACATATATCTACCAATTATTGTTTACTTTTATGACTATTGATAGTTGATGAAGTTGTGCAATTATTTAGAATGAAAGTACAATCAACGACTAGTTTTTGAAATTATCCTATAAATACACCTGTTTTCTCTACCAAATAAGACACACACCTAGTTTAATACACTCTACAAATTTCATTTAATCATCTTCTCTTTGTAATTCACTTTATACCTCTACTTACAATCATGGCAACATTTGACTCAGCTGAAGATTTGGATATAATCAAAACATGGTATAATAAAACCCTATGTGAAGATGTCATAGTTGGAAGGGTTGAACCTGAAACCTTTTTGGGGAGGATCTACATCAAATATGTTCGATAATATGGAAATCCAAAGAAAAGATCTCTTGAACAAATTCACAATAGGTACCAACTTATCCGAATAGGGATAGCTATACAAAAACGAATCCTTAACCGCACCCATTTAGGCTTGTCGATCTAACAATTTCGAAGTATCTTTCATATAAGCTAAGTTGTTTGATCTTCCAAGAATAACATAGTAAACATGATGAATTATGTTATTTTTTTCCTATGATTGTGTAGGAGGATCTCGCAAAAACGCACTACTATCAGAAAAAAGGAGAAGAATTCACATTTGTTGAAAGCTATGAGTTCATTAAGTCCAAAGTGTAATCGGAAGTAATTGTTTAACTTTATCTACCGCTTCTGAGAAATTTTTAAATATTTTGTCAGAGTTTGGTTGTAATCAGATGTAACCGTTAACTTTATCTACCGATTCTGGGAAATTTTTAAATATATTTTCAGAGTTTGGTTGTAATCGGAAGTAATTGTTTATCCTAATCTACCGATTCTGGGAATTTTACTTGTTTTTGTCAGAAAGTATAATAATCGGTAGATACCTATCTAGATACTATCGATTATACTAGGTTCATTTTACTCAATCTTCTGGAGGAAATACAATTATAATCGATAGATAATGTAAACCAGTGACTATCGATTAATTAAGATAGTAGAGAAGTTCTAAATTTTCAAAATTTGGACAAATTTATTTTTTGGGCTGCTATGACAATCGGTAGATAAAGGATTCACCTAAACTACCGATTGTGGTAGTAGAAAAATTCTACATTTTTAAAATTTGGACAAATTCATTTTGGGGTTGCTAGGACAATCAGTAGTTAAATAATTCTCCTAATCTACCGTTGTGATAGTAGAAAAATTCAGCATTTTCCAAATCTGGGAAAAAATATTTTTGGGACTACTAATACAATAGATAGATAATATATCCCCCGAAACTACCGATTATAAGAGTTCGTAGGTAGAAAAATCAGTGTGGGGCATATATTATAATTGGAGATAAATAGGTTCACTAAACTACCGATTATGTAAGAACAATAAAATCGGAGATTAGAGAAAAAAAATCAATTTGGGGCTTATTCATTACAATCGGTAGTAATTGATCTTACCGAAACTTCCGATTGTAACGAATTTCAGTTCAGAGTGTATAATCGGTATATTATCTACCGATTCTGGGACATCGACAGTACAAAATCATCATCCAGTTTTTCTTCATTTTCTAACACTATAATCTATAATTAATATTAACTACTAATTAATCATCATTAACATTAAATGATTAAGGGTAGATTAGCCATTACATAAAATAGATGGATAAAGGATGAGAAAAATTACTTCATAACGATATTATTTTATTTTATATGAAACCCTAAAATAATTTTTATCAGCCCAAAAATTACAAGGTTGATTAGACTACACCTAATTTTCGGCTTAAACGCTCTCTTTAACGGTTTCCATCTTTCCTCAAGATCTTTTTTTAAATAAAGTGATGATTAGAAAAACAATAATTAGGAAGAAACCCTTGGGACCGAATCGATGAACTACAGTATGATCTGAGTTTAAATAATTTGCAAAGTAATGGTCGGGCTGAACGTGATGATCCATAGGCCGGGAAAAGGAGGACTCAAATGAGAACATGGATACTGCAAAATCAAGAAAAATAAGGTAGAATTGAATGGCGGATGCAGATCATGCATTCTCTGAACCAAAGGCCGTGTAGTAGTTCAAATATTTACTGTTGTCTTAAACAAAGTGTACTTTCACAATGAGATTGACTGTTCCTCAACTACTTTGACAGTGAAATGCTAGGCGTTAGGAATTTGATTGGTGAATGACGGAATCCTTACCCAATCCAATCACAACATTCATTATAAAACCTTCCGTAGAGTACGATGGTTTGTTCTTTTAAAGTATAAAAGTAAAGATAATCAAACATCAAAACTATAGTATGTCCCAAGCTATCGCTAGTGTATATGTGCATGAGTGTTTGACTCAGTGATTGTGCTACCCTTGAAAACCCAGTAGATGTGAGTATGAATTTTTTGCTAGGTTATTGTTTGGATATTCTTGATACAAATCCCTTAGGCATCCACAATGGCTGGATCAAAACCAAAGAGTAAAGAGTAAAATTTTTACTCTTTGGTCCGGTCTAAAAACAACGGGTATCTGATTAAAAATCATCGGGCGGACGGCTAACGTAGCGCCTGTTGTTGGACGGTTGTTTAGTGTACCGTCTCTTGACACGGGCGTAGTCTAGGAATACGCTTAAACGGGACGGACTAATAGGGCAACGTAAAACAAACGTCTGATGATAGACAGACATCTAAGCGCACGCCCAAGAGACGGGCGCAGTACTGGACGAACGCCTGATGGGGCGGACATATAGCTTACCGCGCGGAAAATGGTCTCACACGTGCAACTGATACGTGTGAATGGTGAGACGGGCGGATGTTTTGCACTACACCTGGTTTGTCAGGCGGACGTCTGGTTCATCGCCTGTCTCACCAGGCGGACGTCTAGCCGATCGCCTGTACATTTCGGTCATATATTCCCATCTGCAGCCATTTTTCTCCTGCAACTTCTCCTGTAGCCTCCAACTTGAGAAACTCCTCCCACCACACCAACACCACCAACACCACAGCAGCACCGAGCCTGATTTTGTGAGAAACCCCTCATCAATTTGGAAGGTAATAACCTTAATCTTTACTTTTAAAAGTGATAACCTTAATCTTTACTTTAATGTTTAATAAATTTTGTTTAATATTGTACTTTGATTTTGATTATGAGAATTGAAGTTATAGTGTTTTAATTGAATTGAATTTAGGGGTATTGAAGTTTTTGTGTTTTAAAATTGGGTATACATTTTTTTTGGTATTTTAATTGAATTGAAGTTATAATTGATAATGAGAATTAGGGTTTCGTTATAGGGTTAGAAGAATTTGTTGAATTTAAGTAAAAATTGAAAAAATATTTAGTTAATTTTAGTTGGGTTGTGGATAATTATTTGATTAATTGAATAATATTATTGTTTATGAAATATGGGAACTCTATTATTTTGATTTTTATTTAGCCGTAAAATTTACGCAGATTCTGAAGATGAACACAACTGGTATATATGCTGTTAGAAGTTCGGATGGTTGGAATCAAATATGGATTGAACCTGAAGGTGTTGTAGTTGTTGATCCACCAATCTTTGTAGATTTGGTGAATAAGGAATTTCAACCACCAGTGGTTGATAACCGAATGTCTATTATAAGGGATCGAACAAATGTGTTGGTCAGGACAGTGACCCGTTCGCTTGAATCTGGAGAGTTGATGAGTATTTCAAAACAACGGGGAGTTCTACAAGTGCTTAAGGAGATAGATACCCTTTCTTCTAAAGAGAATGAAAATCGCCCCAACTAAATGAATTATCTACTTAGATTTTTTTATCTTTTAAAGCGTTGTTGTTTATGGTGTTGAACCTTATTAGTACTTTTATTACGAATATGAATCTCTTAATTAACCGTGAAAGAGTTGCTTGTAGTTTGTGAACAACATATGCAGTTGCTAAGTTATTTTCTTTATTACCTACTTATAACAGTATGACAGTATCTTACTAGGTTCATACATATTCCAACACTTGCTTACATATTTATTGAAACTTGACCTTCTTACATGTTTGACATAAGTAGTATCTGTTTCCAATACATTCTGGTTTTGTAGAAGTGAGCAGCTTTATCTTACCATCACAACATGGATCTGTGCATGGTAAGAGGTTGGTTCTGCAGTTATAAGCCATGTGATCAGCTTACCCACATGAGTAGCAGTAAAATTGCTTCTCTTTTAACCACTTTTCATCATCTGGTAAAGTTGGTGGAATAGGTGGTGGAATACGTTGGTGTGAAGCTACATAAGCATCTAACAAGATGAAAACTCCACAGTAGTTGCACTTCACATAAGGTTGAAATCCAGTTTTTCCTTTTTTTGCTTTTCTAAGAAACAGGTACCCCTTGCAGTTGGTTAGTGTGCATTTTGTACCTTCCCAAGGACAATCTCTGGCAACATGACCAGCAGAAATACATAGAAAACACTTGGTAATTGGTGATGAGCTTGAACCCTCCATTATGTATGTTTTGTGTGAAATTTTTTCAAGAATTGTGTTGTTGAAGAAGAAGATCTGAATTTGCAGGTGATGGTGGTGAAAGTAGGATATGGCAGCAATCATTTTATAACAGGAGTGGCAACGGTCATTTTTTTTGAAAAATGTAAAAATCAGACCGTTGGATCTGAATAAAGGTAGCCGTAGGATAATGTTGAAGGCATGTGAGTTTTTAAAAAACTAAAAACTAGTTTTGCTGCAAACTCGGATTCTCTCTGCGCCATCTTCATTTTTGTTTGTTCTGTGTATTTGGTGTTGAAGTTTTGTTGCTCTTTAATAATAGTTTCCATCATTTCGTGTTGGACACTCGATTTTGCTTTCCCTGTTTTCTTCTATCGTTTCGCCTCTTTTTTTCCCATTTGACGGATATATGTGTTAGGTATATCTTCTATGTCTTCATAGACATTGGAATTGTCTAGGCTTGTTTCCTGTATTTCCCGATTTTCCTCACCGCTTTTGGAATCTGACTCAGCTTGTGATGAATCGAAAACAGTTGTCGATCGTCGTGAATATTTTATATTTTCTAACATAATTGTGTAGCACTCGTCATGCTTAAAACTTTTTCCACCATTAGCTTCCTTGAAAAGCCTCCTTACTTCTGCAATCTGTTTTTTTTTTAATTCAATTTAGTGGAGGATATACAATTCAAAACAGTAATGTAATCGTCAAAATTAAATGAGTAGTTACCTTATTTTCGGGGGGCCATCCAGTATGGTGTTCACGTTCCACTTTCGCCTCCTTTGCAGAGAAAAGTGCCACATCTTTACTTATTCCCTGAAATCGTTTCTGAAGGGAGGTCCAAGTGCGATGTGGCATCGAAGGTATGGATTCTTTCATCCCATATAATATGCGAGACCATAATCTTTCTTCTAATTGATCGGCACCAATACTACAATCTTGAGATATTGACAAATGAATTTTACACATCGTTATATCTTCAGATGTAGTAAAATTTAGACCTCATGGTTTTGGTGCCATAATTCTAATCGATTTGGAAGGAAATTATATGAAAAAGAACTTAATTATTTTCTAATACTAATTAGATAGCAATGAGTTTAGTAAAATGAAAATGGATTAGTATTCCATATATAGGTGTCAAAATATAGCCGTTTTATAACGGTCAAAAAACGGAAAAACTCAACGGTAACATATCTCAGGCGTTACTCTAGAGTAACGCCCACAATGGAGCGTACGTCTAGCCACACGCTTGATAGGAGTAACTCGTAGGCGGACGTCTAGGGTGCCGCCCACACTCGGGCGTATCTCTAGCATACTGTTTGAATGGGGCGGTGATTTGGTTACCGCCTGTTGTTGGGCGTGATCCTAGACGAACGCTTCACCAGGCGTAATCTTAGTTGAACGCTTCATCAGGCGGAGATTTGGTTGACGCCTGTGTTTTAAAACGGTACGCTAGGAGAACGCCTATCATCAAACGATTAACTACACGCGCGCTTAGGAATCAAACGGTTAACTAGACGAACGCTTGACTATAATGGTTTGGTCCGAAAATTTTACTAAACTTGGTCCTGAATAGTGTAATTTCTGGACCATCGATCAGATATGATCGTCCCGCTGTGGCTGGATTTTCACGGACCAAAGAGGGAATATGGGTTTGCAAAGCTTGGATTTGCATATCCATAATGGCATTCCCAAAACCAAAGCGATTTCTGTGTTTAGCATACTCCACATTTATACGCGCGGAAAACGGGTCTATTGCCCAAGATTCCCTAAAATCTGGTTGAAACCGACGGCTAAAATACTACTCCGTGTGAAATGGACAGACATAAGTATCATAAAAAACTGACTAGAATACCCTTTTAGGATTTATACCCAAAAAATTAGTTTCACCCCACCCCACCAAAATCAGTTTCCTCCCCACCTTCTTTCTCCCATTACTCCACCTCCACCAGTCAATTCCATCTGCAACAAAACCCCTCTTCAGTTCAGTTCTCTCCTTCTTCTCCGACTCCTCCAATCTTCTCCACCTTCACCCGTCAGAAAAAATTTCCACCTTCTTCTCACATCTTCTCCACCTCCTCCTCCTTCTCCACCTTCTCCCATCTCCACCTCCTCATAATCTCATAATCTCTATTCATTACATCT
The DNA here is from genome assembly GCA_023531435.1 of Papaver californicum. Lineage (NCBI taxonomy): Eukaryota > Viridiplantae > Streptophyta > Magnoliopsida > Ranunculales > Papaveraceae > Papaver > Papaver californicum. Next base: position 522,894 of record JAJJMC010019063.1, read on the forward strand.
ATGTTCACTACCACCACCAACAATGTTGATAATCTCTCTGTTCGATCAATATTCAACACCAGCAGAACCACAACCAATTTTAGGTTTCATCTGCCTCTTTGATTTTTTTTTAATGAACGAAAATGGTTTCATCTGCCTCTTTGATTTTAGGTTTTATTTGATGCTCCCTAGTATAATCACATGCTCAATTTTAGGGCAATTTTATACATTACGCATTTAAATTTGGATGAAACTGGAATCATCCATCTAGGTTTAATCAAATTTGGGCAAATTTTTGTAAATGTAAAAATTAGAGTGTATGCTGTGATTGTTGTGTAAACTATTTTTTAGTTGTTGAGTAGATATTGGTGAAACCAGGCTCATACAGTTATTTCTGTTGAGATGTATATGTTGTTGTTGTGATATTGATGTGTATGAAACTGGTGTTGTAAGTTGGATAAAATTTGCTGTGAAGTTGGTGTTTATGCTGTGGTTGTTGTGTAAACTGTTTTTTTGCTGTGAAGTTGGAGAATGTTAGTGTAAACTGTTTTTTTGTTTGTGTTCAGCAGATAAAACCAGTTTCTTCTTATTCAAACTGCACATTATGCTTATTGAAAACAGTTTCTTCTTGTTTGTGTTATAGATATGTAACCCAGTTGCATCCTCTTAATTGATTATAACTTGAACTAACAACTAGTTGGTTTTTTTGGTTTTAACAGTTTGGCTAAATTGGTAGGACACAATGGCCCCCTCAACTAAAGGTACCATTTTCGAATTTCCTTTTCTTTAAATTGTTATTGATCATTTGTGTTGAGTTAATGGTGGTGAATAATTGTTAGGATAAACTAGGATGAAACTAGTTTCATCCAGGTTTAATCTGCAGTTTCAGCAGGTTTAACCTAGGATGAAACTAGTTTCAGCAGGTTTAACCTGGTTTAATATTAGATATAAATTTATTTTTGATAGGATGTAACTGGTTTCATCTTCTTGTAGGAAGAAAAAGCAAGAGTAAAGGTGAATTAAGAACCAAGAAAAAGCATGATGTAAAATGTGGTTGACGAAAGTAATGAAAAAGATCATTTGAAGAGAAAGGAAGGGAAGAAAACCTTTCGTTCAAGTATGAAACCAATGGTGGATTTAATGGGTTCATTGGAAATCACAGAGAAACAAGAGGATGAATTAAGGAAGATTGAGTTTTGGAGTTTTCTGAATGTGATCAAAGAAGGAAAAATTGGCAAGTTGGAAGAGAACTAAGATGGTTTTGTAAAGAATCTGGTTTCGTCTAAAGACCATAAAGAAGTTTAAGTTTAAGTTTAAAATTTTTATTTAAAGTGCTATTAATGTAGTTTAGTTGCAAATGAATTAATATGAACCTTGGATTTCATATATGAATGTATATATCCTAATTGCAGTTCAATTAATATGAAAACTTTTACTTGAATTGTTATTTATTGATAATTTTGTCAGACTATGCAGGATGAAACTGGTTTCGTCCAAGCAAAAATAACATTTTTGTAAAGCACATGGTTTTTCTGTCAGAATATGCAGGATGAAACCAGTTTCATCCAAGCAAAAAATCTAATCTTTTTATGATTATGCAGGATTAAAAACCATTTTCATCCAGGTTTAATCTGTGTTGTTCATGAATTCATTCAAGGTTTAATTTGTGTTGTACCTGAATTGAAGAGCATCTACAATTGAATATCGCAAAAAAGATATTAAGATAAACTAGACACTGTAATTGTTCAAACAAAATATAAAAATCCCAAAACAATGATAAAAATAGATTTTTCCAAACAAATACTAATTATAAAAAGAATGAAACTAATATGCAACAAGAAGTTGCAGAAAATGAATAAGACCAAAACTCATAAATTGTCCAGAAGAATCAGTGGAAGAAGATGCTATTAAGGAGAGAGAGTAAGGCGCTGCTTTTTGGCGGGAGGATGAGAACATGTCTTCTTGTTATGCCTTGCTTTTGTATGACAGTTACCGCACGTAATAGATCTCGTGAAACCCGAACCGATGTTGGGAATCCTGTTTTTCTTTGGTCTTCCTACTTTGCCAGCAACATCTGCTGGGTGGATAAGTTTTTCTTCAGCAACAGTTGAAGGCTTGTCATGATTTGGAATTGGTTTGATTGAATGATCATATGCAGCCTGGAAGAACCCAATACTGAAAAAAGGATTAATGAAATCATAGACGCAAACCATCGTGACGATCCGAAATTAAAGTTAATGGGTGAGGACCCAAAACAGACTCTAGCTTCTCCAAGAACCAACGCCAGTTGTCGACATCCTCGCTTGAAACAATATCGTATGCTAAAGGGAAGATTCCTACAAAAAGAAAACAAAACACGAAAATAAATAAATCATTCAGCGGAAAAAGTCAGGATGATAAACACAAGATGTAACTGGTTGCATACTGTAAAAATTTAATAAAACAGAGTTATATACACAGGATGTAACTGGTTGCTTCCTGTGAAAAAATACTGACAGAAACTGGCAGGAAAAATACAATTTGTGAGGACGCAATCTGACTTCAACAATAAAATGAATTTTTTATCAAATATATCTATAATAGAAGACATACCATTATTTGTATTTTTCCCAGTAGCCGCCATAAACCCAAGTTCAAACTCCAACAAACTCAAACTCTTAACATAACAAAATAAAATCACCGATTGAAGTTTAAAATCACTATCAAGAACCATTTTTTGTCCCTCACCACCATCAAATATAAATTGAATTGATGCTGGTGACATCTTTTTCCAATAGGAACACACATACAACTTCAATTCATCGACCGTTGACGTGATACTAACCTTGTATGAACACGAGTCCGTAGAGTACATAACAACACAAACAATTTGGTAATCGAGATCCATCTACAACAAACATAAAGCATGATGAAACTGGTTCCCAATTAACAAACACAGATTAACAGATTTCATAAAAAGCAAAACAGGATGACAAACACAGGATGATTAAAGCAGGATGAAACTGGATTAATCCTGCTTTAAATAATGAAACCAAAATCTGTTAAAAGACATCTATCAAAATCAGTTGAAATCAGTTAACAAAAAACACTACAATTTGAATGCTAATCAAATTGAATACAAAAAAAGATCAAAAACCAAAAAACATGATGAGTTATATAGGTAAAACTAAAATAGATTCATATAGAAATAAGTTTATCATGATTTTGGTTTTATATTAACAATTAACTGGTACCCAATTACTAATTGATGAATTGAAACAAATTTTTTGAAGTTTTTAATCATAAAAATCAAATTATTACTAACCCTAGAAAAATCACAGACAAAAACCAAGATGATTCAAACCCAAACAGATTGAATCAAAATTATTAATCGAATTAAGATGAATCAAAATCATTCTGACTAAACGATGTGTGTTCATGTTAATATCAAACACAAAACAGATTGAATAAAAAACAGATGAATCAAAAACAGATGAATTGAATACCAAAACTCACCGAAATGAAGTGTTGATCAGATTTGGGAAGTGCCTATTATATAATCTTCAACTTCATAGCTTGTTTTGAAACAATTTCAAGTGTTGTTGATCAGCTCAGACATGCAATCTTCTCCTTCGTGTTCTTCAGAGAAGCAGTAGAAGAAAAGAAGAGAACACAAAAAGTTGTAAACCCAATAGTCGTGTTCTTCAGTGGGTTGATATAAAAATTTTCTTTATAAACCCAATAGTTGTATGGGTATTTTAGTCACACTGATTTTATTGTGGGCTTTAAATCTGGGTAGAATGTCCAAAAAAGATAATTAAAAAATATAATAAAAAACTATGGGTATTTCAACAGTATCTTATTTTAAGAGTATTCTTCACCCATAAAATCAAAAGTATGAGTTATTCAACCAATAAACTATTATACGCACAGTAGGAATTTATCCTACTAAATGTAACTTAACCGGTGGTTAAGTCTCCAGTCCCCACTCCTCACTACTCACCACTCTGTATTCCGTTATCAAGTACGCAAGCTATAAAGACGTGTATCAGAGTTGTGCCTCAAACCATAGCTGCTATAGCTAGCTGGCATCAAATTCGTTGGTTATTCATTGATCTTGATCATATTCAACCAAGGGAGGCAAAGTTAGAAGTAAAAGAAGAAAAGATGCACTCTCGTTCGTTTTCGAAACCAACACATGAAGAAGAAGTAGAAGAAGAATGGTCAGTTGTGAGTCCAATATCTAAGTGCCTAAATAGCAACACTTTAACGTTTACCATTCTAGGTTCTATGGAGCTTGAGACTGCCATTACTGGATGTGAAACACTTGATTTTCTGAGCAAGGTGTTTATTCCTGCCTGTACGTTATTTTCTTGCATCATAATAACCGACCAAAAAGGTGTCAAACGATGGAAGAAAGTCGATGTCAAAGTAAAAAACCATCTCATTGTTCCTACATTCCCTACGGGCTTGGAGATTAAAAGTTACGATCAACTTCTAAGAGAACACATTTCAAAGATCGGCAACGAAAGGTTTTCCAGGGAAAAACCGTTGTGGGAACTTCATTTAATCAAGTACCCAAGTGCTAATGGAGTCGGAGCATTGGTCTTCAAATTGGGTCATGCAATAGGTGACGGTTATGCATATATGAAAGTGTTGTCTAAGATTGTTAAAAGAGCAGAAAATCCTCATCTTCCGCTTACTTATCCCAACTTGTCTCTAAGACAACGACAAATTGATCATCAAGTGGGAGAGTGAAGATTTTCTTAGGTTTATTTGCTAAATGCATTAACACTGTTTCTGATATCATTTTCAACACCTTAAAGACTACGGTTTGGGTAGATTGTCCTTCTGCCATTCGATCAGGGACATGGAAGAAGAGACTTCTTCAAGCCAATTGATATCTACTCAATAAAATTATCTCTTGAGAGAGTCAAGAAAGTTAAATCTAAGTTTGGAGCAGTAAGTTTCCATTTCATAAAGATTGGGCTATATTTTCACCCAACCAAGTCTTGTAGCTTAATTTCTTTTAGGTAAGTGCAATGGAGGGTTAAATAATCTGAGTGATTTATTTGCTTGCATGATGCAGACGATGAACGATGTTATCACAGGGATTATATCTTACGTGATTCATTTGTACATGGCGAAGATGGGTCAGATCTCCACTAAAGCAGCCTCATCTATGACCATGCTTGTAATGCTTAACATGAGAATACTCAAAAGGTAATTATAAAGACATCGATGAAATGATGAAGGCAACGGACACATGGGGAAACCATTCTCGATTCTTTCCCGTACAGATCCCTGCTTTTGCTAGTAGTGAGAGCATTAACCCACTTGATTTCATCACCAAAGCAAAGGAGCACATAAGTAGAAGTAAGAACTCCATGAACTTTTATTTGCTCGATCCACTCCTTAACGCAGTTAGGAGCATCTTTGGGCAAAAGGTATGCGTATAATTAACACAAAAATTAATAAGTAAACTAGTAGCAGATAATTAAGTGGGTTGGAGTGCAGGGAATGGAGCAAGTGGTGCGTTTAGGTTTCAAGAATACAAGCACTTTGATAACGAGTTTGGTGGGTCCAAAAAGAGAAGAATGCTATTGCTGAGCATCCAATTGGAAACTACTATTTTATTGTTGCTGGAATACCCCAAGTAGTGTGGATTAACTTATGATTTAAAAGTAGAATTAGTTAAAGTAATATTATATTGATTAAATTTGGATTCATTTTGCAGAGTCTTACTTTCACTTCAATGAGTTGCATTGAACAATTACAGCTTGTGGCTACAATGGAGAGGGGTTTCATAGATTCCAATCTTTTCGCTTCATGCATGGATAAAGCCTTTGACAACATATTTCAAGCAGCTTTTGGAAATGAAGCAAAGAAGTCTAATTAATCAATAATTTGTTGAACTTGATATAGTAGTACTCTCTGTTGATTTCAGTTCTTTGACTTGTAGCTTATATTTACCCGCTCATGGAGTACTATATTTGAAATCCTTGCTTATTTAGTTATTAAATTTGCCTTCAAAGAGTAATGTTAGTGGGAACTGGGAAGTGCCAACTGCCAAGTGACTCCAGTGAGATGCATGGATCATTTTATAAGCAAAGGCCCAAAAGGGCTACAGGTCTGTCTCTACAGTTGATAACAACCAAACTGGAATGGATGGATGATCAATTGAAGATTGTAGCTGTGGTTAAAAAAATCGTATTGCATGTACTAGTATAAAAAGGATTATCAATAACGCTTTTAAATAATATATTAATTACATAAATTAGATTTTATATATAAATTAATCATATAACATGAAAATAATTGGTTTAATCATTTAATATAAAAAAACTAGTCATTCTCAACCGTGATAATTTATTAGGTCCGTGTTTAATGATGAACTATTAAATTACGAAATAAATTCGATAAATATTTTTAGTTTTTATATGTCCAACACTAGTCTTTTATTGCGTGTCCAGAAATAACTAGCCATATATAATGACATGTTTCATTAAGTCTGAAAAAAGTTAGTCACTGGCTTAGAATAGCCACATTCATGAAGTGAAAATAGCGCAAAAGAAACTAAATTATATTTGGATTTTAGTTATAGCTGTGACATAGTGGTGAAACCAAATCCTAAATTCAAATGCATGTATAATGACGTCAAATATCAGGCAAAGTTTTTAAGTTCGTCTTCATTCAAATAGTTCTTATTACACGCACTTATTGAATGCACCTAGCAACAACAAAAAACACTTATTAAGTGCTTTTTAAATTGAGACGCACTTATTAACAGTGTTTTTATTCAAACAGTTTTTATATTTCCGCCCAACAACACACGGAGTTATTAAGAGCAAAGCCAGTGGGGTTGGTATATCGACTAATATGCTAATTACCATCCCACAGTGGGGTCAGTATATCGACTAATATGCTAATTACCATTCCATAGTGGGATGAGCAAACCCAAAAAACGACTTGACAAATATGTATATTGGGGGGTTTGCCCATCGAGGCTTAGGTTGTTGCACCGAGCCTCGGCCTAGCATGGGCCGAGCGGCTCAATGTGATTCGACAACGGTCGAATCTCAACGGCTCTCATCCAATGACCATGATTCTCTCCCCTATATATTCAAACATTTTTAACTCCAAAATCACACATTCTACACTAAAAAAACCTTCTACTTTCACTTAAATCTTAATCATTCCATCTTAAACTCTTTTTCTCAACTTTTGTTCAAAAAAATCAGAAAATAATAGCAAAAATTGCAACCCAACTTGATTTTTCTGGAGTCATACTCGAAGATGCTATTAATAAGATATGTGATGATTATAAGAAAATTGAGAATGAGAAAAACCAAAGAGGTCTTCAAGTTTTAGATGTTAACCAAGTCAAAACTGCAGCTATTAGAAAAAGAAGAGTTCAAGGCAAGAAAATCGAAGGACCGCACGACTATTCATAAAAACCAGGGAAAATCTTCTGAAGAGCGCATCGAATGGAAGATCCGTCAAATGAAGATAAACATGAGGCCCAAAATTATCAGAGATTTTTACTGAAATGTTTATTTGATTTAAGTTTTTACTGCCCTAGTTTATATCATGTAAAAGAACGTAGTATATTAAATTAATGTAATGGAGAAACCTGTTTTAATATAATTTTAATTAATTTAATCTAATTTAATCTAATTTTAATTAATTTAATTTAATTTAATCTAATTTTAATTTTAGTTAAGTTAAGCTTGTTCATTCCTTTTGACGTCAAAGTATATTTAATTAAAAATTTGTTTGAATTAGTTTATTGCTAAAATCATAAATAGTCGTTTGATTAAACCTAGATGAACGACTAAGATCGAAATTATAAATTATATAGTCGTTGTCGTTGCAAACTGAGACGATCGGCTTAGGTTGATCCGACAACGGCTAGTTCCATATAACAACTATAAATTCAAGTATTTTCACTTCCCGAATCATACCTTCTCCAACTTATTTTACAACCATATGGCTCAACCGTATATTAATCCGACAATGTTTACCATTGATGAAGATCTATCTCTATGTAGAAACTTTGTTGCATTCTATCCGGTAAGGAATGAGGAACGACGTCAAAATGGTTTAGTGAGTATGAATTACTGGAGCAGAATCTATGAGAACTTTTGCACCGACTCCGGTGGTAACCCGAATAACCGTAATATAGCTGGGTTATTTTGTCAAATATCAAACTATAAGAAGACAAGTGGAAGAATTTACAGCTTTCGTTCGGGTTGTCAGTCGATACTGAATAAGGGTTGAAACCAATGCCAAAGTTGTATTGCGAGCTCGAGAAGAATGGCGAAGATGGAAAAAGACAAGTTTTGCTTATGAAGCTCATTACGCAATCCTGAAGAATTTTTTGATTATACGTTTGAGATGTTAAAAAGTAGGCATGCTACTCCAAAAAAGACGTTGTTAATTTTAATAAAATTATCAAAAATTTTTTTGCTTTATAAAGCTCATTATGCAATCTTGAAGGAATTTTTGATTGCACGTATGGGATTAGTTGTGATTACATGCTCTCTAATTCAATTACAAATACCATAAATAGTTGGGGTGGAATTATAGTCGTTGGATTTATTTGATAAGATTCGACAATAATCGAATCATGTTGAGCCGCCTCGACTCAACTAGAGCCGATCCTCGGCTCAACCTAGGCTGAGCGGCCTTATATGCATCGGTCGATTCATCTTGCATCGTTTAGCCCATTCCCCACTGTCCAAAACTGAGTTTGTCCATCCATCTGGCTTGATATTTTGGCAAAAAAAAAAACAATGTCCACTGAAATTGCTCTAAGTGCGTCTAATAATATTTGAAGATCGACAAATTAGGTAGCCAAATCTGGCTATCTAACATGGCTTTTATAGATTTTAGCACCTTTACCTACGCTCACTGCTCCATTGTTTTATCCATATGTAACATTTCACTTCATGACTGTGGTTGCTCCTACTTGCCATAAATATTTTCTTCTGGTCCGATCCCGTAAACCCCAAACCTTAAAGATTCCTTAAATTTTTTCACCTGGTCCGATTCAACAATCCCCAAAACTTAAAAGAAGTTGTTTCTAAAATTACTTTCGTTAAACCTAGCTAGCTAGAGAGTTTTTTTTTTTTTTTGTAATCGGCAAACTTAAGAGTTTTTTGTGATCTGCAAACTTAATAGAAGAAGAAGAAGATATCAACCCATCTCAAACTCAGGAGAAGAAGAATCGAGTAAGTTTTAAATTTCTTTTTCATCTTTAAATCTGGGTTTTGCTTAACTTTCTCTCTGGTACCAACAAAAATTTGATTTGTGGAGACCAAAATTGATGCAAAGATTTTGTTTTGATGAATTGGTTAAGGTAGAAATTGGAAAGGAATAATTTTGTTTAGTTTTATTGCATGAATGTCGATTAATCATTCTTTTGATACTCCATAGACTTTGAATTTGTTTTGGTTTCTCATTAGCAATTTTGGGTATTCCTGTTCTGAAATCAACACAGTTGGATAATTTAGTTTTACTTTGATGTAATAATTTCGAATTCCGTCACGTGGCTTCTTTAGGCTAGAGATTAAACGTTATAGTTTCATCAATTTGGGGATTATACAGTTCTTAGTAAAAAAATTATGGATGTCATCAAAGATAATACAAAAAGCTACTACCAAATAAAGTCTAAAAGAAACTCAGAGACCAGGCTTTTGAAAGCATTGTTGCTCTATTTCATGCTCAAGCCTTGCCATTTTGATCAGTCTTCAACAGGAATAGCCAAATGTCTACATCTGCATATGATTGTATACTTGTAGCTGCTGCTCCACTAACTATTTACTTGCACAAATAAGCTAGCCTTGACTATTATCCACGTTGATCATCTTCAATGAAGTTGGTTGTTTGCTTTTGAAAGAAAAGAACTACTGGAACAAATAGGCCAAACAGAGAAATACTTGTCCCCTATGAGAGGGTATTATTTATAATTGAAACACAATTGCCAGAAAGGGACATCATACTACTGTTGGTGCCCAAAGAATCCAGAATATTGTGATTGAGAAATGAAGACATGCTTGCGCACATGCCAATAGCCATATTCTTTTATCTGCCAAGAACTAAGCAACTTAGTAAATGATATAATAGGCCTGGAGCATAGCCGATCTTGAGTCTAGAAGGACCCTGTGCGAACTTGATCATAAGGCCTTTTATAAGGTCAAATTGTTTTTCTTCCAATAATTTCATAACAACGAAAAACAAAGATAAAAATAAAAAAAATTGCGTCCACTATCAAGAACATAACATATGATGAGCAAAAGTTAAAACATGTAGCCATTTACACTAACATTTGCACATAAGAATCCAATGGTTGTTATAGAATTAAATCAAAGGTATGGTTCATATTTAATATGCTATATTTTTTATTTTCAAAAATCAAATAAGAAATTCATTTTCAAGAAAAATAAATTTTATCAGTTAAAGATAAAATATACATTTGTAAGGTCATAGTTTCTAGTGTTAACAAAAATGTTTTTTTCTTGTAAAACATATAAAAATGCCAGACAAACGTGTATTTGGGCTTGGTTTAAATAAGATGTAAGAAAATTGTCAGAATTAGAAGATACAAGGGGTTAGGCTGAGCTTGATGGAGAGGGGGTGTGTGACCTTGACTTAAAAATGCCCTAGGAAGAGTTGGGCCCTCTGCGGTCGCACACTCGGCACTCCCTCAGGACCGGCCCTGGCCTGGAGAAAAGGTTGATAGTCTAGGCATCTCAATAATAGATCCTTGTTATAGAGTATTTATGACGAAATCTGAAGGCATAACATACAAGTCATGGTAATGCCTAGATGATTTGTAGAAAATATCAGTTTTGTAGTGTCTTTGGAAACCTCAGAGGTTCCAACTCCTGCTGCATTGTTACTGCAACAACAAATTTGTTGGAAATACAAACTCAACCCAAGGACACACCGCTTCCCTTGCATTTTCCAATCTCAACAACAAACAGGGAAGTGAGGTTCAAGGATACTGCAATGATCAACCTCACTATGGGAAATATATATAGACTATAGTCATTCCCTAATGATTATAATGCGATAAGTTAAAAAAGAACTGCTGGTAGATTTCCAGACCGAACAGGCTAAACATACTTATCTGTTTGAAATCAAGATTATTTAGTAGGTGCAGCTAGTGAGGTGTGTATGGTGTGTGATGATTATGGTAGCTGGTAATAGTGTTTGTTCGTTAAGAGTGTGCATGTAATTACAATTATTATGCCCATGCCTTTCAATTTCAATACAATTATTATTTTGCTGAAGAAATAATACAAACCTATTCCCACATCTTTAAATTGTTTGTATTTGGTTTTGCAGGTTCGATTCATATTGTTGCAGAACAGGCAATTTGTCTTGCAAAGTACTGTCTTCCTCTTGAGGAATCTGAGAAGCACAAGGAGGAATACGAGGTAAAGTGCATGTTTGTTGCCTATAATACATATGATCTGCAATGATAGGTTAGTTAGGTGCATATCAAATTAAAAGTTCTTAAGTATTGATTGGTTTTTACTGTAGGTTGTATACAAACTTCGATTCGGAAATATTTACACTGAATTCAATCACAAACACATAGTAATACTGCTAGTGCTAGTAAACTTTGTAAGATCATCTGATACCTGCTTTTGGCGTGGTTACTTTGTAGTGCTTTCTTTATTATGAGACTCTTGCCGGATTATTTAGAAATAACTTTTAGAAGTTTGCAGTCTTACGTGAAGGCAGTGTGGCCTTATTATAGTATAGGGGAGTTGGGCGGGGTTTTTATATTACTTTTTCATAGATTTCTGTGTAAACCCCAAATTCAGTCGTTATGACGTATGGCTACTGAAAAAGAAAGAGCAGGTAGAACACGAGCCATTGGGTTGGAGTAAAGAGTTTAGTTCTCACAGAAGAATACCATTAGCCTTTACTAAGAGTGGCAGTCTTTTATGTTACGATTATTTCTCTCTAAGCATTTGCGACCCAATATGTAGCTTCAACCTCAAAAGAGCTTATGTACAATATGGATTTAATGAAATAGCCCCTTACAAGAATTCCTGGATACACTTATTAACTGGTAATCTTTGCTGAGCTTATCATGTAATATTCATGTCATTATATATACATATTTATATGGGTTTCAGCTTGGGATTGCATATTATATAAAGTCCAATGGAAGATTGATACCATTCAACGAATCATAAATAAATAGTCCATATGCTTCTAGCAAAGTCACATCCAATAAAAAGGTGTTGTACTTAATGTGATTTCTGCAAAAAGCGCAATTGGCATCCGTAAAATGTGTAAATCTAGCAATCCTTTCTCTATCAAGCAAACATCCATGGATACATTTCCAAAGAAACTGAAGGATCTTTGGAGGTACCCTAGATTTCGGGGGAATTGATGATTAATAATATTGTTTAGATGAATTCTACTATTTAAAACAACACTCTATGCAGAGATAACCCCTACAAATTGGGGGATACATAATAAAATAAAATAGATACATTTTGAAGTAATATTGGAAACCCCTTATCCATATATTTCTTTATAATTGCTAAATTACCCCTTGATTAATTCGTTGTTAATTAGTTGTTAGTTAATAGATTAGTTTGTTAAGATAAAGCTTAAGATTTAGACTTAGTTGATTAGTTTTTATAAGACTGTTAATTATAGAGAGAGAAGAAGAAGTTTTGTAGGACAAGTAGAAAAAACTTGGGATTTTGGGAGATTTGAGGGAAATGAGAGATTCTAGTAAGGAATTTGATGCTGGAAAATCTTCATCTCACCAAGAAAAATGTGTTTACGTTGCTTTTGAATTTGATGTTGGGGAATCTTCATCTCACGAGTCGTCTCTCTATCTTTCAATCTGTGTTTGTTCTACAAAAGAAAATCTAGAATTTGGTTTATTTTCGAATCTATATTACATAAATACTAAAAATAATATAAAGTGTCTGTTAATAATTCATTCATAATATTCTCGATCTCATCATTATCTCGAATTCAATTCCTTCTCTCTTATGCTTCAAAAAAAAATCATTCTCGATTTGAGGTTTTAAGGACTTCCAACTTGCAAAAATTAAGCAAATCTGCGTGTTACACTATAGGGGAGGGAGATATGGCGGATTCAGAAAGGAAAATCGTGGAAGAAGTATCAGGAGTTAGTGAATTAGCAAAGGAGTTACAAGATTCAGCATCAACCTTGATTTCAAAAGGTACACATGAAGAACAATCTATTAGACAACAAGCTGTAGCTCTTGGTTCTAATATTCGCAAGCTTCATTCTTCCATTGCTTCTGCTGTTCAAAATGGAGTTATTGATCGCAAAGATGCTGAAAAGGTGTTTAAAGTCTTGTTTTTATCATAGATCTCACTTTGATAATACTGCATGTTATGCTGTGTGGTATTGAATCTTACCTGATTATTTGATTTCAGGATTGGTTTTGTATTTTGGGGATGTTTCTTGTTAATTGGTTCTGATTTTATTTTACTTTGTTTATAAGCTGGACAAAGAATTGTATAGAGCGAAATGCCTTTTGAATGATGGAGATGTTGCGCCGTTTCTTCCTATCAAACAGCATGGTGATTTCACTTTCTCTGTAGCTTGGTCTTGTTCAAATCTATTGTTATTGGTTTATTGTTTTTATTTTTGTTAATCTAATGGAACTGCATGTGGTGATAGGTGGTTTTCTGAGGATGTTTCTTGGACCCATATGTGTACGCGCAAACAAGAAAGATGTTCAATTGAAAGTTAAAGAGGAATACAATAGTTATAGAGTATGTTTCTTACTACATTTTTTCTTGCTTTTGTTTTGTTTTGTTTTGCAAAAGCTTGTTTTATTCATTGATGGTAGAATAATTAGCATCCACAAGTAGAATTTACTTTGGATTTCGAAGTTAAATGGTGAACAGGAAAGAAATCAATCTGCCCTTTTACTTATGGTGCATCTTGAGCGGGGTATTTGATGATTATTATTTGATTTAAAATACAAAATGTATGGGTGTGTAAACAAATGATGCCAAGGAACATATCTCCAGTTAGAGTGTAGCAGAGATTAGCAGAATTTTGGATGATTTTCTGGAAAGAAAGGAAGAGTGAAATGAGACTAAATTAAATTATGGTTAGTTTCAGGGTATGATAAAAAATTCTTGATGGAAAGCTTTTGAGTATGTACAAAACCTCATGTGTGAGAAGGGTAGCTTCGGTGCAATTTGAAATTGTGGAAGGGTGACATTTATATCCTCAAATGACTCGATTTGAGGTCTAGAGGAAGAGTTTAAAGACACCTACTCAAATAGCACGATTCAACTCTCCTATGCTAAAAGTAACTGTTAATATACATAACTAATATTTTTCTGGAGGAGCTACAGTATTTCGTAGCTAGAAATGTGGGTTGAATGAAAAAAGAAACAATAACGATGATGCGGTCTTGGTTCTTCACGTGTTGAAATCAAAGATTAGTTGTATGAGTCTTTGCCAAATGGTCATCGGCTGGAACATGAATCTGGTTATATATTGATGCAATTCTGTTGGCAAATCTTAATGAACGCTTCAATAGAAAAGACCATCTCCTTAGTTGGAGAGTGAATATCAAGAGTCATCTTTTAGAAAGGTAAAGTTGTTTCAAGAACCATTTCTATGGGATAGTGTAGAATAGAACTGCTGCTAGGAGTAGAGTTTCTGGTAGTATTGTTGGAGTTGTGTCTCGAATCCCTTTGTATTACCAAAGAAAGCTCTATATGTAGTACTCTGTAATTCAAAGGAATCCCGTTAGTGCATTTCGTCTATGATCATTTCAGTTGTTGCTGATAGCAGAGTTATCAGGGATAATTTTGTTGAGCAACTTTTCTGTTTTACTGTGTACTCCAAACCTTTGTAATGTTCGCCTTATCAGAACCTGTTTGTATTTATCTGTTAAATGCAAAGATTTCTTTTATAATCCTCAATGATGATCGCAAACAATGGATATTGTTTTTATTATGTGTGAAGCTTTAATAGGTTACGGTGAATGACCACTGTCCTTCATTGTTTTTTCTTCTGAAATTGCAGTATGCTTGTTTTGGGGTTTCTGGTTTCCATTTCCAGTCTCTTCTTATTTTTCAAGGTATATGATCAATAACACTGTCTCTTTATAAACAGGATAGAACGGCGTTTATGTTTCTTCTGTTCCCATCTGCTTTACTACTATTAAGGGCATATGTTTGGAGTGGGTGCCTGCCAACGTTACCAGTTCAGCTCTACCAGGTACCATAAGTTGTGCCTGCATAGTTCTTCATTGCATACTAAATTTTGATCTGAATTGGTAGTGTTATGTAAAATGTACTGATGATGTCAAAAAAAAAGTTATGATCTATGATGTCAATACTTACTATACCACTGTTTCAGGCCTGGCTTTTGTTTCTCTATACAAGTTTGGCTTTGCGTGAGAACATATTGAGAGTGAATGGAAGTGATATTCGTGCATGGTAATTGGATACAAGGCGGGAGGTAATCTGGGAAGTGGCTTCACGCTTAGAAGGCTACAGTGGCAGTGGGTTTCCAACTATGTGGGCTTCTGGTTTTTAGATCAATTTTTGGCGCTGGACCTTCCGTATTTGACATATCTAGCGTACAGGTCCAAATTATCCTTAATGCTCTTTCACGCACTGGGCTCTGGCCTCTTTGCATGTGGAGCAGAGCTCAGCTTGCCACTTGGTGAAGGTTATTACTGCTGAAATATTTACTGCACATGGAGGAATAAAGTGGTGAAGCAAATGGATCCTCTTTTGGTCCTGCAACATCAGCATCACATGTGAAGACACTGTCACTGTTGGCTTCAGAGTCTTAAGCGACTACCCTGAAGACCAAGCGTCTTGTTTATACTCTTTTTATTGTATTGAATCTGCCCAAATACCCAATAGAGAAGATGGTATACACTCAAAGTACCTATTATGTTCTTGTAGGTGGATATATCATCACTATTGTGCTATGGTGATGGCGCTTGTCAGTCTCACATGGGAGATTAAAGGTCAACCTGATTGTTCGCAGAAACAGGTCAGTGTTCCTCCAATAGAAATAGATCAGATTTGTGTTTATTTCCTAATGAGAATTCCTGATCCTTATGGTTTAAGCAGAGAGGTGTCAAACTTTTCCTTCAGTGGGCAATAATGCAAGGAGTTGCGATGCTACTACAAAATAGGTATCAGCGCCAGAGACTGTATACTCGTATTGCGTTGGGAAAGGTACTGGTTTACGATTGAGTGCTGCACCTTAGGTTTTGTAATCATTCTAGGTGTTCTGTTTGTGTCAGTTTATGAATCATGTCTTGTTTCTTCCCAAAACAATGTCTTCAGTTAGCTGTCACCAGCTCTTTAGAAACCTACTTACCTATATCTTATTTTTAACATGTTTGATAAGTCTGGCCTCACTTGTTTAACTTTCTTATAATTTGCAACGAAATGGATGCCATTTGTGGGCCCTTTCAGCAAACACATTCATACAGGTCATTAACTATGGTGTTCCCGCTTTGTTCTTATTTGTATCAACTTTGTCTTACTTGCATTCTTTACCATTTGCAGGCAAAAAGAATGGATGTAGTGTGGGGAGAAACTGCTGGTGTAGATGGTCAATTGTGGCTGTTATGCCCCATACTTTTCATTCTACAGGTGATTTAAGTTGTTACTCACCTGCGGATTTATATATCCCTAGCCTGAAGAACAGTAGCTTAATAGTGTGGTGGTAGTATAGAAATATTATTTGAAGGAACACGAGTTAAATCATGTTCACATCTGATTGGTCGTTTGGTACTTGGCTTCTTTCAGGGGTTTGAAGCATATGTTGGACTATTGCTACTTAAGACTGCAATGATTGGTGTTGTCTCTGAGTGGCAAGTAAGAATTAGTTTAGATTCACCAGCACGCATGTTGAGATATAATGCTTATCCAGAGTTGTTCTCATACTTCAACAATGGTGCATTCTTACAAGTTCTTATTTGCTTATGATTAAAGGTAATAGTTTGTGGGATCCTCCTGGTGTTAATGGCGGTTGGCAACTTTGCCAACACAGTACAAACTTTGATGGCAAAATCAAGGTTCAAGGCAAAAATGAAGAAAAGCAAGAGCAAGCAAGAGTTAGAAGGGTCTCCCAAGGATTCGAGATGATAATCCGCAATACCCTAGAAAATATCTCAACATTCTGTTTGTTAGTCGGCTTGATCATCTATACGTTTTGTGAAATGTTGTGTGTTATGTCGGTTTCTTTCCAGGTTTTGTCCCACCAAGTTGATTTCTCATACAGTTCCATGCAAGTGATTTAATTTTTTTTCCCTTTTTTTGTTTGGTTTAGCTCGATGAATAATTAGTTCGATGCCTTAGCTCGATGAATAATTAGTTCCTTGCAAATTGCTGACTAGGTAGCATGAGAAGTTTTCCCTTTGCGTCATGATTTTTCCCTTTCTAAACAAATTGTATATGCCGAGTGTTTTTCTTCCTGTACTATTTGTTTACCCTATTAGTGTTTATGTTGTTCACTTGTTCTATTTCAAAGCCATTTCTGACTGCAAGTCTTGAAAATAATTCTGTAAACCGTATGTGCTGTATAATTCATTTAACACTGTTTCTGACTGGACTATTTATTTTTATCTTTTTTAATAAGAAAAAGAAAACTGAATTAATGAAATTAACTGACATTGTCTTCATCAATTGATGATGATAAGCAAATAAAGAAAATTAACGAAACTATTAAGCTCTTTGCAAGCTTCCTACTAATATATCATTATGATTTGCCTCTTTAGGAACATTACTGCAATTCTGGTCATCCAATTCAGAAAGAAGATTAATCAATCTAATACTACTGAGCTAGTAGTCCATTTGACGGCTGCTATTTATTGTTGAAATTTTGTTTTGGTGGTGTTCTCCTTCGATGTGTAGTTGTTTTATGTCCTTAGTTTTTGCCCTCATCAAAAGCAGTTAGTTATTGAGATGCATCCTGTCCCACTATAATCACGTGCGCCATTATGCCGCATAATTAGGCCAATACCAATAGATTTTGTACTTGTAGAAAAGTAGACTCTCTCTCTAGTTCCTATATTTAAGTGTGTCTCTCTCCCCTGAGCTAAATTTTCTTTTGGCTTTTCTTACCGTTGGGGCCTTTTCTGGCCTTAACGTCTAGTTTTCTGGCAATTTCCTGCCGGTTTCTCCCCTTTTTCTGCCGTAATACTCTCATGAGTTAGTTTTCACCATGAATTCTAATGGAAGTAACACTTTAAATCTTTTATAATCTTATGAAATCACATGAATCACTAATATCACATAAATCACAGGAATCACAGCAATTACTAAAAGCAAAAGTAATTACAATCATCCCAGGAATCACATGAGTCTTATGAATTGCATAAACAAAGAATTGCAATCAACAACTGCTTTTCAAGATCAAAGAAATCTGATTATTAGGTGTTGTTCTTGACAGATTTCTCAAACAAAGAGAGAAGCGGACTGATCAAGAAATGGGAGCCATTAAAGCTACTTCACAGACAGAGAAACCTATTGATTAAAAATGATTCAGAACATTACAGACTTCACGCTTACCCTATAGGCTACTTATACTAGCATAGCCTAACGTACACCTTTAACAGCTGTATACAGACAGAAAGAGTAGGCTAATGTAAACCTAACAATAAGATGTTAATACTAACGTGCACTTGGTGTAAGAAAGGTGTAAGTATGAGGACATATGTAGACTATGTTCTATCACCCCCCTCAACTGAAAGTTGCAGGTAATTGCTGAACATTCAGTTTGGATGTTAATGTTGTAAAACGTGGTCCTGAAAAACCCTTTGTAAATATATCGGCTGCTTGGTCTTCAGTAGGAATGTAGGATATCTTCAAAGATTGTTTAGTCACCAGTTCTCGAACAAAGTTGTAATCCACAGACAGGTGTTTCATTCTAGAATGGAAGACTGGATTTGTGGAGTAAGAGATCGCACTGAGGTTGTCGCAGAGGATAGTCGGAACATCATCCATGGGCACATTCATTTCTGACAGTAGCTTCATGAGCCACTGAATTTCAGCAGTAGTGTAGGCCAGGCTGCGAAATTCAGCCTCTGTTGAGGACCTCGCAACAGTTGCTTGCCGCTTGCTTGACCAGGAGACTGGATTGGAGCCAAGGAACAAAGTATAGCCACCAGTACTTCTCTTAGAGATTGGATCTCCCGCCCAATCAACATCACTATACCCCGTGATCTGTAGAGGACCCTTTGTAAAAACTAGACCATAATCTAATGTACCTTTGATGTACCTTAGGATTCTCTTTGCAACAATGAAGTGAGAGTGAACGGGAGACTGCATGAATTGATAGACTTTGTTGACAACAAACGTTATTTCCGTCCTTGTCCAGGTGAGGTATTGGAGAGCACCCACCAAGGATCTGTACAATGTTGGGTTGGAGAGTGGTTCATTTGGAGAGCACTCGAGCTTGCAATTTGCTGAAATTGGAGATGTGCAAGGTTTTGCCCCACTCATATCATGTTTATCAAGCAAGTCTAAAGCATATTTTGTTTGAGATATGAAAAGACCTGATGCATTTCTGTTGATTTCCAGTCCCAGAAAGTAATGAAGGGACCCCAGGTTCTTCACTGGAAAATGTTGCTGAAGCTTGCTTATAATGTCAGCACAATGTATTGATGAACTTCCCGTGATTAGTATGTCGTCTACATACACTAAGATGTAAGTGAGCCTTGAACCTTGTTGATAAATGAATAGAGATGCATCTACTGAGGATAGAGTAAAGTCAAAATAAAGTAACACCTGTTGTAATCTTGCATACCATGCTCTAGGGGATTGTTTTAAGCCATAGAGGGACTTGTTCAATTTGCACACATAGTTTGGGAGGGCTGGATCGATAAATCCTGGAGGTTGAGACATGTATATGGTTTCGGTGATGTCTCCATGTAAGAAGGCATTGCTTACATCTAGTTGTGTGATGGACCAATCAAACTGCACTGTTAGAGAGAGGATGAGTTTGATGGTGCTAGGCTTGGCAACAGGGCTGAAGGTCGTAGAATAATCTAAGCCCTCTTGTTGGTGAAAGCCTTTTGCCACTAATCTTGCTTTATGTCTTTCTACAGAGCCATCTGAGTTGTACTTTATTTTAAATACCCCTTTGTATCCAACTATGTTCATGGATGAATCATAAGGGACTTTGGTCCAGGTATTTGCACTCTGTAGAGCATTGTATTCATCCACTAAAGCTTTCCTCCATTTTGGGTCCTTGTTTGCTTGTCTGAAACATGTTGGAGTTGTAGGAGATATCCTAGCAGCTAGAGAAGAAGGTAAAGAGTGCCATGTTGAGTATACTTTTGGTCTGGAAATACTATTTTTTTCTCTTGTCTGCATTGTGTGATTGTTATTGATGGGAGCAGGATGAATTGAATGAGCAGGTAAGGTAGTGATAGATGTGGCAGTAGGGTCAGAAGGGTCAGGATTTTGTATAACAGGAGATATGGGTAAACCGAACCCTTGGGACCTTCTTCAACCCCAGGATGTGATGAGTCGACATCGAGGTGCCAAACGACTCCGTCGATAAGAGCTCTTGGGATTCATCAGCCTGTTATCCCCGGCGTACCTTTGATCCGTTGAGCGGGAGCCCTTCCACACGGGACTCCCGGATCACTATGGCCGACTTTTGTCTATGTTCGACTAGTAGCTAGCCAATGGAGGATGTAAAGGATCTGCTTGAATATTGGGTAAATGAGATTGATGATGCCTTAATGGAAATATTGTTTCCTGAAAAATGACATGCCTTGAGACATAGACTCTGCCAGATGTTGGATCCATGCATTTGTATCCTTTTTGAGATGAACAGTAACCTAAAAAGATGCATGGTTTACTCCTAGGAGCTAGCTTGTGAGAATCATATGGCTTTAACCAAGGAACACATAAGGAGCCAAATACCCTCATGAAAGTATAGTCTGGTGATATATGAAATAGCATTTCATAAGGAGATTGATAGTTAAGAGATTTAGTAGGTAACCTATTGATGGTGTAGTTTGCAGTAGAGAAGGCATCCACCCATTAGGTATCACTTAATCCAGCTTGTAGAAGGAATGTCCTGCCAATATCAACCAAGTGCCTATGCTTGGATTCTGCCACACCATTCTGTTCAGGTGTGTGTGGGCAGGATAGTTGGTGTTGTATGCCATTCTTAGTCAGAAACATAACTAGATGGTGCTGAATGAATTCCCCTCCCCTATCTGTTCTAATAGTTTTAATATTTCTTTGCAATTGGTTTTCTATGTAAGCTTTGAATTCATAAATTTGTTCCTGAAATCAGATTTTTCAAACAATGGATAGAACCAACATAATTTAGAAAAATCATCTATTATTGCAACATAGTATCTGTAACCAGATGTGGAGATTACAGGACTTGGACCCCATAAGTCCATATGCAGTAGATCCAAAGGAGCTAAGCTAGTAGTTGTAGACTGTTGAAATGGCAATTTGTGGGATCTGCCTAAAGCACAGTCAGAACAAGAAATAAGAGTTTTTACAATGTAAGGTACACCTAAGTTTCTAGAGATACATTGTAAGGTTTTGTATGATGGATGTGCGAGTCTTTTATGCCATACTTCTTATGAGGTTGGAAGTTTGATAGCTGAATTTGATTTGGTTGAATGTTGCTGGAGAAAATGAATTGGATACAATCCATTACTGTGTGGTCCTTGAAAAAGAATCTTCCCAGTTGACAAGTCCTTGATAAAGAAGCCAGCAGAAGTAAATGTTAAGGAACAATTATTATCTGTTGTGAATTTATGAACAGATAATAGATTTTGAGTTGCGCTAGGAACAAGAAGTACATTGTTTAAAGCAAACAAATGTTGAGAAGTTGATTTTAAAGAAGAGCCAGAATGTGTAATTATCATACCTTCACCATTTGATGTTGTTATCTTGTCATTACCATCATAGAGAGAAGATTGTTGCAGTTCATGCTTGTTTGGAGTAAGATGATTGGTGGCTCCACTGTCAGCAAACCAGGGCTGATTTTCATGTATGCTTGCAGTAGACAACATCGCAGACAGATTCTTGGATGTATTATCATTATTGTAATTGATATTGAGTCTGTTCCTGCAGGTTATAGCACTGTAGCCAGCTCTTCCACAGATATGACACACTATGAATGATGTGTGTGATGTAAGATTGTTGGCAGATGAATTTCTTGGAATGTAAGAAGTTCCTCTTCCAGCTGTTGAGAAGTTTCTTCTTCCATAGTTATAGTGTCCAAATCTTGGATTTGTGTTGTTGAAGGAAGGATTACTTCTGCCATAGTTCTGAGATGAACCGTGAAATCTTGGGTTTGAGTTTCTAAAATGAGGTTTAGACTGATAGAAGGGTGTTGTAAAGGCCTGATTGGCTGAGTGTGTGAGTTGATCAACATGTTTTTGACTAATAACAATTTTTTCACTCAATAAATTGTTATGGAGTTCAATACTAGAGATGGATGGGTACCTATGTCTCATGCTTGTGGCAAATGGTATGTAGTCAGGGTGCAATGCAGATAGTGTTACTACTATAATTTCTTTGTCAGACACTTGTTCTCCTGCAGCTGCAAGTTGATCTGCTAAATTCTTTATTTCATCAATTGGTAGAGACTGATCTGTTTCCTTGTTTCGTTGATAGTAATTTTCTGTGCAACTGGATTGAGTGTGTTGAAGATGACTTAGCAAATCTTTCTTCTATCTTTGTCCAGAGACAATGAGATGTTGAAGCATTAGCAAAATATGCTATTACTGAATCAGAGATTGTAATGTTGATCCATAATATGATTGTTGAATCTTCATCGATCCAGTCTGAATAAAGTGGATTTTCTATTCCACTATTTTGATTTCTTGAATTTGTGAATTGTTCTGGGCAAGGATAAGATCCATCAAGATATTTCATGATCTTGAACTTTCGTATTACAGGTAGCATCAGATGTTTCCATGTTAAGAAATTATCCTCTTTAAGCTTTAGAGATATGAAATTGGTTATATGATTGAGAGGAATTTTTGCTATGGAATTTGAAGTTGGGTTCTCCATTGTTGGAAGAAATTCTTGAATCATAGAAAGTTGAAATGTGAAAAAAAAAATTGGATTGCAGACGATTTGGTCAAGAATTGATTTAGAAAAGATTGTGTGATTCTTTTGCAGTCGAGAAAATCAAATATGATTTGCATAAAAAGAACCAAAGAGAAAAAGAAACAATGAATAACGAAGAAAAATAGAAGAGATTACCTCTTGCTGTTGCTGCTCATTATATAGGGTTGATTATCGATTTGATATGGATAAGAAGAATTGATCGTCTCTGATAGTAATTATTTCTGTTTCTTCTCAAGTAAAGTGTGATGAGTATTAAAGACTTAGTAGATCAAAGATGAACTCAATTCTTCCCTAGAAATTTCATTAAAGACTGCATAGACCGATAGAGAAGTTGATACTTCCCAAGAAGAGCTCATTAAACATCACCGTTGTTCGAGAATGACTTTGATTTGAACGAAAAATGTGTTGTTTGATCGAGACTGATATAGCAAGAATCAAGAAAAAAAAATCATTAAATGTGTTGCTGATCGAGAATGACTCAGGTTCTTCCCAATATTTGCTCTGATACCATGACAGATTTCTCAAATAAAGAGAGAAGCGGACTGATCAAGAAATGGGAGCCATTAAAACTACTTCACAGACAGAGAAATCTATTTATTAAAAATGATTCAGAACATTACAGAATTCATGCTTACCTTATAGGCTACTTATACTAGCATAGCCTAACGTACACCTTTTAACAGCTGTATACAGACAGAAAGACTAGGCTAATGTAAACCTAACAGAAAGATGTTAACATTAACGTGCACTAGGTGTAAGAAAGGTGTAAGTATGAGGACATATGTAGACTATGTTCTATCAGTTCTAACCTGGGGCTACTCCTTCCCTCTGTTACCATTAGTAGTTCTAGCACTATGAACCAGAACCACATTTTAAAAAGTTTCCCTAGACACCAAATATCTAAGCCTCAAATTCCAATCACTAAGAGTTTATCATCGTCAAAGTCCTAAGACTGGTCAAAACCCATTTCAATACCTTGTTTCTTTCTGCACCCATCGTTTTGTTATATTCAAATTCTTGAATCTAAATGGTAATAACATCAATTTTTCTGAGGCTAGTGTCAAAAATATGTTTGAAACTATTTCAACTCATGATATTTGCAAAATTTATGGACAAATTATACTTCATCACAATCAAATTTCAAAGTTGAAGTAACTCATAAACATTCATCCACATTTAAACAAATTCAGTATCAAATCCACCACAAAAAAAGTTTTGGTTACCTATAAAATACTACCATCACAAATTAACGAAAAATTATCCAAAATAATATACACAAAATCATCTGCAACTTCATCTGCCCTTTGAGGAAAGGTACCTTTCTATATCTGATTTCGACTCCTGGTTCTGCTGGAAACTGGAGCCTCCTCCTCCTTGAGCTTTCGTTTAGCACTTCTGGTAAGCCGCCTAGTGGTTACTGGTGTTGCAATCTGCTGGTTGAGAAGAGGCTGGGTGTAGAAGGTTCTGCATCAGAATCTGGATTTACAGCATCCAAATTCTCAATTCTGACTTCAACATTGAGTACCCCTGGAACTTCTTCCATTCCTTAGTGTCTGTACTGGCAGAATCAGTTGCATCTGGCTCATTGTCCCTTGCCCTGGCAGCACACCTTGCTGCAGGTGGATATCCAGGCGTAACGGAGGCAATGGCACAAAGATACTGTAAATTTTTGTTTGTTCTTGCTTGGGCCTGAAAGCCTTGTACAGCATCACCAACAACAAATAGGATCAGTCTATCTGCATTCCCTCCAACTACTGCAACTGCAAACTCAACGACCCTGGACCAACTATTCATGGTCCCAACAAACACGAGCACTTGATCTGGATCAATTATATCTACTCTGCAACCCTCAGGATCCATACTAGTGGACCCAACCACCTCCACTCAAAACCATATTCAAATCGAGAATAAATTTTTTTGGGAGGAAACTCTAGCTTAACACTTGTAACATGACTCTTACCCTTCAGTTTATACACTTTTCCGTTCATATGAGTTATGCCTGGAGGTCCTCCATGAAGTGCAGGTACACAGATCAGAATCTTGTCGCCATCGAGAGTAAGATAAAAATTAGATAATCTGGCCGGGATGGTCTTCTTGGTGGTTATTGCGGTTCAATAACCTGAACCTCATCCAAATAATCATCGACAGGATGCCTGAAATACCCCCGATTGAATTGCCAATCATAACACACTCTTTTCCACTATCTCTTCTAGAGGAAGAAAAACCTCATCATCAGGAAAATATTCACCTTCTTCCAATACCTCTGGTACTTCAAAAACAACCCCATGAAGGAAATTTGTATTCTCCAATCTCTCTAATTTTTTGATCAGAGGAAGGAAGAGAGGAAGATGAAAAGAAAGTTAAATCTTAAAGAAAGATTAAACAAGTCTTTGAGAAGGTTTTAAACCCCCACTTGGCATCATTCACTCTTCTTCCTCTCTAAATCCCGCTTGGGAATGTGTGCAACGCTCTATTAACCAGTGGTTACCACCCATACCATGATTTTTAGACATGCATTACTCTCACTGGGGATCATGATCCTAGAGAGAGGTCATGTCTTTTCACCCTTGCGGCAAATAAGGCTATCTTGTCTAGCAACATTAATTGCTCTAATGAGTTGACACATGCGCCAATTTTACATTTTAAGCATAATCCTCTTACTCACCTTTAGGAATAAGATGGGACTTATACCCCTCTTTCATATGCACCATATACAATTTTAGCTGGTTTTTTATGCACGTTGTCCTTTATTTTTGCAGGAACCGAAAATGTACCCAAGGAATAGAGAAGGCTGCAAGTGACACTTGCGGAATTAACCATTCTGGGCCTAATTCTAGCATGGTTTTATTACATCACCACACAAGGGTGGATTTTCTCTTATTTGTTGAGGCTGAAACAGATGTCGCCAATCATAATCATATAAGATTAGAAGGGACTCAATCTTGTGTCCTAAATTTTGGGAGCACAAACATTACAAATAACCATGGGCTACTATCAAAGCTTCCTAATCAAAGAAAGTGGGTCGGTACTTCTCACCTCATTCTTACTAATTCTTACAGAGCCATGTTTTCTAACAATTCTTGCAGGTACACTTCCAAGCCAATGTCAGTTTTAAACCAATCGGGCCACTACAACCATGGCATTTGTAAAGCAAACAAAAATAAGTCAAATTAAAAACCCCTTAGTCAGACCCGTGACTTAGCTGAATGTTGTTGGGATAAATCTCATTGGCCATTACCTTAACCAAAAACAAAACCACTCTCAGAGCCATACCACTCTTTTGTTTCTTTCAATCTTGCTGATATATTTCAAATTAAATCTGGCAAGAAAAGCTACTTCATTCTCAAATTCCTCTATGCCCTTTTAACTTGGATCATCACTGTTATGGCTTCTTCATCAAACTGTAAACCCTCTGACGAAAATCCCTCCATTGATCATCTTGTTAGCCAAATATCAAATTCCTTGAGTTTCCCTGATGATCTATGCCCAAATTTCTTCCTAAACCTTGATGTTACTTAAAAAAAAGAAAGATTTGGGCTGAAAGTGATGTTTTGTTGGGAAATTATGCAGTATTAGCTCCTTTGAAACAAACTAAGTCAGCAGATTTATCAGTGATAAATGGTTCCTCAACAAAAGAGTTGAAGTTCAGTTATGGAACAGAAGAAGGAACTACTATCACCTGAGACTTACTGATGAAGGATACTACAGAACTCTAAGACAGTGAGGTACTAGAGGAGTTTTTGGCAAACTAATGGTTTTTGTTGAGATACCACCAGCTGGCTCTGAGCTCACTGATGAAGTAGAATTCTATAAAGTTATGATTTGGCTGTTAATCAAACGAGTTCCAAGGCACATTATTCCGGATATTAGAAACATCATTAAACCAGCTGGTGTCTTTCAGGAAAACAGAAAACCGTGAAGAGAAGAATATGGAGGTCAAAATAACTATAAGATGTTACTAAAGATTTGAAGTTTGGTATTGAACTTATGAATCCCCTACAGTTACTCACTGGATTGAGTTTGCCTATGCTTTACCTGACATCCAATTTTGTAAGGTTTGTAGGATTCTTGATCACCCACCCCACTTGTGCGATATTAATTCCAGCAACATTAATACGGTTACACCCCATCCTATTAATCCTATTACTACACCCCCTGCACCAAACCCATTCTCAAAAGGAAAAACACCCATCATTAGCCATTACACTGACAAACATGTTGTTATTGAGTTTGAGGCAAAAATGAAGCATGCTCAAAATATGGAGTTATCTAGGAAAATTAAGTAAAGGCTTAGCTCTCAATCTAAAAGAAAATCCTCTTATGATCTTTGCTGCTGGTTCCTCCAATGCTATTCAATCTGAAACTATATCCCCTCACCCTGATGTTGTTGCGTGTGTGCAAAGGAAGAAGAATGAAGTTTATGGTAATGCACAATAAGAAAGCCAATCCAAAAGAAATTTTCATAAACCTGAAAATGCTTCTCAGCCTACTTTAGATGGATATGCTATTTTTCCTCCTTCCAAACCTTTCATCACTCCAATACCTAGTTCTCAACCATCCTTAGCTGAAATCAAGAAGAGGATGGAAGCTGAAACCAAGAGAATCAAAATGGAAAAATGGTCCATGAGGAATATTTTTTTACCAAGATCTGATTATGAGTTATTAAATGATAAGAAGAAAAATTCACAAATTTAGGAACAATCCCTAAAGGACCCAATGAATTTAGAATAGAAATTAGGGGATCCCTTTTCGTATTCCCTTTCGACAAAAGACTCACACCCAAGTTACATAACTTTGGGTCCACTATCCCGATCAGTATTTCCTACCCCAAGAGGTAGAGGAAAGGTCATTCCCTTTTGGGCCAATTGTGGGCTAGGAGGGATTCAAACCCCCGACACCGTGGTTCGTAACCACGTGATCTAATCCTCTGAGCTACATGCCCCACCCCGTCTCCACATGATCTGTTAATCACATTACAGATACTCATGAAATGGATAAATTCAATCTCAATTCAGTAAATATATTGATAAGACATTGTCTAGGACATACTCAATGCTAAGCCAGAAAGAACCGCTTCTAACCCGCAAATTCTAATTGAAATGAAATCTTTAGGAGGAATCAATGAAACAGGAATCAATGAAACGACATCAATTCAAATCATGGATCTTCGAATTGAGAGAGATAAGTTCCTTATAAAGTAGGATTAAAAAGGGGAAATTGTCCTGAACATTTGAAAGCAGATGCTCCATTGGCACGATAAGCATTTCAGGTCCTAATCCAATTCCTGGTTTTTAGGGGGAAGAATAATAATCTTGAGAATCGACATCTGCCGTTGAGGTTTTTTATCCTTTTCAAGAGGGTAGCAGAAACAACACCGTGAAGCTGCACCAATTGCATGATTGGAAGACTTTCCCCGGAGCAGCAAAGCGGTAAAGGGGAAAAAATTAAAATAAATAAGACCCCTAATTTTTAAAAATAAATAAGACCCCTTCCCATCAAAAACTCACCATTCTGGATACCAAGAGGAAAAACCACAACCACCATGATGACCCATCTTCATAAAAGAAAACCAAAATATCATCACCACCCTAAACTTAACCACCTCAACTGATGAGGATCTTAATGCTCATGCCCATATCAGTAGTGGCCTGATGGACAAAGACATTGCTCTGGAGGTGTCAGGATCAAATACTGAGGTATATCTCACCACTCTCAACCTTATCATAACTGCTAATTATTATTATATGATGCAAATCTTTGGAAAAAACTAGACAAAAGGAAATCAGTCTAATAAGGGAATTTTTAGTTATCCTACTGTTTCTTATTTTTGGTAATTCTTTACAACCCTGGCCTGGAATTGCCAAGGTTTGGGATAAAAAGATACTAAGAAACACCTTTTAGACATCTTCAACAAATTCAACCCTGATATCATCTTTTTGTTTGAGACAAAAAAAAATGGCATTAGCAAAATTCTGAATGGTATGGACATCAAAAATTTCTGGTATGTGGAACCATCTAGGGCTATTGGCACTACTGGTGGTTTTTCTATGATTTGGAAAGACAATATATCTCTGGATATCACTGGCTTCTCTCATAATCATATCAATGCCACTTCTCAACTGCTCATAGCCCTGATTGGATCATACTGGTTATTATGGAAGCTCTTATGAGCTAAACAAGAAAATTGATTCTTTCAATAAAATTGAAGCCATTGATAACAATAACAACCTTCTGTAGTTAATCATTGGTGACTTCAATTTTATTCTCAGTGAATCTGAGAAATTTAGCTCCCACCCTATTGACAGAAAAGAAGCTAATTTATTTCAAAATAAAATCAATGAGTTAACTCTTACTGATCTTGGTTTCACTGGATGTTATTTTACCTGGACCAATAGAAGAACTAGCAATGCTCTTACTGAATAAAGTTTGGATAGAGGGCTGGCTTATGACTCATGGATACAGCTATACCCCACCACTATTATCTCTAACCTTCTTGTTATTGCTCTGATCATAATCATATTCTTCTTAATTCTAATCCTAATTAGAAAAGTGGCTCTATTCCTTTCAATTTCTTTGGCCCGTTGCTTGATCATGAGGATTGCAAGAAAATTGTTGTCGATTGTTGGAAGCAACATCTGTAGGGCTCCACTGCTTTCATAATAACAAGGAAATTGAAGGATATCAAATTAAGACTTAAGATTTGGAACAAAGAAGTTTATGGGAATATTAAAACTAATATGAAGGAATCTAGGAAAGACTTGGAATGGTATTCTACAAAGTTTTTCAACCACAACAGAGGCCATTGCATCAGGGAAGCTAGAAACAAAGTCAGGTACTGGGAGAATATTGAAGAAAAAATCTGGAAAACTAAAAGTAGAGACCAACTCATCAAGGTTGGAGATAAAAATACCAAATATTTTGACATTTTTTCTAAGAACATAATTAGAAAAAACAAAAGTGATTCAATCCAAGATGTGGATAACTCCTGGATAACTGATTCTGATGCCATATCTTCCATCTTCACTAACCATTTCAAAAACATGGCTACCTATGAACACATCTCCATTGACTTTGAGATTATCAACCTTGTCCCAACTATAATCAATACCCATGATAACCTTAGCCTCAATGCTATATCTGACATACCTGAAATCAAGAACATCATGTTTAGTATGGAAGGGGATAAGGCTCCAAGTCCCAATGGTTTTCCACCGGGATTTTTTCAAGCTAACTGGGATATTATGGGTGAAGATATTACTGCCATGGTTCAAAATTTCTTCTTTTCTGGTCATCTTATCAAAGAAATGAATTCCACATTCATATCCCTCATCCCTAAAATTGACAATCCCACCTCCGCGGCTCATTTTAGACCTATAAGCCTATGTAACACTACCCATAAAATCATTTCCAAAATTATAGCTCAGAGAATGAAGCCTTTACTCAGCAAAATCATATCTCCCTATTAATCTGCTTTTATTCTTGAAAGAACAAATATTTGACATTATTGTTATTGCTCATGAAATCATTCATTTTATGAATTCCATAAGAGGGGTTAAAGGTCAAAAAGGAATTATGGGAATCAAAATTGATATGGCAAAAAATTTTGATAGGGTAGAATGGGATTTCATCATAGCTATCATGCAAAAATAAATGGGATATAGTGTTAATTGGTGCAGCTGATTAAGGAATGTATCTCCTCCACCAGTCTTGATGTTCTTGTCAATGTTGTCCTATGTTATTTCTTCTGCCCTCTAGGGGTCTCAGGCAAGGTGATCCCCTCTCCCCTTACCTTCTGTTATGTATAGAAGATCTATCTAGAACTCTTACCCATGCTGAAGATATTGGGCTAATTTTTGGAGTAAAATATGCAAGACTTCTCCTTCTATCAACCATCTCTTATTTGTTGATGACTGCTTGGTTTTCTGTAATGCCAATATGTCTGATTCCACCAACCTGGTTGATATTTTTAAGATTTTCAGTAATACTTCTAGGAAGCTAATAAATTTCAATAAGTATCGGATTTTCTTTGGTAAGGATACTGATGAAGACCTTAGCCATCAAATCAGCATGCATATGGGAGTTCAAATGATTGATATAAATGACAATTATTTGGGATCTCCTCTATTTACTTGCAGAAGAAAAATCTACTCTTTCAAACCCAGTGTGGAAAAGCTAAAAATCAAGTTAGCTAGTTGGAAAAATAGATTCCTAAATCCAGCAGGAAGAGCTACTCTCATTAAAAATGTTACTTCCGCTTCCAGCATTTACCAAATGAACTGTTTCAGATTACCAAAGCAAACTTGTTAGGAGTTGAACAAGATTCAGAGGGATATTTTTTGGGGGAAAAGACCTGAAGAACCCAAAAGGTTACTACCCAAAGGCTTTGGATTCTGTTAGTAAACCAAAAGAGCCAGGTGGTCTGGGCTTCTTAACTATGGAATTATTGAACAGTTTCATGATGAACAAGATTGGTTGGAGACTCATTCAAGATAAGGAATCTCTCTGGTATCAAATAATTTCTGAGAAATACTTTCAAAACAAGAATATCATGAATATGAATAATGTCCCTAAGGCTAGCGACTCCATGATATGGAAAGGTATTCTTCATGGGATAACAAATATTCAACAGTTTGGTATTTGGCAGGCTGGTAAAGGAAATTGTATCAGTATTTGGGATGATAATTGGGTTTCTGATAGGCATACTCAACTTCAGAAACCTACAAATTGTTTTGAGGATCTGATGTATGTTAAACATCTTATATGGGATATTGGTGAATGGAATATTGATAAAATCAATAATTGGTTCTCTTTAGAAGAAGTCACTACTATCATAAACACTAAAATCAATTGGGAAGAGTAGGACCAGATCATCTGGAGCTTGACAGATAATGGAAAATTTTCCGTCAAGTCTTTATACAAGGCTAAAATGGGTCAGAAATATAACAATGATACCTTGGTGGCTAACTGATGAGGGACTTGGAACTTGCGGGTTTCCCAAGCTATCCAAATGTTCATTTGGAAATGTGGGAATGACATTCTCCCTACTAACGCTAAAACTGCTAGTATCTTACATTACATCGATCATATCTACAATATTTGCAAAAGTGGGGAGGAAACTTTATCTCACACTTTCTTCTACTGCCTTTATGTTTTTAAAGTCTGGAATGTCCTTCTTGGTGATAATCATAATGAGTTCAATAACCTCAATAGCTTTGGGGACTGGCTTAATAACTGGTTCACGCCAAGCATTAATAATTCTCATTGCACTGCCAACTACGCTACTAGATGTTGGTACATCTGGAAGGCCATATGTGATTATATATTTAACAACAATAAGATGAATGCCCAACAAACTTTACTATGATTAAAAGAAATATATGTGATTACAACAAAGTTCATTATCTTCAGAATCATATGTTGAATAATATTTATTACAGGAAGTCTTACATAAATCAAAATAGAAATTTTATTGCTAAGGAGAAAGGGGCTTTTTGCATAATTTTTAAAGTTTGTACTCTGAAGCACAAGTCTCTCTATATCATCCACACTGCTCTTATTGTTGTTGATTTTTCAAGGACCTATATTGGGGCTAGAGGATATCCCGGATACCATGGACCAGATGACACTGAACAAGAGCCAATTTAACGTTTCAATGGGAAAAGGATTTGAAGCAGACTAATGTGATAATTGAAGCAGACAACTTGGAAACTCTAAACATCTTCAAATCCTTATATCAAGATGATGTCCAGCGAAGATTTCCTTTATACTACCATGCCTCCTATCAAAGTAACAACGAGGATGTTTCTCCTGGAGTCTCTTTTGTTCTTCTCATCCTTGAAGTTACCAATCAAACTACTAATTCAGATGTTTTTAATTTAGCCAATCTCTGTCTGGAACATAATTTACTTTCGCATGTGTTTTGGAAGGATAGTTCCTTTAATATTTTGAACAACACCATTAGGACTGACCAGGCTTTAAGCTTTCTAGTTATTGGTCAACCCTTGTATCACTTGTACTCGGTGTAGGCGTTTGTTTGCTTAGTTTTTCTATTTAAAAAAAAAGTTACATCAAAATTGTCTTTAACAAAGGGATCCATGAGTTTCTCTATAATTTCTTTTCACTCCATGAACCGCACTAACTGTCCATTGCTAGAATTAATATCTAGACTATTTTCCCAATGAGTCAAATTGAGCGATTGTCGGCATATAATAACTTTATCGATAATGCTAACTGTTGACTTTCATATTTTTTGGCACTTTAAAGTTTTACAACCAGTTTGAAGAAACCCTATAATCTAGACCACCTAAAAAAATTAGGTTTTTACGAAAAAAATCTTTCCCGATGGCAAGATAAACCCCAAGGTCCTATTCTTCTCTCTAGCTATTTCTCAAAAACCTAAAAAAATCTTCACCACCATTAACCTTTAATGCTAAAAATTGGTCTATTTGGGACCGGATCTGAGTAGATTTCTTTTCTTTTTCTTGAGGGCCTACACAAGCGGTGGAATATATGGTTTAATTCAATACAACGCGCAAAACCTTACCAGAAGAAAACGAAAGCGAAGAGAACCTCTGACACTATGAAGGGAATTAAACCATACAGAAGTACTTCTTGTACGACTTTGGTATGATGTCCTTTCAAGGTGGATTCGCGTGGCAACAACCTAGTAATCTGATCAAATATGAGGAGATACGGGTTGTCTTTGCTTGGTGCAAAACTTCGTTGTAACTGTGTCTTTTTTTAGGGCTTTAAATCTTGTTGTTATATTGGTGTCAAGCTATCTCGTAACTTGGGTGTTGAGTCAAGAACCCTGTATTAATTATTTTATAAAATTTGGGATATATATATAACGCGGAGTGCCTTTCGTTGGGAGAGACAACAGTTGGAATAGAGTGAGCCAAAATAAAATATTTAATCCTACACGACGAAGCATATTCAATTATGTAGCTTTTGCTTTATCTTAATAATATAAAATTTAATTAATCATGAAAAGGAAGTAACCGAATTAGGTAAACTGTCTATAAAGTGATTCCCTCAAAAGACAGGGAAAGTGTTTGTACGTAATGGATCCCTCAAAAGGAAATGGTTAAAATTCCATAAGGAGGGGTTCTCGACGAAAGAGCATGTAACCGCATGCCCGCGACTCTTTTGTCCCCTGAAAGGGATGTCTCCTACCGAGTGTAAAAACGAAGGTCAAAGACAAATACCCTTTTAATCAATGGTTACTAGAAGCACGCGTGACTAGAAAAAACCTTCCTCTGTTATAAAATCGAGTGAACCAAGACAAAAGTGAATCTAGCTGACCGATTGAGGACATGGCATGAATGACCGAACCTGCACTCAAGAAGAGTAATGCTTTGAAAAATGCATGATTCATTAAGTGAAAGACACTAACCGAATAGTTAGAGATGCCGCAAGCAAAGATCATATAGCCTAATTGACTGCAAGTTGAATAAGCTATGACCCTCTTTGAATCCTTCTGTAATATTCCAGTAATTGCCGCAAGGAATGACGTCGTAGCTCCTAAAAAGTAATAAGAATCAAAGCCTTATGTGGATATTCCCCTTGAAGTTTGACGAGAGATATCGGTAGTATATATAGGTTACGATTTCTTCACTCATGTGATATTGCTAGGTTTTCTTAGTTAACTAGTATTCCCTCTGTTTCTCATAAATGAGCTACTTAGTTTAAAATTTTGTTTGTTCAAAATGGAGTTATTTCATTAAACAAGATAATACTTCTAAAATTACTCTTTTTGATTAATCATTATTAGTATAAGAAATATGTATAATTTGATAATCATGTTTATATTCGTTACATATATATTTTAAAATGCTTTCCAACGATATACTAAAATTTATAAATATTTCATGGCATAGTTTAAGAGATATATCATTTTAAATTTATTATTTTATTAACTAAGGGTGTAATTAAGAAAAATGCATAAAAGTATATCCCTCTTCTCCTTGCCAATTTAATAGCTCAACTTTTAACTAATCGGAGGGAGTAGTTTATGTTAGGTTGGTTTAAGTCTTTGCTTCAATCTCCATTTTATTAGTGTCTTTTCTTTCATGGAGACTTTCTATGTAGTGTTATATCATTTCTTTTATGTTTTTGATAAATATTTTGTGTGGAAGTTGAGATACGATGAAGTCTATATAATTTCTATTCTATCATGAATGAAAATTTATAAGATTAGAAAAAAAGGAAAAAAAACTCCAAGATCCCATTGAAGATGCTCTTTGATTTCACCTTTAAACATTTCGTTTTACAACCGGCTTTTGGACACACGTTCAGTACTACGTAAAAGAAAGGAAAAGCATCTAAATCTTAAATGACCTGAAAACAATGGACAGAAATTAGTATAACACAGCTAAGCTAGGACCCTCTCTTTTACTGCATAAGATTCCAAGTCTAAAGAAAAGCCTTAACTTTGGCTATTTTTGTTGTCCATGACTCCATTATTCATGTACCCTCTTTAGGATTTTTATTGCACGTATACTTTGGCCACAATTATAACAATTTTGTGTCTGAGTTAGTTATGTGTACTGAAAGGACCTACCTATATATGTTGATTCACTTCAGCTAATTTGGCCTCATTGGATTCCGAAGATCTTCTTGTCTGTGCTTTTTTCAATAGAGTAAATAGATGTCACTTCTTAGGGACTTTTTCTGTAACCTTCTCAATTATCAACCAGAATTTCATATTGTAGTTGATAATAATTAGAGGTGTAAAACGTACCGGTCCAGCACGACACAATTCGTTTAAAGGTGAATCTATCGTGCTACGTGTCGTACAATGTTGTATCACAGATTAAGACGTGTCATGTTGTGTCGTGCTTGAAGGCGTGATATGTCGTGTTATGCTGAGCCTGACATATTTATTTTATATTTTTCAAAGTTGTAATTTTTCAGATATTTAGATATTATATGTGTTGTTATATAAATAACACGCCATAACGAAGATAAAATATCAAAAATTGGTTATAATAAACATTCTTTTATAAATATACACAAAATGTGTCGTATTATACCGCATTGTGTAGTGTTTTATACATGTTATGACGTGATTTCTTAGCATGTTGTACTGTATCGTGCCACGTGTTGTGTTGTGCCACTGGGCCGATTAGTCTGGCCCAACACAACATATAAAGCTACCGTACTGGATTAATTCACATGCTGAACTGGACTGTGTCGGGCTAGCACGTCCCAATTTACACCTGACCATAAGTAAAAATAGTGAGTTTTGGGTTGGCTTCTCAGAACCCGCTAGTTTGGATATTGGTGGCAAGACTGGCAACCAAGAAATGGGAATAATTTGCAGACTGTTGTTTTAATCCATTGAAGCCCGGTCCGAAGACGACCAGACATATTTTCATAATCACTCACTGAGTATACAATCCATTTTCATAGTTAAAAGTTAAAACCTTGTTTGGTATTGCGGTTTTTTTCTACAATTCCACAAGTTTACTTTCTGTTGTGTTGACATACGAGAATAATCAGTCGTCAAGAAAAGCATTGAAGTGTTGGTGTTGGAAAATATGCTTTTGAAAACACCCGGACTTTGTATGTTCAAACAACTTATTGAGTAAGATTAAGTTTTACAGTCCTTCCACATTCAAAGATTCAAAATAAAAAGGGTGGCGAAAAAGGAAGATTCAAGTTCAATTCATTGGGCGTAAAAAAATAATTATTGTTGTGCCCAACCACCATTGGGCACAGAGAATCCGAACCATTCAACGGCTCCACAGTTTTTATGCCCGGCCATTGGACGCAGAAAACCTACTCCATTAGATTAACCCATTTGTTGATGATCTAATGATTCCACTTTTTGCGCCAAACTATTAGGTATATTTTGTTTGAATCTTGAATCACCCTAAAGATTAGGAAGTGATTCAATGTGAGGTGTTTTTAAATTGTATCTTGAATTTGATTTACCATAAGACTTAGTCTAAAATAAACATACTTATAAAATCCTATAATTATTTGCGTGCCTAAAAATGATTTGGTCTCGTAATCAATTTCAAAGTGACAAAATAATTTCCCATTCAAAGTAAAAAAAAGTTTTTCTCGGAACCCTTGCTTTTATTTCGAACAATATCTTCCTTCATTGGAAAAGTGATTAAGATTTGTTCTCTATTTCAAAAACAAAAAAGAGAGGGAAAAGGGAGATACATCATAGCTATCTCTAGATTCTGTGCAAATATATTGAGTAGAAGAGGTACGAAATATAACTTCCCTAATTATAAATGAAGAAAAGAGGTGAAACTTGAAAGAAGTACAATCATTTCTTTAGGTGCATAAGTTTTTAGTTGCTTTTGAATGAAATTGTCTTTCTCACCGTACTTTTTCTTTTGTGACTAAAGATTCTTTCGATGTACTACATTGCTACGCATTATTATTGTTGGCATGACTACAATATAAAGCAAAAAAGTTAAAAGTTGTCAATTGGTGAAATGTTGTGTCATGTCCAAAGTGGTGAGGTATGAAGATGTTTGTGACGGTGGAATAAGGATGGTGGGTTTTGATTGGTGGTGTCATGTAACAAAGTTTCTGAACTGCGACGATGTTTGTGATTGTGGTACAATGATGGTTGTGGGTGTGGATCTCGTCGGTCAGGGGTCATATTTAGTTCCACAAAAGGCAAGACTAACCCCTATTGATCTTTTTTTTTACTTAAATAAAGCAATATATTTTAAAAAAAAGTCAATCTAACACCAAGATATTGATAAATTGACTTGACCAAAAATTATAAAAAGAACTCAATTATAATAGAGTTTATGGAAAATTGCAACTAGCTCATGACTGCCTCATAATTATTAAAAACAAAATCTAAGGAAATATTCTCAAAAATATCAGTCTCAACGCACCAATTGTACACACAAATATCTTCACGTTGTCAATGATTGAATCTACATTCCTGTATTTTCCATTAAAGAATCTTGTATTCCTCTCAATCCAGATCCACCAGATTACAAATGGATATAAATCCCAAATTCTCTTCTTTACATAATATGTT
Source organism: Papaver californicum (assembly GCA_023531435.1). Taxonomy (NCBI): domain Eukaryota; kingdom Viridiplantae; phylum Streptophyta; class Magnoliopsida; order Ranunculales; family Papaveraceae; genus Papaver; species Papaver californicum. Next base: position 560,992 of record JAJJMC010019063.1, read on the forward strand.
TTTGTCTTCTTTTTTCTCCATTCCCAAATTGCGTTCCTAACAGTGCCATGAAATGTCCATTGCAAATTATAAAAATTCATAAAGTGATGCCAAACTGACCTTGTAGTTTCACAATGCAAAAAAATGTGTTGGTTTGACTCTGCAGCCTTCTTGCACATCAAACATCCATCACTATAATTGAATTCCTGTAAGAGTCCAAAGTAGGAGTTGCACTGTAACACAAAGTCCATACAAAGAAAGCAACTTTCTGTGATATTCTAGGATTTCATACACACTTGTATGGAAACATCAACAACCCATCATCCTCAAGAGCCTTATAGCAATTTGCTACAGAAAAATCATCACCCCCTGCTGCCAGATTCTTTGGTCACAACCACCATTATTGTCTATAACATGCAACTGATTTAAAAGATGAGCAACACCTTCTATTTCCTCTTCATTTAGTAGTCTGCAAAAAGCAAAACTCCAGCTATTATCACTACTATGCATCAACATTTCTTGAATAGTGGCATCTTTCTTCTTACTAACATTATAAAGTGCAGGGAACAAAGACTGAAGTGTTTGTCCATTCAACCATCTGTCTTTCCAAAATAAACACATATTGCCATTGTGCAATTGTATTGCAGAACATTGTTCAACACTAGAATTGCTTTTCAAGATACCATCCCATAAGCTCTTGGCCATTGCTTGCTTTGTAGCACTAGGAAAGAAAGCTTTAGGATTACCTCCAAATTTGTGATTAATCACTTTCCTCCACAATGTTTTTTCTTCTTTTCCATATTTCCATATCCATTTTGCATGTAAGGCTTTATTCATTAACCTTAACTTGTTGATGCCTACTCCTCCTCTTTCCTTAGGTGGACTAAGTTTTTTCCAACCCACCCAACTTCTCTTATTCTTGTTAGTGTTAGAACCCCATAAAAACTGTCTCATAATTCTCTCCATCCGTTTCTCTACAGAAGCAGGCAATTGATACAGTGACAAGTAATATACTGGTAAGCTAGAAAACACATATTGAATCAACATTAACCTTCCACCCTTGGATAAATATCTTCTTTTTCATATGCTGAGTCTTTTCTGAAAGTTTTACAAGATAACCTCCCGAACTTCCACTGTCCTGGACTTATTACCAAGTGGAATTCCCAGGTACTTCCAAGGTAGTTAATATCGTGTATCGGTATCGTATCGTCCGGGTCCGATACACCGATATAAAAAATTATATCGGTTTTTATCGGTGATACATTAAACTAAAATTTAAATATCTATAAATGCTTTAATATAGAATGAGGTAATACATGAAATGTAGTACATAACACAAAGATGACACGAACAAAATGCAACATATCCATGTTTTCGTGATTGGACAATTGATGACTTCATTGTTTGCAAAGCAACAATACATTCTCAACAAACTAGTTTTGTTAACTTAAACTACTTAACACCCAATAACATTACAACTACATACCAAGCATTAACAGAAGTGTGTTAGCCCATCTACATTACAATAGTTACATCCCCAATAATCACATATAAAGTTACTTAAATTACTACACTTTCTTGAAATGACAGTACAAAAAATCAGAATCAAAAAACAAAAAACAATATCAGTGACATACTGAGTATTGACACTAGTTACAACAAAGAAATAATTAAAATGAAAACTTCCAACATATGGCAACTCCAGCAGGTCGTCTCCTTCAGCAGAATAGTTTCGTAGTAGATGAGATATGAAATTTGCGATGGCCAAATGGTCGATCACAACCAAAAATACTTTTGAAGGGAAAAGATATGATCCTCAATTTAGTATTGAGTTACACAATATCATAGAGATATCAAATTAATCATAGAGACAATAAGTACAAGATTTAACACTTTTCATGAATCGACAATTGAATTCTTTTCTTATTCAAATCAAACATTTTATTTATTCACTCTCAATTCAGAATGGATTCTCCAAGAACAAATGCTCAATCCCTATACTACTATAAAGAAAAGCCCTTTAATAATCAATAAACACATGATTCATGACATAGAAAATTACATAACTTCATACCTATGCTCTTTGTTCTTTTTCAATTCCTCTCCTTCCGCCTTTTTCTCTCTCCCCTCTTTAGATTTTCCAACCGCTTATTTATAGATCATTCAATGGACCCCGCCTGTCAACCTTTCTGTCTGTTCATCTTTATCCTTATTTGATGAGTCATGCTATCCCGCTCGGATCTGTCAAGTTGTTACTTATCATCCCGTAGCCTTCCTGCGTTCTAGCATTCATTGTCCCGTAGTCTTCTTGTGATCCATTTATTCTATTATTATCTTTAGATTAGGATTATTGCATGCCTGACAGATAGCTTCTTATCGGTGTATCGTCATGTTTTAATCTTCTTATGATGTAGTTTTGTAGAGTTGACACGTTTTCCTCGTGAATTGGTATTCATCATCATCCCTTGATGAATCATACTTTTTCCCGCTCCCTTGTGTCGATCATGCAGCTAAAGTTACTTGGTTAATTAATGCCTCCTACTTTTCCGTTCCATACGCATTTATTGCTCCTTATTTTGATCAGAGCACCAAACTTTCCCGTTCCATACGTGTTACTCATGCAGCGGTACTATCAGTTTTTTACAACTGTCAACTTTTCAGATTTCCCATAGAGTTTTGTTCGGGTGTATTTCATCTTACTTTAATTTATTACTTCAATTTCTAATCCTCAGACACGTGTTATCTCGACTTTATTCCCTCACAAATTGCCCCCTCTTTTTCTTTTTTTCTTCAAATTTTAACGGTTGATAAAATTCTTGGAAAAAGAAGAATAATAATTACTCACCCCTTTTTTCCGTACCGTAATAATTTCTTTTTGCACGTTCTGTGTCAGTTAGCGTCTTTCGAATAAATCAAATCTCTGTCACAGTCGATTCTTTTTCATTTTTCGACGGTTCGTCAGCCCCAGTCTCTTTAACTTCAACTGTTGCTTTTGTTTTATTCTTTTCTACTTCTGTTTTTTACCTCTTAAAGTTGCATCCCTTTCTCTTCCTTAAACTTTTTAAATATTCTCATCGTTTTGCTACTATTCCTTTAATCTCCAGCGATTCAGGAGTTTTTCATTGGGATCAAGTTTGTGCTTCTTTTGATCAAGAGATTCTTTCCCCCCTTTCCTTCATGTAAGTAATCTTTTTGTACTTGTGCATCTGCTTTCTTTTGAGATTTATCATAATGGGTATTGATTGAATGATGATGGAAATGACTGAAATGATGATATTGATGATGCCTTTTTCTGATAGTTTGTTGTTCTTCTAATTGTTTTTATTTTTTCTTGATAAAAAAATATGAGTTTATTGACTTCTGCGATTCCTCTATGTCTCCTATTTCTGATCATATTGTTTATTCCTTGTCTTTTTACACAGATAAAGATCATTTTCATCATGGATGAAAGAACACATGATATATCACCTGAAGTTGATTCACATCATGATCAACATCAGTTGACCAGGAGGTCTTCTCGATACGCTTTATCCAGAGATCCTCCTACTTTGCATAATTCTCCTAGGGCCCTTGCCGAATCTCCTAGGCCAGCATCGAATCCCGCTGCAGGTGCTAGTCCCGCTCCCAGGAACAAGCGGGAGCATTCTAGTTGTAGTTTCAGATCGATGAATTTTAAAGATTTCCAGAGAAAACATCATCTTGAGGGGTTTAAAGTTTCTTTTTACGAAGGAAACAAAGATGTAATGTCTTTGGGTGTGGCAAGAAGGTTTAATTATTCATGTAATAAACTATTGATCTATGTCAGAACGTTGGATGCCGGTCTTCGCCTTCCTTTGTATCAGCGTGACCACCCTTTTCAATTTAAAGTCGTTGCTTCACGTAGCCGATCTCCTCACGGTCGGGATCGATCCATTGTCCAATACAATGGAAATTGGTGGCGCATACTGGATGAATGCATCCTCCGGAGCGAAGGGCGGACTCGCTTCACGTGTTACATCCCTGATCCCTTAGAATAGGAGAGTTATACCGTTGAAAATTTTAATAGTACTTATGCTGATAGTTTCTCTGTAAGGAACTATGTGAAATGGAGCGTTGGTCCGGGCCGCAGGACTGGTTCGGGATTTCGCCTGCTCCATGAGATCGACGTTCCAAGAATCAAGAATGTCCCGTTCACCAAGGATCCTTTAAAAGAGAGAATTCGATTGGATCATGACTTTCAGTGATATCGTACTCCCTTAGTGATCGAAGGTCCATGGATGTTTGGGTCCCTCTCAGATAGTGAGGTTCGAGAAGTCCTTGGTCGTTTTCCCGGTTACTTGATGTAATTTTAGAAGTGGTAAATAAAGATTCGATTCTCGAACTTGTGAAGGTGATGATTTTAGAAAATAATGATTTAAACTAACTCTAGAAAATTCCAGGAGTAAGAAAAAGACTAAATAACCTAAAGATGATTTTTGAATAATTTTAACAATACCAGGAATCAGGAATCAGGTAATTCTAACAACCTATGTGATTAATCAGATAATTCTTTTTAAATTAATTGAAGCCCAAATAATTGCCAAAATTGGTTTTGTTATGCTAACAAACAGAGGTAAATCACAAGCATGGATTATAAAAATTAATTAACTAAGCATAATCCATCAAGCAAAAGCACAACTGTTGAAAGAAAACCGTTTTTACTATTCAAAACTATGCAATTTTAATGATAAAAGAATTATAAATAATTATTAGAAAATAATTAAATCACATAAAATTGAGAAAATTACCTTATCCATCATCCCAGTAAATAGACTTAGCTCATGGTGGAAAAAGATTGCTCAAAAGTTGATTTCATTGCTCAAAATATTGATTACAAGGTGGAATAATAGTGCAACAGCCAAACAGCAACGGGTATAAACGTCACAGGAACAGGGTTCAACTGTTACAGCACGGTTTCAAGCAACAAAAGAGAGAAGAAATGGTAACAGACAGATTTGAAACAGCAACAGTTAAAACTGTTGCACTGTCTTCTTCTTCAGCGGCGATGGTGAAGAACACCGATCACCGGGAGCAGCAGCAGTGACCGGCCGATGTCGGAACTTGAACGGAAAATAACAAAAGTGGTTCTGGAGCTTCGTACCTTAATTCTGAAGATTGTAAACTCTTTATATAGGCCCTGTGAGTCTTCTAGGATGTTCTAATCCCATTATAACTCGGTGATTTGACGAGAAATCGATAGTTATCCAAAACCGAAACATGTTCCTGTTCCCGTCCAAATTCATGATTCTCCAGCCCTTATCTTCGGCTTCTAGAGCTTCTAATCGATTATACGAACCTTCAATTAGATTGGGTACTTATCAATTTGCTGAAATCCCATCAAATTTGCGATTTGATTTGAGTCCTGTTTGCCGATGAAGCTTTGACCTGGTCAACTGGGTTTGACTCGGTCAACTGACTTTGACCGAGTTGACTGGGCCGAGTTGACCCGCTGAGTTGGTCCGATCCAGCCCATCCCGATCCAAGGGTGCCCCAATCCAAAGTGTGGGTGCCTTGATCCATTTTCCCGGGTGCTTTGAACACTTTTTGAGCCAATTTTTCCACAAATCTTTATTCTTCTAATGTACCTACAAAAGCAATAAAACACGTAATAGACACAAAATCGAATACTAACTCACTAGAAATTAAGGTGCAAATTAGACACTAAAATGTGTCTATCATTACTGCCCCTAGAAATTTAATTTTTGTGACTTTAAATTTGAATATGAGGTACGCACAACTCCTTTTACTTTCTATTTTGCTAGAATTTTCTTCCTGCTGAATAATTTATTTATTTTTTATTCAGGTTGACACTCCCACTGATCCTCAAGACAACTTGCTAATGTGCCGTTAGCTGAATTATTGCCCGCTCTTCAGATTAACGAAGGCAGACAAAAGGATGATGGCGGAGGGAAACGCAAGAGTGTGGTCCCTGCAGGGAAAACCTGGAAGAGATTAAGGAAGGCATCTCAGACCCCTTCCGATAAAGAGGATGGCGAGATTAGGGATTCCCCTCTCCAAGATGACATTGTTAGAGGGAGCGGTAGCTCTGCTGCGATCACTCTGGAGGAAAATAGTATCGTTCTTCTCCCAACATCTACTACTGAAAATGCGGGACAAGTTGATGCGGGACAAGCTGATACATCTGCTCCTTCAAATTTTTACCATCAACTTTCTCCTTTATCCTTAGATTTCCCACTTGAAGTGATCTCACACGGGGAGGGTACAATTGAAGGGGGGGGCAGCTCACTCAAATTGATCCCATCATTGAAGGTGATGTTACTGGAGGAGAAAATGCTTCTAATCCGATTAATCAAAGTGTTGTAGATGTTTTTCCTGCAGATGCTATTGTAGCACCTCTTCTTGACTTTTCTGCCAATACTAGCACAACGGGATTAAACCCAACTGTGGACAGTCCTGTCGTAGAGATTAGTCTCGCAAGTATTTCGACAAAGGCAAAGGGGTTGCAGAAGAATTGAGCCTTTTAGGAGATGAGAGCGAAGCGTTCCAATGTTTTTTATCTAAAGAGCTTATATCTGCAGCAACCACCCCTATGCCGGTGAAGTCTGACAGCGGTGCAGTTTCAAGACTTCGGGACTCAATGGGGACCATTCCATTCGAAGATGCTAAGGATGCCTGGTTTAAAGATGACGTTATTGATCGGTCCTTCCCGTTGAATCCTCCTTCTTCTTTGGAGAAAACTCTAGCTCTTGTTGAGGGACAATTATACTCATTCCCACAGCAAGCTATTGCTAAGGTATTTCTGTTATTCTTTATCTCCCTTGTTTGCTGTGTTCTTTTGCTTATTTAGAACTTTGGTTTTATAGGTTGTGCAAGGATGTGATGCTATGTTCGCTGCGTTCAAATTCTACAAATCTAGAGCTATCATGATGGAATCTCATTATAAAATTAACAAGTAAAAAGCTTTGGATTTACAACGGGAAAATGACGGTCTTCGTCAGCAACTCCAAGACCTTCAGAATAAAGGTTTAAATTCTTCTACCTTGTCAAATTCTTTTTATAATTCCTTTTTTACATTTTGAATTACTTTATGGGTCCAGCGGGGGATTCAGAACTTATGTCTAAGATGCAGCGTAAGATAGCACAGTTGAACGACCATGCCAAAAAGGTTAATAGTGAGATTGGAGTTGTTAATTCAAGGTTACAAGAGCTTTCTGATAGCCATGATTTAACTAGATGGAGGCGTATTAATCTGAATCAAGGCATCACCATACTTTGGAAATTTTGGGTCTTAAAGAAGGAGAGTTTAAATCCCTCGCTAGAGGTATCTTTTTTACTGTATGTTTTTGTATACTTGATTTTTTACATTGTCTAACACTTTTCTCTGATCCTAGATCTCGAAAAGAAGTTCAATGATGCAACCGCCAGGGCCATGAAGGCGGAGAGTGAGCTTGGCGAAGCAAACTCTAAGATTGAGATCCTCAACAAAAGGCTTGAGGAAACTTCTTTAAGGATCCAGGAAGCGCAAGCTCAATTTGAACTTGCCTCTACCAGAGCTAACGATGTTAAGACTCGGCTTCAACTTTTGTCTGATAAAATGTCAGAAACCGAACACAAATTTAAGAGAGAAGTTACGAAGGGTGAGAGTCTAGCAAGAGACTTAATTGATGAAAGAGATCAAAAGATCCTTTTAAATGAACAAGTACGGGTATGCGAAGTTAAAATAAAGGAACTCAAGCTGGAATTTAAAAATGGACGTGCTTATGCATTATGGATAAGAAAAGATGCTACAACAAAAATTGCGGAATCATTCAACAGTTCTCTGGATCGAGTACAAGCTGATAATTCTATACTCAATAGTTGCGCAGTTGTCCCGGAGGTTCCTCCATTTAAAGGCAATATTTCCGCTCCTTGATTTCTTTCGCAGATGGCTCTTTTAGTCTTCCCGCTCCTTGATTTCTTTCGTTTTTTTCTTGCAGTTAAATTCCCTCTGTTTCTGTGTAATGTTGTTCCTGCAAAATATATTTCATATATATATTAATCGTTAATTTGTTGTATAAGCGTGTTTTATTTGACTGTCAGGAATATTTATTCCTTGAGTCATATTATGGGAATAAAACGTATTTAATCTCTCTGTCCGGGAGGAAACTAGAATGCGGTCCCAAAGGTCCCCTGAAACGGAGAATTACACCAATTGATTATCATGTTAGGTACCCCTTCTAGCGAACAATCCAAGAATCATATACTCATGGATATTCTTTGAGGGGTTACTCTTAAAGCTTTACCTACAATGTAATCTGTTTGATATATGATTGTGTTGCAGTCTGTGAACATTCTTTAAAATGGAAAGTACCTGGTACAAACATTACTATCATATTAGGCATCTCTGTATTGGAAAATCCCGTTGTCAACGACATGGATTTTCAAGAGAAAATGCATTTATAATGCTTTACCTATTATGAACGCAATTCATTGTATAATTGCATTTTTGATCAAGGATAATACAGCTTGAGATATTGTGCGTTCCATGGTGTTGCAAAGATTCGTCGTTCATGTTTCGTAAATAATATGATCTTGTCCCACTGGTCCTTGTATTGTATATTGTCCTCCCCATGTTGGCGCGAACTTTCCTGTTTTTTTGTCCCGTTGGTATTCCGGAATTTGCCGTAACACATATTGTCCCTCTATAAAAATCCGTAATTATACTTTTCTATGATATTCTCGCGCCAATCTCCTTTGATAGTTTTCCATTTTTTGGAGTGCAACCTCCCTTTTTTCTTCCAAATCATCCAATTTTTCCAACATTAGATCTGAATTCAGATTTTTCTCCCATGCTTCTGTTTTTGTTGTGGTTAAAATGATTTATGTTGGTATAACTGCTTCTGTTTCGTAGGTGAGAAGGAAAGGTGATTCTCCAGTGGACTCTCTCCTTGTTGTGCGATATGCCCATAGTGTGTTATGAAGCTGCTCACACCACTGCTTGTGATGTCCATCCAATGTTTTCTATAAGTTCGTGGCAATTTTCTTATTTGTTGCTTCGTCCTGCCCATTACTTTGGGGATAAAGTGGTGTTGACTTATTTTTATGTATATTGAATGCCTAAAAGCATATCTATATTTTTCCCTTGGAATTGTTTCCCATTATCAGATAGTATGGCTGCTGGAATTCCAAATCTACAAATTATATTTTCAAACAAGAATTTAAACACATCCGAGTATTTGAGGGCTTTGGCCTCAACCCATTTAGTAAAATAATCTGTGGCTACGATCAAATATTTCCTCTTTTTGGTACCTTCCACCAATGGCCCAACAATATCTACTCCCCATTTTGCAAATGGCCAGGGGCTGAGTATTGAATTGAGTTCTGTTGCGGGTGCTTTTATCTTTTTCACGTATCGCTGACATTCTTCACATCTCTTTACCATATTCTCTGCATCCTTATGCATAAATGGCCAATAATAACCTTGTGTTTTTGCCTTCAATGCCAGTGATCGTCTCCCACTATGATTTCCCGCATCTGCACAATGTATATCCTTGAGAATTCGTAGCCCTTCCCTACGGGACAAACATCGAAGTAACGGTTCCAAAAAAGACCTGCGGTATAAAATTCCATCCAGCAGCTGGTAATTTACTGACTTCAATTGTATCTTTATTGCCTCCTTAGAATTTGTGGGTAATGCCTTATCTTGCAAATAATGGTGGACTGGGATTCTCCAATCTTCTTCATCGAAATCATCTTCCTCGCGGAAAATTTGCATCATCTTGAATAGCTACGTCCTCAATATCTTCCCCAATGTCCTCTTCCATATTTTCGACTGTCTTTAATTTAATTGACGGTTCATATATCCGACCAATTTTGATAGCTGATACATTCAGATCCTTTATCATTGAAGAAATGAATGCTAATGCGTCAGCATGGCGATTCTTGTCCCTTGACAAATGCCGAAAAATTATATTTGGAACTTGGAGTGCAAGTTTCTGTACAAGATTTTTGTATCAAATCTTCATCGAGTGCCTGGTATTTTAGTTCAACCTGTCGAATTATTAATTGTGAGTCACTTTGAGTCGAACATTGCTGACTCCTAACTCAATGATGAGTCTGAGGGCATGAACCACAACTTCATATTCTACTATATTGTTTGTATGCTCGTCAAACTCGAGTCGAAAAGAATCTATCATTAGATCCCCCATGGGCGCTTGATAGACACATTTTAGTGTCTAATTTGCACCTTGGTTTCTATTAAGTTAGTATTCGGTTTTGCAAATATTACGTGTTTTTATGCTTTTGTAGGTACATTTGAAGAATAAAGATTTGTGGAAAAATTGGCTCAAAAAGTGATAAAGGCACCCAAGGACAAGTGTTATTTGGCACCCTAGAAGTTGATAAGGGGTACCTTCGAGTCAACTCGGGTCAAAACCGAGTCAAATCGGTCAACCCGAGTTGACCGAGTCAACTCAGCACGGGTCGGGACGGAAAATCGTCTGCATACTTTGGCAAATTTGATTCATGGTTAAACTTACATATTTTCGTCTCAAATTGATATACAAGATAGATGGGACCAATACAAGATTAAACACGTGAAGAATTAGAGGTTTACGCCGGAAAAATGGCCCCAAATCCGAGTTTCACCGGAAAAAGGGAGTTATATTTTGATTCGGATTTGTGAAGATTTGGAGAGGTTTTAAAGAGTTCTATTATGTTTAGAACTCTCCCTAGGGTTTGTAGAGCCTATATATACCAAGAGAAGCCAAGAAGAACGGGGAGAATAGCTTACAATTGAAGTTTCGGAGTCGCCGGAATTGTGGTCGGAATACTCACGATCCGGCCAGCTGCTGCTGCACCGGTCACCGCCGGTGACCGTGTTCTTCATCCCATCGCTGCCGAAGAAGAAGACACAACAACACTTTTAAGTGTTGCTGTTCTGTTGCCTATAGTTTTGAGTTTCCTTTCCCTTTTCAATTGCCTTAGCCTTTTGCAACGGCTGAACCTTGTTCTGTAACACTTATAAACGCGTCTGTTCAGCTGTTGCACTATTATTCAACCTTGTAATTGATATTTTGAGCAATGAAAAGATCTTTTGAGCAAGTTTTCTTCTCCATGGGCTAAGTTTATTTACTGGGATGATGGAGGAGGTTTTTCTCTCAATTTTATGTGGTAAGTCTATTTTTAATTAATTATTTATAATTCTTTTATTATTATTTGCATGGATTTAAATTAGAAAAAAATGGTTTTTATTAAATAGTTGTGTTCTCTTTTGATGGGTCATGCTTAGTTAATTACTCTTGATGTCCCATGCTTAGGATTTACAATTATTCTTTTAGGAAACATATTTTTGGCAAACTTGAATTAAATTGTTAAAAAGAATTACATGATTAATCACATGAATTGTTAGAAATAACTGAATCTTGATTCCTAGTTTTCTCCATATTTTCTAAAAATCATCTCTAGTTTATTTTCCTGATTTTTATTAGTTTAGGTTAAGTCCAATATTTTCTAAAATCATTACCTTCACAAGTTCGAGAATCGAACCTCTTTTTACCACTTTCTAAACCACATCAGCGCTGTGATTACTATGCCAATTCCCGCACCATCCTTGTTTCTTGACCCATCAACAAAAACTTCCCACCTTTGGGGATTTGCAGAACTCAAGATATCCTGAAGATCCTCATCTTCAAATCCCGGCAAACCTTGAATACAAATGTGATAAAAAAAATAAACAACTATAATTATGAGAATTAAATGATAACAAATGTAATTTAGTTGGTTTCTTCAATCGTGTGAACCTTGAATTTCGTAATCGTCTTCTAGCGGGAAATCCGCAAGGAAATCAGCCAGAACTTGCGACCTTTGAGCAGTTTGCAATTCAAAAATTATGTTGAATTGTTCTATCTGTGCGTTCCACTTTGCTATCCTTCCGATTTTTCATGTATTTTTCAATACTGAATCCAACGGCGCTTTGCTCGGAACACGCACGTAGTGTGTCAAGAAGTAGGTATGTAATTTTTGGGTAGCAAAGACTAATGCTAAGATGAGTTTTTCAATTTTTGTATAATTTCTCTCTGCGTGATTCAAGGTTTTGCTAATGTAGTACACAGGTTTCTCAATCTTTTCATTAGTCCGTACTAACACCGCACTTACTGCATCTTCAGTTGCCGCAACGTATAGAGCTAGAATTTTTTTCAGGTTTTGGTTTCTGCAGTGCTGGTAACGTGGCAAGATAAATTTGATATTCTGAAAGGATTGTTCACATTTTTCATTCCATTCGAATTTGTTTTTCTTTTTTAGAATATCAAAAAAGGGCTTGCATCTTTCCGATGATCTTGCAATGAATCTGCTGAGCGCAGCTAAACATCCGTTTAATTTCTGTACGTTTTTAATATTTTTTTGGAGATGGCATGTCCACTATTTCTTGAATCTTTGCAGGATCAACTTCAATTCCTTTTTTAGTGACTAAATATCCCAGAAACTTTCCTGACGTGACACCGAAAATGCACTTTTCTGGATTGACTTTCATTCTACACTTTCGTAATGCTTCAAATATTTCTTTCAAATCTTGTAGATGGTTTGCTGAGAGATTACTTTTTACTAACATGTCATCTACATAGACTTCTAAGGTTCGTCCGATCCAAGGCATAAAAATTGCATCGACTAAACGCTGATATGTTGCTCCCGCATTCCTCAATCCAAACGGACTTCTGGTATAACAATATAAACCTCGAGGAGTAAAGAAAGCAGTGTGCTCTTGATCCTCTTCAGCAAGCGCAATTTGGTTATATTCAGATTGTCCATCCATGAAAGATAGAGCTTCATGACCCTCAACTGCATCTACCAATTGACCAATGTTGGGAAGTGGATAGCTATCTTTTGGGCATGCTTTATTTAGATTGGTGAAGTCTATGCAAATCCTTACTCCGCCATTCTTTTTTGGTACGGTTACCATGTTGGAAATTCAAGATGGATATCGCACCTCGCGAATGAATCCTGCATTCATGAGCTTTGTTAATTCCTTTTCCACGGGATCATGATATTCTGGAGCGACTTTGCATATACGTTGTCGGAAAGGTATTGCTTCGGGACGTATACGTAACTCATGCTGTACAATGTTTGGGTCTATTCCCGGCATGTCCTCCATTTTCCACGCAAATATGTCTGCAAAATTTTGAAGTAGGGTGATTAAATTTTTTTCTTTGTCCATGTCTATCATCGTTCCAATCTTTATCAATTTTGGAAGTTCTTCAGTACCTATGTTAACATTTTGGTTTCCTCAATTGAAGTGAAGGTTGGTTTGGGAACTCCTAAGAATGTTGGAGTCCCTTTTAGTTACTATAATGGAGGAGTATCTGAATAATCTTTGGATGTATATTTTTTCCCTTCACTTCCCTCTCCTACTTCATTTATGGTTTTTCTTTTCGCACCCTGATCTAGGTACCGGTCTATTGCTTCCTCTTTTGCCTTTGTCTTGCGCTCTTTTTTCTTATTTTGTTGTTGCTGTTCCCGCTCCTTGTTCATTCGAATTTCTGCTAGAATGCAAGATTTGGCTTCATTTTGATCTCCTATTATTTCCATTTCCCCTAGCGGTGTTGAGAACCGCAAATACTAATGGTAAGTTGAAATTATACCTTTCAGTTGATGTACCCATCGCCTCCCGATAATGGCATTGTAAGAGGATGGTGCTTCCACTATACTGAATTTTGTCATAATGCTTATCGGTCCAGCTGCAACATCTAATTCAATTTCTCCTTTCGGTTTTGATGCTAAACCATTGAATCCGTAAATTGTATAGCGAGATGGAGTCACCTGATCTTCTTTTAATCCCATTCTTTGGAAGGTATCATAGAACATGACATTTAACGAACTTCCTCCGTCCATGAGAATTTTTCTTACGTTCCAACCGGAAATAGGTAATGTGAGAACCAACGGGTCATTATGCATTTCTATCTCCTGATCAACTTCACTTGCAGATAAGGTTAATGGAGATGCCATCCAATCTTCCCATGATTCTGCAACCCTTCCTGAAACTTTAAAGATTTCATGATTGCGAACTCTTTTGCACAGTTTCTCATTGATTGCTGCATTCAAAGACGATTTTTGTGTGGAATGTTAACAGCTTTCCCTTTGTCAAGCCTTGAACATGAAACGGGCAATTGAATGAATTTTTTTAACTCCCCTGCGTCAATCATCCTCTGGACAAGAGAAATTAAATTTCTGCATCGATCAGTTGAATGCCCCCGATAGCAATGATACTCGCAATATTCTTTTGAGTTTTGAGTATGCTCTGGTTGTCTCTCTTTTGTTGGTGGACATTGAAAGTCCGGTCTACTCTTTATTACTTTTAAAATTTCGGAATATGGAATGTTGATTTTTATTAAACACTCTCTCCTGAAATTCTTGTAAAAGCTTTTTCCTCCCATCTGTCCTTAGACGTTTTGGCTCATTATTTTCGACTTTGTTTGCAAATATCTTTCCTGATCCGGAAGACGGCTCTATTGAATTAGTTCTTCTTGCACTTCCTTGCTGTTGTGATATTATTCTTGGACATTGCCTATGAATATCCTGTAATCTTGCACATGTCTCGATAATTTCTATGAGACGCCCCTCACTTTTGGGGTTGATGTTATGAATGTCAACAAAAAGCTGGCTTTTTCGGTCAGCTATTCCCCACTTATAATTATTAATGGCAGCATCTGGTGTAACATCCCCGATTGCCTGGCAGATCGTATACCAGCGATCTGTATAGTCACGAATAGATTCTTCTGGCCAAGAGGCGAGGGAATACAATTTTTCCAACCCCGAGTCAGCGGGTCTGTTGTACATATACGCCTCCAAAAACTTTCGAACTAATTGTGGGTATGAATGCACAGATCTTTCCTACAAATTATCGTACCATGCCAATGCCAACCATTTAAAACTTGATGGGAAGAATCGACACATGACCGCGTCATCTTGCTCCCACCGTTCCATAATACGGTTGTAATACTTCAAATGCGGGGTTGGGTCTCTAGTACCATCGTAACATTCAAAAACAGGAGTGTTACATTCTCGAGGCAGTGGTGCAAACGTAAAATGTGGTGCTAACGGTGTTCGCTTGGCTTCCTTTAACACTTCTTCTACTCGTCCTCCTTCTTTGTTTTTCAAGTTTTTTATTTCTCCTCTCATTTGCTCCATAGCCTCAAAGCATTTTTGCCACTGATCGTGCTGTAAACTTGGGTCCCCTCAATTCAACCTATCTTGTGCCGGTTGCTGAGATGCGGATCCCACTAATACTATTCTTGGATCTTGATTATGTCTTTCTCTTCTTCCCGCAGCTCTACTGGAGCTTACTTCTTGGCCCCGCGTTTTTGCGGTAGCTGGTCCCGCGACAGGCTGGATGGTTTCCTTTAATGTTTGATTTTCTCTAGTCAACCGTACGATTTGTTCAGCACAAACCCGTTGTTCCCTGCGCATCTTATTCATATCTTCCATTAAATTTTTCAAGTGAACAATAGTGTCTTGTGTATTCTCCTGAGGTGGAGAATGATCACAGGCAATTGTATTTTGTGTATTTTCCTGAAGTGGAGAATGTTCATGGGCAATTGTATTTTGTGTATTCTCCTGAAGTGGAGAATGATCTTCTGAAATACTTTGTTGACTTTCTGGATTATCTACTACTTCTCTTTGTTGACGAATTCCTCTTATGTTACTCTCTTGATTTCTAAAATATGCATCTTGTGACATGTTTTCTATTAGCTTGAGTTCCTTTTGAGATGTTTTATCTTCTTCTGATATCAGTCCTTTGCTGCTTATTAAAAATTCCTTTTCCAGTACTATATGAGAGCTCAGAAAATTAGTCATGCAATTTCAAAAACTTTTTCATTCAATGAAAATATAAATAATTCAACCTAATTTGAAGGATAATTAATTATACATATTGAAATTTTTTCTTATTTTCCTCAAATCTAAACAAATTCATACAGAAATGAAGTAGCATGAAATACAAAAATTAAGGACTTTATGTAAATCAAGAATTTGATGAAAATCATGATATGATAAAGAATCTTGTTCTATATGGCATAATATTTGAGAGCCATAAAGTTAATACGTGTAAAATTTTGCTAAAAATTCATTTTGAACATAATCAATCCATTTTTCTATCGGTGAAAATCATTTTATCGAAAACTAAAACTCATTGTATCGAAACTTTTTGTTTGAAAATCATAATAAAAAGCAAAATCATTTTTTTAAAAGGTAGGATAAATCCTTTATACCTCCCTGTTTCTAGCGCCAAATTGTGATGGCCAAATGGTCGATCACAACCAAAAATAATTTTGAAGGGAAAAGATATGATCCTCAATTTAGTATTGAGTTACACAATATCATAGAGATATCAAATTAATCATAGTGACAATAAGTACAAGATTAAAGACTTTTCATGAATCGACAATTGAATTCTTTTCTTATTCAAATCAAACATTTTATTTATTCACTCTCAATTCAGAATGGATTCTCCAAGAATAAATGCCCAATCCCTATACTACTATTAAGAAAAGCCCTTTAATAATCAATAAACACATGATTCGTAACATAGAAAATTACATAACTTCATACCTATGCTCTTTGTTCTTTTTCAATTCCTCTCCTTCCGCCTTTTTCTCTCTCCCCTCTTCAGATTTTCCAATCGCTTATTTATAGATCATTCAATGGACCTCGCCTGTCAACCTTTCTATTTGTTCATTTTTATCCTTATTTGATGAGTCGTGCTATCCCGCTCGGATCTGTCAAGTTATTACTTATCATCCCGTAGCCTTCCTGCGTTCTAGCATTCATTGTACCGTAGTCTTCTTGCGATCCATTTATTCTATTATTATCTTTAAATTAGGATTATTGCATGCCTGACAAATAGCTTCTTATCGGTGTATCGTCATGCTTTAATCTTCTTATGATGTAGTTTTGTAGAGTTGACACGTTTTCCTCGTGAATTGGTATTCATCATCATCCCTTGATGAATCATACTTTTTCCCGCTCCCCTGTGTCGATCATGCAGCTAAAGTTACTTGGTTAATTAATGTCCCCTACTTTTCCGCTTCATACGCATTTATTGCTCCTTATTTTGATCAGAGCACCAAACTTTCTCGTTCCATACGTGTTACTCATGCAGCGGTACTATCAGTTTTTACAGCTGTCAACTTTTCAAATTTCCCATAAAATTTTATTCGGGTGTATTTCATCTTACTTTAATTTATTACTTCAATTTCTAATCCTCAGACACGTATTATCTCGATTTTATTCCCTCACAGAATTAGAGGACACAAATATAGTAAATAAGGATAATTTGGTAAGTGGAAAACAAATATATATAACATGGGAAGAAATTACAGGGTTCTTAATTCTTGTATCGTTAAAGGAAGTGACAAAAAAAAAGACAACAACTAAAACAAAAAGAATATGAGGCATATAAGGACAAAAACTAACAAATGGCTAAAACAATCTATGGAAAAAAAATTAAGACGAGGAGGCACATAAAATAGCACAAGGCTAGCTTCTGATATTGAATAGTAAGAGCATCCTAGACTCTATAAAAACCGTAGAGAAATCATAATTATCCAAAGGATATACGGTTGTGGAAAGATCATTTCAGGATATTTACGTGAATGAGGCAAACAATACTAGCTCACCGTACAAAAGACTATGACGTTCATGGTACAAAAAATACATACGGAGTTTGTCTCAGTTCACAGTGAAACATCTCACTAGCATGTTATTCTTAATTTCTAAAACAAAGAAAAAACGGGTCTCCCTGCATGTAAAATGTTAAGATAGGAAATTCCATTTTACTAGTCAGGTTTCCTTATCTTAAACCTTAACTTGAGAAATGCATTTGAGTCCAAATAATGACAACTTTCAGACAACTTAGAATGAGATATGGGAAAGTAAAGACTTGCAGGTCTTTCATCAACGTTCCACGATTTTCTTCCAAGTATTTCGTATTAATAAGCACAAGCCGCACAACCAACACATACAACAAACTAACTTCAAATAATACAAATAGGCACACCCCTAAAAATATAGAAAACTTCATCTTGTCATGCTCTACATACGCACAGACATACACACCACCTCCATTGAAAAGAATGTTCATATTCAGGAAGCAATAAAGAAAAAAGAAATAGCTATGAGATGTGAGATAGTCAAAACTATCGGGTATCTGAATATATTTATACGATATTAAAAATATCGGCGATACAAAGACAGAATAATAAAAACGTTTATATCGGCCGGTACAGACCGATATATCGCTTTCACTTATACACCGATAATATCGGGTGAGGATATTTTTGTAATCCACTTACTACTTCTTAAATGCCCTAATTTTCTATTAGTATTTTCGTTCCCATCTCCTGCAATAATATCGCCTTGTTTTACTCCCATCTGATTTCAAGTTTCAAAAGCACCTGCAACAACAGTCAACAGGTTGTCGTGATAGATTCTTAATTTTTAACTATTAATTTTAATTGATTATAATTGTTTTGATGTTTCTTTTTAGAATGCTATACTCTAATTTATAATTACACAACTTATTCATTTTTCTAATTTTCTATGTCTTATTTAGGGTTTAATTTGTGAGAGATTGATTTGGAATATGGTTATGTATTGATTTTGTGGATTTTGTGGATTTGATGTTTAAGAGCAACAATTAATGATAACTTTTTTTCTCTCGGAAAAAAGGATAAATCCTCATACGATATATTGATTTGATTAAGTCTTAGAACCGTGAGAGTCATTTGTTGTTTTAAAAAAAAAAAACTTTGTAACCTAATTCATATGCATTTACTCGTTTGATTTTGTGAATGAAAATATCAATCTCTCTCTTTCATATGCATTGGTTTTAATGTATGTCCAAATATGATAAATTTAGATATGGGTTTGATCTTTTTTAGTGTTTTGATAAATGGTTTTGTCCAAAAGCTTTCCCAGATCCACTTTTACCACCAAACCAGGATATTTGGCTCTTTCTCTAGGATCTATTAATTCAGATGCAATAAGAATACTATCAGTAATTTGTCTACTATTTACAAAAACCTTGAAAGTATGAGATGATAGAAGGAAGAACATGCTTGAGTCTTACTGTAAGAACCTTAGAAATAATTTATGAATACCACCAATAAGACTTATAGGCCTGAAGTTGCGCATTGTAGTATCCCCATCACATTTAGGAATAAGCTTAATGTTAGTGCAATTCAATCTCCAATCTAATGTTCCTTTGGTTTTAAATTCCTTCATAACTGTCATTAAATCATCCTTGATAATACTCCACACCGCCTTAAAGAATTCCATGGTATACTCATCTGAACCAGGAGATTTATTAGAACCAAAACCCCATATTACCTGTTTTACTTCCTCTTCTTCAAATGGTTTCTCAAGTAAGATAATACTGTTTTGAGTACTGATTTTTGGAAGAATTTTTTTTTAATCAAAAGTAGGCATAGAATGAACTTTCTCAGTGAATATATTCTCATAAAAAGACTTTGCCTCCTCATTTATAAGTAACTTATCATGACTCATAACACCATTAATAATAAGAGAATTGATAGAGTTAACTTTTTGATTGAAAGATGCATTCTTATGAAAAAAAATTGAGTTCCTCTCACCATCTGCAAGCCATTGGCCTTTTGATCTAGCAAACCATTTTCTTGTCAGATTCAAGGAAGCAGTTTTATGCTTCATTTTGGTCCTTTCCCTGTCTGCAAAATCTTCCTCACTAAGAGAGTTGATTTCTTCTAAGCTATCATACATATCAATAAGCTTTTCCAAATTATCAACTTCTAATTGTAAAGACCCAAAAGTCTCCCTCCCCTATTTATTATTAAAAAAAATTAAGAGACTGCAGCTTCTTGGCCAAAATAAAACTTGGACAACCAAAAAAAGTTAAACTCTCCCACAAAGTTTTAACTTTCAACTTCAAGACGCGTCAACTTGAATCAATTCCTTACCATTATAGTAATTTAACCTGTGCGTTTAATGGTTGTGCGTAAATAGATGAATCGTTAGATTTTTAACTCATAAAGTTAAATGTGATGATTCAACATTGATGTGTCCAATGGTTGGGTGTAGATAGATGAGTCGTTGGATTTTAACTTATAAAATAATATTTGATACACTCGATGATTGGGCGCAAAGAAAAAAACTTTTGTGCGCCCAACCATTTGGAGCAAGAAACATGATTCAAGCAATCCTTTAAACATCAGCTTGATTCAAGGGCTATGACAACGTTTTTGTGAAGTTGAAAGTTAAAGTTGATGTCCGTAGGGGTTAGCCTAAGACCCGACTTTTCTTGTTATCCTTCACATCCTTCACCCCTACGACACGTCACTGTGAAGGTGTAACTGAGTTTTAGACTCTTACGGCTATGTAGATGTGAAAACAAATACACAAAATGGTACAACATTTCCCGTTTTAGCCAATGAATTTTCAATGATGGGCCAACGACTCTCTTCATCAACGGATATAAATTTCCAGCATAAGATTATTTTACATTAATCCTAGTTATTGGGCGTGAAATCATTTGGTGCTTTATTTGTTTTTTTTTAATTAAAATTAAAGGAAGAACACCTCTACCCATTACATATTGTTAACTCTAGCCACAATGTTTTGTGGAATACCCCAGGTTACATTTTTATTAAAATAGTTCGAGATAAATAGATTTAATAAGGTTCTAAGGTTTTCTCCTTACCAAGAGTTTGAATATTACTTAAGCTACAATAAACATCAGTATTTGTTGTCCATATAATATCAATTATGTTTCTTAGATAAAGAGAGAAATTTTGAAATTTATGACCAGTTGATTGTTACTTTAAAAGTCATTACTAATATCATATCTATGTTGCCTTGCTTAGATATACATTCCTCTGATGAGATTTAAGATAGGTTTCGAGTCACTCTGGAATTTGATGTCGTGCCCTTTCCATTCAGTAGCCCATCCAAAAGCTTCCCTTGCTCCTTGAAGTTCTAGTTCTTATTTGTATCACAATCTCCTGTTGTTCCCCTAATTTCAGTGGTATAACATGCACAATCCACACAAGTTAACCTTATTCCTGCCTTTATTATAAAATTCATCATGGATAGGGCTATGGTTATAGAATAACGCATGTTGTTCTCCATTGTATTATTATTTGAACTTGTTTTCTATAGGTTGTCATCAAACATAGGGTTATAAAATAGAGTTTGCATAAGAGAGTAGTTAGGTTTGTTTATATGGTTAACACTATTAATGTATCTCACGATATTATTTCCTGTGACAACATTATTTTGCTTTTCTTTGTTGAAGACCCAATTGCATCTGACCTTCCAGATGAACCAGGTAGTAATGTTATAAATTATGGCAGGCTTGATTATTGGGGATTTTATTTCTGGAATCCAGGAATGTTCCCATATGTTTATTTTTCTCCATTGCCAATTTTCCAGAAGCAGTTCCTTTTAATATGCTTAATGCCTATTAAAACTCCTTTCCATATCCAGCTATCTCTTTTTTTGGGTTTAGTATCTATGTGAAGAATATCCTTTGTTGGGTAATATTTGGATTTTAAGATTTTTTCCCAAAGGGCAGTAAGGTTTTTATTAAGTCTCCAACCCATTTTCGCCAACATAGCTAGGTTAGAGTTTTGCATATTTTGTAAACCTAGACCCCCTTCATCTAAGGGTTTGTAAATGGCTTTCCATGCTTTCAGATAAACTTCTTTTTTGCCTTTTTCGTTATTATCTTTTTCATTCTTTCCCCACCAATAGTTTCTTTGGAGATTTGTAAGAATTTTACAAGTTTTCTTTAGGATCCTAAAACAACTCATTTGGTATACACATGGAGAAGAAGTGACAACATTAATCATAATTGTTTTTCTGCTGTAGTTAGGTGTTTACTGTTCCATCATGTCAGTCTATTGTTCATTTTCTCTATTAATGGTTCAAAGCTTTTAACCTTAGATTTGTTGGGCTTTATTTGTGATTCACAATGTTCTTCCCTAATTCTTATAGTGTGTTTTATTTTTCTATGTCTATGTCTTATTAGTGAAAATAAATTCAATTCTGACGATGTGTTTAGTATCTTGAATATTGCAAATATTGTTTTCGAGATTCCAATTGAGAATTATATGGAATCCCAGTGTTCCAAAATTGAAAAAACACATCTGAACGAGAACTGCGTTGTTGTTTTTTACGAGCTTATATCTAAAAAACTAGTATAAGGTCCAAGGTTTCCAGGTGGGAAAAAATCTCGGCTTCATTAAAAAATGTACTCCCTAATTGTTTAGAAAATAACAAAATCTGTTTTTTTTTTTATAGATCATTCGTAGGCCCGGTGGATCTCTAGAAAACCAAGTTCATGGTTTACCATGTAAATCAAACAACAATTAGAGGTAATCTCGTTTTAAAATTACTAAACAGATCGTCCAACTAATCGACTTCTAAACTGCCCCCTCACATGAACAATTAAATCCGGTGGCTAATAGACCTAAACGACTTCATCCTACCTATTTTTTGAATAATTTTTTTTTTATCTTAGTTTAAGTCAGGATGCATCCAGTTTCATCCTAGTAAATTAATTTTTAAAAATAAATTTTCGAATTTATTATCAACAATGAATATTATTTTATATATCATCTAAAATCCTTTCTAAAAATATAAAATTTTATTAAAATCTGACTTATATTTTGTAAATTATAATTTTTTTTGCGATTATTTTTAAATTTGAGAGATAAAAAAATAAAAAGAAGAAAACTATAAAGATAAGGAATACAATTATTTATAATTTATCGTGTTAATTTTATCCATCCTTAATGTTTATTTTTCCATTTGAATCGCGTATTAGGATTCTTAAACAATAGAAACATTTTTAGTTTTCTTTAATTGTTTTCCATCCAAGCAATTTTAATTTATTTAATTATGAAGAATAACCATTATTGTTCCAATGAATTACTAATTAATTGAGTTGTTTTGTCCCGTTACTCATGCTTAAATGATAATCAACCACCGACTTCATCAAATCTAATATCTATAGTGTCTTTTTTCAGTTAGTTTGTTTTAAACGCTGGAATCCAATTGAAACTAAGGTATTCCTTTTTGTTTTCTCGTGTTTTTTAATTGAAAAGGTTAGCTTAGGAGGGCTGTGGTAGAACCCACTGACTGAACTACTACTACTGGACTACAGAGAGAAAGGTTGTTCTAGGTGTCCCGCCGACATTCATTTGAGAATCAAAGTTCCACCGATATTTAATAGACAATATATTATTAATCACCGTCTCCGATGAATCGACAAATTTCAAAACCCACAAAGATTCGACAAAAACAAGGTTCGGGCATACTGCAGATTGAATGCATCCTAATTTCCTAGCTAAATTTTTGTCTCATTGTCTCTTCCCCTTTAGTCCTTTACTTCTGGATGTTACGTTCTCATGGTCTGTAGCTCTCTATCGCCTCTCCTCTCACATGGTTATTGTGAGATCAAGTTTTGTAACGTAAAACCAACCAAGTTGACCACACAGCCCATGCCTAAAATGAGCCTTCTAATACAAAAATTGGAAATTAAGTAACTGCAATAGAAGTTGAAAATAGGATAACAAGTTTAGGATAATTCAAATTAGCACTAGTAATAAAAAGTAAGAGATCCAACAAACGGTCCAACTGATTCTTGATGTAAGGGCTAGTTAAATGCGAAGGATTATCAGACAGTACACTTGGTTTGTCTCTCCCTAATGTCCATATATTGATGTTTTTTATAATTATCAATTAAAAGTAATCAAATTGTATCTAAGGTATAAACAAGTTTTACCTTTTTCTTTCATTAATTAATGAATTAACGTACGTCTTGTTCCAAGTTTCCAACTATTGTTTTCTTTTTTTACTCAGTTGAAAGAAGCTTAACGTACGTCTTGTTCCAAGTTTCCAACTATTGTTTTCTTTTTTTACTCAAGTTGAAAGAAACTTGTATGTTGTAAGTGTAACTACTCTATAAGTTTTCTTAAAGGATTGTGTTTTTTTATATGGTTTTGTGGTGACAATGTCTGTCTTATTGACGGTGTTTGTGATGCTTAATATGTGCTTTTTCTTTCCTGCATCTGAGGCTGAATACTTTTCCGATCATGGTTTGCCGTATCTGCTAATAAATGACGGTATTTGCCTATTGTTTCTGTATCTATCGACACTGGTCAAAGATCCTTAATTTATCTATATTCCCAGATATTTGATACATATTTACCGATACATATTGTATTTATGTTGTATCGGTCCATATCTGATAAATAGTATTTATACTGTATCAATTTTCAGAATGTGTTTTAAAGAGTGAAGGCTCCACCCCTAAAAGAAGAATTAAGACCTCCGTCTTATATATAAATAAAATAAATAGATACCCAAAAAAAATTCCATTTCTAAAGATAAAAAATTACAAGTGTAGGTGCACGTCAAGGAGATATGGCTTGACGTGCATAATATCCCGAGACTTGTTGTTCAGCCTGAGACTAGGTGTTGTTGATTTGGGTCACAACGGATTTAAGATAATAATTCTTCAATTCTTCGCTATGTATGAATGCGGCGATCCTTCTCGGCTTTCTGTTGTGCCTCAGCCAGTTGGTTTCTCAGGTTTCAGATCTCCTCCCTACGAAGCTTGAAGTTTGAACTGGGTACTGTGAGAAGAGTTGTGTTCTTCATTAGACACCTTAGTTTTCTCTTCCACCTACGAGGTCAATGTATTGATGCGAGCATCCATACCAACTATCTTCTCCTCCAAACTTGAGCAGCAGACAGAAATACAAATAAGAAAAATGTAAATAAGTAAAGGAAAAATGGTACGAGTACGAAACGTCGGCCTCTAAGCTACCTTTGGTGTGACATTGGGATTGTTGTAAGCTATGTTTGGCTTCGGAACGTGCAATATCTGTTTCACTATACTCTTGAAAAATCTTATCATAATGCATTTCGAGTGTACCCAAGTCAATGCGCAAGGAAGCATTATCAGAAGACAATGTTCGATTAATCTCCTCTACATCCTCTATTTTCGTCGACAAGGAGGATAAGACATACTGCTCTGAGATTTGTAAGTTTTGTCGGCCTCATCCTTGAGTTTACGGACCTCGGAAGACAACTTTTGTGTTTAATAGTGACCTTAGATAACAAAGAGCACACCTAGTCAAAATCTGCTTGAAGATTTTTTCCGAATTACTTTGTAAGCACAAATCCACTTTTCCAATTGGGAGAAAGAAAATACGGCGGAGAGAGAAAGAAAGAGAATGGGGAGTTAATGAAAATTGTGGACTTTATTTATAAGCTAAGGAGAAGTCGAAAAGGATAAATATCCCTAGATACGAGGAGAAGTTGTTCCACGAATGTACTGGAGGAGACCACTCGACAAACGTGGATAAGTGACATCGTAAGTGGGAGAATTTTATTCCAATCCTACCTTCGAGAGAATATGGAGAAAAAAGGAAAAACTGTGAATGCCAAATATTTGGGGTACACATGGAGCAATCTGAATGGATATATGCAAGATAATAGAGTGATCCTAGGAGTGCCTCTGAAAAGCATAATATCAACTTATCGGTCAATTCACCTCATCACGATAAATAAATAGATCTGCAACCCTGATCAAAGTCAAGAAATATGCTGGACACGTGGCGATAGTCAGAGAGTCAGACTCGTGTCAGACTTCTCTACTCGACATTAAATACGATGGGAAAATGATAGGGCACGTGGTCAGCTAGCATGTGGACATATATTACTTGGTGTCCTCTAGTTGGGAAGAATGAACGATAACGAAACTACAGGGGGCATTGAGTCTTGATGCACCCAGCGGTAACGAAGAGGGCCCAGTCTAAGAAGGAGGCTACAAATACTCAACCTCACTTATAAGGAAGAGTGATCTTTGGAGAAAGAGAAATACCATAATCCATATTTGTAAGAGATAGCTAAGAGAAAATCCATACACTTATAAAATCCATTAGTCATTAATCTTATGTACTCGTGCTAAAATCTAATATAATCATCCCTCATTACCTCGTGGACGTAGGCGAAATCTGAACCACGTAATCTCGGTGTGTGTTTGTTCTTTTAGCTTACTAGCAGTCCTTGCTTTATTTGATCATCTGCATATTTAAATCTTCGGTAATATAGATCACTTTAATTTATCAAATATGTGTCTATCTCTTCTCCGAGCTATCGGTGCCAACGAGTATTCTTACTTTCCTAATATTCGATCCTTATCCACAATCTCATTACGTAGTCTACCAGAAAATTAGTAGTTACACTTAACTAAAGTTGGTCTCCGATTAGTGCCCATTCTTTTATGTGTGAGTACATAATCTCTGTCGTACACGTGTCAACATCTCAAAATAGGAGCACTGGATCACACCTACATGAGATACACATGATCGAAGCCAATAAAAGTCACTTTTTATCATCTCAGAGCCTATTTGAAATCATCGGTTGAGATGCACTACAAAAATAATGATTTTTTAGTTACGATCCTATTTCCACGGATTCGTATATCCGTGGATATTGATCACATATTTTCCACGCCTAATTTATATTTGTGGCAATAAATCAGTTGTTTGCAATGCCCAGATGAGAATTTGCTACGGGTCCAGGTTTATAAGCTATATTACTCTACCGAATGACTTCTACTGACGACATGGTGGGTCGTGAGTATTATGGGCTTTTTATTTCAGGATAAAAGTAAGAGTGGTGCAACTAATATTATCCAAATTGTAACCGATAAAATTCTCCACGATCCCACCATGAGAAATAAACCCCAGTTCCCCCTCAACTCTCCTCGTTCCTCTTCTCCCTTTGATTATGCATGTTAAAAGGAAAAAAAAATAATATTTTGAAGCTCTCTACATAGGAAAGACAATTTTTCAAGGAATTTGGGGTTTGTGTAAAATTAGTTCTTCTTTATTTGATTTTCTGAAATTAGGGTTTAAAGCAGTACTAGTTCATTTTATATAAAGTAACCTAATTGTACATCGGTCTTCAATTTTCTTACACTGGTTTATAGTTTTATCTTCCTTAATTTGAACCATTTTCTGATACTTGATCAGATTTGGACTAAGGAAATCCACAATTTCTTCTTTCTCTGCAAGAATTCATCAATTTTTAGTTCGAATTGTACTGGATGGTAAAAAATTTAATCACTTGTTTATGTGATTTCCTGGTACGATTGTTATGCATATATTATTGAGTTTCTTTTAAATACAAACTTTGAGTTTGGTTTTAAAATTCCACTTAGGGTTCTTGCTGACATTAGATCTATTAGGTTTTTATTTATCCACACGACATATGATTCCAATCTCAATTGTAATTTTTCTATGCAAAACCCACTATGTATCTCAACTTGGAATCAAGGGTTTCTGTTCGATTTCGTTGTTTAAGCATGCTAGAGAGAATGTGTGTTTATTATGCTAATTTATGTTGTTTCGGTTATACATTGTGGATTTCATTAGTTTATATCATGTTTTAAGGCTGTGTTTCAAAGGATTGATATGCTAATTTGACAGTGAATGAAGAACGTGAGAGTTCTCTAACTCAACCGCATACAAAATTGGAATCTATGGGGTTACTATGTTTCTTGTTTAACCATGTTATGTTAGTATTTTTATCATGCTAATCTATGTTGTTTTAGATGCGTGGAATGAATCATTGGTTTATGCAATATTAGATTTTTGTTGTTGTACCATGTGTTAGGGCTGTGTAGAAATGAACTAATAGCATGAGAGTTGTCTAGTTAGGTGTAAAAAAAGATTATCTTGCAAGAATATGTAGTTCTTGGTGTAACATTGTTAACTAAAATCTTGGCTAAACAATGGTTTACTGGTCTAATCTGTCACTGTGTATTCTTGCAAGATGTAGTACCTATGTTTTCCATTTTGTGAGGTGAATAAAAAATATTTCTTTCCTTCATGGACAAGTAAAAAATTCCAGGTTTAATGAGTAGTCTAATATCAGTGAGAAGTATTCTCATGAGGGGTATCACAAATATAGATCATCCACTTAATCTTCATTTACAGTTTTACAGACATAACTAATTTTTCTTAGTCGTTTCTCTTGATGTCAGGCACAAACTACCCCGCTCATTGGAGGAGGAGGCAACCGCCTTATCCATATGGGTTGTTGCATGCATATTTGGCTCTTTACGACTTGATAATGTAAGAATCTGCAGAATGGTTAATGTACATCCTGGAACTTCCATGTCTTGTTGATTTTACATTTCCTAGTTTCCAATAATCATGCAGGCGTAAAGGCGTTAATTCCATTGCAAACTCTTTTTAACAAAATATATCATGTCTTGATGCCATGTGTACTAGTTATGAACGTGTCATATGGCATATGATCCTTTCCACTCGTTACTTGCTATAGATATTCAATTCTCAAAGGGAAATAGTAAAAAAGTAGCACTGGAACTCATAGTAGAATCCTGGTTTAAGTCTAGAGCATTTCTGTAATGTAAAAGGAAATAGTTTGCTTACTTTGCTTAACATCTGCTCCATCTATATGATGTATTGGTTTTTTCTGCATTTCAGGTGCTAACCATGTTCGTTGCGATACTCTTGGAGAATCAAATTGTGGTTGTTTGCTCTAATTTTGTATGTATTGTTTCCTGTAGTCAAAATGATTTTGGGTTTTCAGTTGAATATTTTTTTTTACTTTATTAAAATAATATACGATTTGCTAGGAAAAATAACTGAATTAGCTTCAAGCCCACAATCAACTCATAACTAGAACCCTATGTTCAAGGACAAATGTAAATTGTTATCATCTATTGTCTACAAAAATCATCTTGTTTGTAGGCTTTCTTCTACAACTTCTATCAATGTTCTGCTTGAGCAGAGTAGAATCAATGTCTCAATCCCCTTCTCACTCCTATTGCATAAACTACACTACATTATGAATGAAATTTACTACTATGTCTTTCTCTACAAGGACTCTTATCTTCTTTACTTATGTCAATTATTCCACTAATCTAACCCTTCCGGTGGCAGAGCCTTCTAATGCCGGTATGTGTTCTTTTTACTTGTTATTTTGAACAACCATTTGATGTGTAGTATCGCAAACAATTTGAGGTCAGATTATCTCGATTCTTATACCATCGATGTAATTTCAGGTTTTGCCTAATAATATGTTGGACTTCTTGGATGCTCATGTCCCATATATAGTGAGTTTCCAAACTCATGTCTATTCTTTATTTACTTAACTCTAAGGGTGGTGTTTCATCTTTTCAACGGGCTTCCTTTTCCCTCTCTTCTTTGGTATTGATATCTTGTTGTAGTAAATTTAATCATATTTGGTTTTCTCAATAGGTGGGTGTAAGAAACAATGGTATTATGGTTGACGCTAACAAGAATCAAGTGTTTAACTTGTTTTGGAAATTCACAATCTAGACTTCAGTAATTGCAGTTGAGGTTGCAAACAATCAGTCCTAGTTAACTCATACTATTTATTAACTTTGAGGGGAAAATAGGTACAATCACCCACAATGCCATGGTTTCTTGGTATATACAATATTATTTTTTATGTTATCTGTCATTGATTGGGACTAAAGGCTTGGTTTTTGTTGTTGTATCTGTCATTAATATCAAACTTGATGTTTTTCATGTCACAGGTTTTATTGAAAAATTTAAAGTCTAAGGCTATGTTGGAAGATATAAATATGTTGATAAACTTTGGAAGTAAGGAATGTTAAAGAATCCATGTTATAAATTTATAATTGTTATCTTTTATTTTTCCATGTTCAATTAATTTTTCTTTGGAAACTTGTACTAGACTTTGAAATTTTGTTAATTTTTATTTGCATTTGTTTAATGTAATCAGTAAGGCGACCTTGTAGTATTTTTTATTTTTGATATTTGAATGAGTGAATTAATGTTACAGTTGGAATGGATTGTGTAAATTAATGTTGTCAATCACTGTTATTAACTATTACAAAGGTATATCACTGAATAGACATAATGCAACACCAGCAAACAATGAAATCTGTGGCAAACGATGTTGGAACAGTAGCCACTGAAAATACCGTGACTAATAATCCCAAACGTGAGATTTCCAATGGTTAATCAGCCACGAAATGATCCGTGCAAAATGTTCACGTATCATTAGTCACGCACAGAAAATCGTGGTTATGGACGTGGCAAATAGTTTAGCCACATGACTATTTGCTACGACAAGCTTATCGTGGCAAATCATGATTTTTCCATAAATTTTTGATCAACTGTCACTTTTTCTTGGTGTCACTAAAACTCAGTATTTTTATAGTGATGGGTCTTAATGGAGGTTGATTTGACATGACAGAAGAAAGACAAGTGGCGCCATAGATCTGACAACATTAAATGCATGAAGAACACGTGTCGATCATGCGAAATGCGGGAGAAAAAGATAGATCATGACACATTTCATCCGCAGGGTACGTGTAGGATATACGACAAGCAAGAATAAAACGACTGGGAAGATTCTAATTTATCCGCAGCATACCAGCGGGGACACATGCGTGGTGATTAGTTATGATTGATCAAACAAGGAGGTGATACCGGAAAGTGGATGCAGCCCATCCCACATGAAGACAAATAAAACAAATGAAGACTTATTACACCTTTCCCATACGGAAAAGACGGTTAGTACACTATCCGACAAGCTAAATGGTGAAAAGCTAAGACCTGGAAGAAGTCTATAAATACCGAATTCATCTGAAGAAAAGGGGGTCGAAAAATTTTTAGGAGAGAAATAAATAAAGAGAAAAATAGTGAACAAGAATATTATGTTAGAATTGGGTGAGAGTTTACTGTTTTATGCTTTTGCTTATTTCCTCTCATATGATCGGTTTGATCATGATTGATGATATGTAACCTTCCAATTCATAGTGAAAAAACCCCTCAATACCCCCATGGAGTAGGCATAGCCTCTCGTAAACCATGGTGTCGTTTAATTTATACACTTTATTTTCTATGATTGTTTTATGTTTACATGATTGTCCACCTATGCAAATGTTTGATCTTATTTATTGATTTGTGATCGTAGGATCAATTTGATGATCTTTTACGTTCACAATATGCATGAAGATTCCAAGGGAAAACTTATTCGGGTGAACCAAGCCATCTATCTTCGCATGATATCTGTTATTTGCGTTGTATTTTGGTTCAAGGTTATTGTTTTAAATTTTAGTTTAATTTAGAAGATTTTGCACTTCATCTTAAATCTTAATTAATTGTCACAAAGGCCAGTTGTTTACTACTTCTGTGAAACTTTAGTTTTTTTCTTATAAGCGAGGGCCTTCAAAAAGGATAAAAATCCGCCTCAACAACTGGTCGTAACCAGATTGGAGGCACATACCAAAACATAGTAGCAGAGTTATTTTTTGCCCATTGTGCCAAGTTACGAGCTACCTCATTACAAGACCGAGATTGAAAAGAAATACACATACAACTAAAAGGGAAGGGAAATGTTGAATATCTTTAAAATAACGTATGTCCTCTGATTACCATCAAAACATCTAGCTGAAAATTGGTTAGCCAAGTTCTTTGGATCGCTTTCAACTATCACATGCGACATCTTTAGCTCCACAACTTTCTTTAACACATCCCACATAGCTCTAGTTTAAGATTCTTCTGTTGATTCAACTTCAAAGGTGATAGAAGCACAAAAGAAGCTTTACTCTGGTGATCCCTTATCACATACCCTACTCCATTAGTCAAAGAGAATTCATCAAAGACTCCATCAGTGTTACACTTGACCTATCCAAAAGGTGGGGGCATCCATTTATCCAGTCTAATGATACTAACAGTTCAGGAGATTTGAAGGTTTGGGATGATAGATAAAACATGGCTTTAGCTCTTCCTAAAACAGCAGAGTATTGATCTTTTTTTAAATTGAAGATAAGGTTATTTCTACTACTCCAAATGGACCAAAGTATAGTGACAAAAAGACTATAAAGTTTTGTAGGCAATCTAGAATTAGGATTGATAAACCAGAAATTTAACCAATCATGCAAAGAACAATCAATAAAAACAGAAGTATTAGCACAGAGATTGGATAAAGACCACATACGACTAGCAAATGGGAAAAGAACCAAAGCATGCATAATAGACTCATGGGTGGCCGCACAACGAGGAAAAGCCACATCAACCATAGGTATTCTAGTTTGTAGAATGATTATAGCAGGGATTGCATTTATAGCAGCCTTCCAGATGAAAATTTGAACATGATGAAGAACTCTTAGATTCCAAATACACTTCCAGGAAATGCTACTTACAGGGGGTCTTGCTCATCTGAGAGCCAAGTAGGCATATTTAGATGTAATTCTTCCATTCTTAGAAAGGTCCCAATCCCTCCTGTCAGGAGAACATAATTGGCTTAAGGGGATAGAAACAATCTTCTTAGCAGAAGCATTTTCGAAATAAGCATTTAACCTGGCAACATTCCAGGTTCTAGTATCATGATTTTGCCATAGATTTTTGATCAACTGTCACTTTTTCTTGGCGTCACTAAAACTCAGTATTTTTATAGTGATGGGTCTTAATGGAGGTTGATTTGACATGACAGAAGAAGGACAGGTGGCGCCATAGATCTGACAACATTAAATGCATAGAGAGCACGTGTCGATCATGCGAACTGCGGGAGAAAAAGATAAATCATGACACATTTCATCCGCAGGGTACGTGTAGGACATACGACAAGCAGGAATAAAACGACTGGGAAGATTCAAATTTATCCGCAGCATACCAACGGGGACACATGCGTGGAGATTAGTTATGATTGATCAAACAAGGAGGTGATACCGCAAAGTGGATGCGGCCCATCCCACATGAAGACAAGTAAAACAAATGAAGACTTATTACACCTTTCCCATACGGAAAAGACGGTTAGTATATGGTCCGACAAGCTAAATAGTGAAAAGATAAGACCTGGAAGAAGTCTATAAATACCGAACTCATCTGAAGAAAAGGGGGTCGACAAATTTTTAGGAGAGAAACAAACAAAGAGAAAAATAGTGAACAAGAATATTATGTTAGAACTGGGTGAGAGTTTATTGTTTTATGCTTTTGTTTATTTCCTCTCATTTGGTCGGTTTGATCATGATTGATGCTTTGTAACCTTCCAATTCATAGTGAAAGAACCCCTCAATACCTCCGTGGAGTAGGCATAGCCGAACCACGTAAATCATGGTGTTGTTTAATTTATACACTTTATTTTCTATGATTGTTTTATGTTTACAGGATTGTCCACCTATGCAAATGTTTGATCTTGTTCACTGAGTTATGACCTTAGGATCAATTTGATGATATTTTACGTTCACAATATGCATAAAGATTCCGAGGGAAAACTTATTCAGGTGAACCAAGCAGGGGCGGAGCCAGGATTTCAAAAGAAGGTAGGCAAACAAACAAGTATACCACAAAAAAAAACGAATCAAAAAAATTATCCATTGCACATTAAAAGTTATATTACAACACCTAATGGCGTTTGATAACAATAAAAGTTGAACCAAATAGACTTGGTTAAACACTAGTTAAGAAGAAATAATAAACATCGTTACATATCCCAATTTTTTTACACAAACCCTAATTTTTGTTCAAAAAAATTTGAGAATCGAATTGAGGAATTAAGGGTTTCTAATATACGGAGTATCATGAACTTCGAATAAAAAAAAACAATTCGATGATTTTGATCAATTTATTAGCCATAAACTCTTTACAACATATACAAATCGTAAAAACAAATTGGGAGAATAAAATACCTCTCGATATAACTTATGTTATATTTCCCTAAAAATCGGCAGAAGATAGGACTTAGCAGTAACAACGATTTAGTTCGATTTGAGCTGTATACCTCTTTAGATTCTTCAAAGTTTATGAGTGATAACTCAAGTTTGATGTTCATGGCAACATCAGAAGCAAAGGAAGAAGGAAGAGCAAAAAAGAATGAATATATTAATTTATTTTATTTATCTTTTTTTATATTTTTATTTTACTTTGGGTAGGTAAATATTGGACTTGGGCTTTTTTTAAAATAGATAAAATGTATTTTTGATTTGAGCTTAAAATATACACTGCTAGTGGAGAAATGATGGAGGCAAGGGGAGGCAATTGCTTACCCTTGCGGTGGGTTGCCTCCCCCACTGGAACCAAGCCATCTATCTTCGCATGATATCTATTATTTACGTTGTATTTTGGTTGAAGGTTACTGTTTTAAATTTCAGTTCAATTCAGAAGATTTTACATTTCATCTTAAATCTTAATTAATTGTCACAAAGGCCACTTGTTTACTACTTGCGTGAAACTTTAGCTATTGAAGAGCGATGGATATCAAATTATCAATCAACTTGTCAGCTAGCGAAGCACTTGATCCCGTGGCATTCAAGGTGCTATTCATGTGTGGAATTTCTTTTTTTAATAAACAGTAATTAGCCTATCTTGTTACCTGGCCATATTGGGCCTACCCAATTATTTGTCCTACCACTATATTATGAGAATCATTTTAAAACCTCCTCATCTAACTATTACTAATATATTTAATTAGTATTAATTATTAAATTAAATTAAATTAACTAAATCTAAATTAATTTATTTATTTTTTATATTTTTTTAAATTTTTTTTAACTAGAATCGGTCGATGCAGAAAAATTTGCAGAAACCTTTCGAATTTAATTCTTTTTTTTGATTCGGCATAAGTGGGGATACTTATCCACCGATTCCGGACAAATAAATTTGTAGAAATTTTTTTGAATTTGAGTTTCTTAGAATCGGCATGCATAGAGAACCTTATCCACAGATTCTGGACAAAAAATTTGTAGAAAAAACTTTTGAATTTGAATTTTTTAGAATCGGGACACGTGGGGAACCTTATCCACCGATCCTGGGAAAAAAATTTATGAAAAAAACTATCATTTTTTGGTTTTCATTAACAAATCGGTCGATATGAATGTCCCTATCGACCGATTCTAGAGGTGATTTTTTAAAATCGGTTGATATGAGCATCTATATACACCGATTCCTCATGTTCTTTATCAATGAAGAACATCAAACCAGAATCGGCATACGTGGATCATCGTATCTACCGATTCTAGTTTAATGTTCTTAAAAAAAATCAAAATTCAAATGTTTCCTAAAAAAATTGGTTTGATTTTTTTTTTACTTTTGATCGATTTTGAGAGACATAGGAATAAACAAAAAAAAAGATTAAAAAAGATTAATTAAAAAATAAAAATAAAAAATAATTAATTAATTAAAATTGTTTTGTTATTTGGATAAGGATAGAAATATAATTCCAACTAGTGAAGGTAACTTAGTATTTTTATGTTTTTTAGATAAGAGGTTTTGATATGATTTTTATAATGATCCTATTTTATCTTTTAGGAAAAGCCCAATATAGCCAGGTTTATTAGGTGCTGAGTTGAAACGTTATGCGGATATCATCTACTATTGATAACAGTGAGATACATAATTAAATGAACCAATGGCTAATTGTCTTTGATTTGATTTAAATGACCTGAAGGTCGACAGAAAAATCTGATCCTCTTATTAAGCTCACCGTCTTAGATTATCCAATTTAAATGATCTGAAGGTCGACAGAAAAATCTGATCATGTGTAGTAACGCTTATTAAGCCCACCGTCTTAGACTATCCGTATAATGTGAGACTATTCTCAGCACACTTTCTTGGCGCACTATTTATATATCTAGTAACGTGGACATTTAATTTGGTAATTTAACATACTTGTTTTAATATCATATATATATATAAATTGATAGACCATATTATTCTGGCGATATTGGGGGCTATTGGAACTCTATGGGACTGCTTAGTTTTAAGCTAATTAGGTTAATCGCATGTCCTAAGGGCAGTAAATAGATTTAGTTACCCTTTACCATCGGTAAGGGTTGAATAGAATTAGCCTCCCGATTGTGGTTGATATTTGATAAAGAACATCCATCACAGTCGGCAACAGTTTAGATGAAAACCTTATAGATTATGGCTCAAATCCGATCTTAAATTGGGTATAACAAGGTTAAACTCGTTTTAAGTATGGTTCAAACCCACTATTAGATTGGGTACAATAATTGTTGGGAAATAAAATGAGGGCAACACGTGTAAGACGATTAACGAAGGAGACAGTAAAACTAAGAAGAATGAGAAGCACACAATCAAAGCCGTATCAAAGGATCGAAAAAGGACAGATGTGAAAAACTGAGTAAATCTCTGCATGATCGACACATAAGATCGGGAAAGTAATATCACACTGATCGAAACAGATAGCATTAAATGCTTATTGAACGGGAAAGTAGGAGTAATGATGAATGAAGAACGGGAAAGTAAGAATAATAATAAACGTGGAGCGGGAAAGTAGGAGTAATGATGAACATGGAGCGGGAAAGTAAGAGAATAATTACTTTTGTCACACGCTTGACACATATGATCGGGACAAAGCTGATTCTCAAGGAACGAAGATTACGTGTTAATCATGCAAGGTAACGGACCAAAAAGCAAAAAGGATGACCTGTCAATCGTATAATCATCCCTATCCAGAGATAATAAGAAGAACGAAAGAAGGTATCGGGACAAAAGGGGCCCATTAGATAATCTATAAATAGAAGAGAGTATTCAACAAAGAGGGGGTCGGAAAATTGAAGTGAGGAAAAGGCTAAGGAAGAATAATCAGAATAAAAGGAAAAAGATCATTAGGTATGTATACATTGTGCAAGACAGAATTTATAAATTCCACTATCATGATTCATTTTCTTGATTCAAAAGATTATGGATTTATGACTGTAATTTGATCAGATTTATGATCTATAAATGAATGGATTATTAAAATTTTCTCATTTATTGATTTAAAAGAGGATTCTATGTATCAAATTGTAAGTTAAAATCTTTCTGTTTATTGTTTTTTCATCAAATCATTGGTTGTTGATGTCAATGGGAATTTTGGCATAAACAATTTGGCGCTAGAAAAAGGGACTGGGTTAAAGGATTTATCCTACCTGTTCATGAAAAATGGATTTATCTGTTATATATGAATTTCAAAGGGAAAGAAATTTAGTATAAAGAATTTGGTAGTTATATGCAACATTCTAGCTTAATTTAACTTTTCCCAGCAAGTGATTTTTTCTGCATAATAACCTTTATGTGATATGAAAAATGGAAATTGTATCTCATTGAAAAGAAAAACTTTTAAGTTTGAATGAATCTGTTAAAATGTTTGATTTCCTATTTTATGTGTTTTTAATAGATTCATGGTAAATAATACAAATTGTTTTACTAAAAGTATAGACATATTTTTAGAAGATCGGAAAACTAGTTTCTATTATTTTCTTTATTAAATAATCCGTTGAGAGATTATTTGGCTAACTTTTAAAAAATCATTAGAATTCAAGGGAAGAAAGCAAATAATCAAGAAACAAATAATCCAGAAGAAATATGTCTCAAGAAGCAGGCTCTGGAAACCAAGACAATAACGACAGACAGAGGGAAGGAGAGAGTGAGCCAGAACAACAACAGAGTGATGTAGGAAATCATTCACCTATCCATGAATTAACACAAAATACCATATCTCAAAATCAGCTGTCACATCATGAGAATTCAAGAAATGATGTAAATTATCTTCAAAATCTGATGAAAGAAATGAATGAAATAAGAAGAGAACAAAGGGCCAGTCATAATCAAATTGAATTATTAACCAGAGAAAATCAAGCCTTGAAAAATGCAATTCAACATGAACAAAGACAGGCTGTAACAGGTCACGAAGTCAAGAAACAATTTCTGGAAGACGTGTACCTAGAAATGAAAGGGAAAATCAAGAAATTCAACGTGCACAATGGCAAAAATGTATGAAAGCGATGGAGCAAATGAAAGAAGAGATAAAAATATTAAAAAATAAAGAAGGAGGAAGAATAAAAGAGGTGTTGAAAGAAGCCAAGCGTACACCGCTGGCTCAGCGGTTGACATGTGTGCCATTGCCAAGAGAATACAATATCCCTGTATTTGAATGTTATGATGGTACGAAGGACCCGACCTCACATTTAAAGTATTATAATCGAGTGATGTCACGATGGGACGGACACGAAGCAATTATGTGTCGATGCTTCCCTTCAAGTTTAACAGGTTCAGCATTGTTATGGTATGATAGATTGCCAGAGAGTTCCATTGAATGTTATTCACAATTAGTGAGGAAATTTCTCGAAGCTTACATGTACAACAAGCCCGTTGATTCGGGAGTAGACAAATTATATTCCCTCACATCGTGGCCAGAAGAAACAATCTGGTCTTATACAGCCCGATGGCATACAGTTTGTCAAGCAATTGGAGATGTCGACTCAAGTACAGCGATTAACCATTACAAGTGGGGAATCGCTGACCAGAGATGTCAGCTTTTCATTGAAATTCATCGTAACAATCCCAAGACCGAGGGACAGCTCAAGGAGATAATAGAAACATGTGCAAGACTGCAAGATGTGCAGGAACAAGGTCCAAGAAGTAGTTCACGAAATCAAAGAAACATGAAAAGGACAAATTCAATCGAAGTATCACCAGAACAAAAAAAGAAATTCCCTCACAAATCTGAACCAAGGGAATCAAAACGCCCACGGCAAGGGGATAATAAAAATTTTGTGCAGCGATTTCAAGAAAGAGTGTTCACAAAACTCAATATCTCATATTCTGAATTATTCGAAATCATAAAAAATAAACCAGATTTTCAATGGCCACCATCAAAAGGCAATCAGCCTGAGTTCACACAACGTTCGAAAGATTATTATGAGTACCACTGTTATAAAGGGCACACAACAGATAATTGCAGGAATTTTATTATGCTGGTACAAAGAATGATAGATGCAGGAGAGTTGAAAGAATATATTCAAAGGCCCAAACCAATAGCAAGATCCGACAAAGGCAAAGCAATGCATATTCCATATAACGAACACACCATTAATATGATATCATTTTCAGAAAAAAGAGATACAGATATGAACGCTGCAATTAATAAAAAGTTATGTAAAAGGATTCGAGATCATGAAATTTTTAAAGTATCGGGAAGGATAACGGAAGCTTGGGAAGACTGGATGGCATCCCCTTTAACTTTCTCAGCACGGGAAGTAAATCAAGAAATTGAGATGCACAATGATCCTTTGGTCCTTACATTGCCAATGTCAGGATGGAACGTTAGAAAAATTCTTATGGATGGGGGCAATTCCTTGAACGTATTATTTCATGACACATTTTGCAAAATGGGACTTGCAAAAGATCAATTAATCCCATCCCGATATGTTATTTATGGGTTCAATAGAATGGCCTCAAGACCAGAAGGAGATATTGATATCTGTTGGACCAATTAACATCTCAACAAGATTCAGTGTAGTAGATGCCCCATCTCCGTACAATGCAATAATCGGGAGACGTTGGGTACACCAGCTGAAAGGTGTAATTTCCACTTATCATCAATATTTGCGGTTTCCAACACCGCAAGGAGAAATGGAGATCAAGATGATGCGAAGTTTTGTATAATGGCGGAGGTAAGAATGCATGAAATGAAAGGAAGAAAAACCGTAAGAGCGAAGCAAAGGAAGAGGAGATAAATCAATACTTGAAAAGAAACACCGAACAAAAATCAACAAATGAGTTAGGAGAAAGCAGTAAGAGTCAAGAAAATTCAACAAGTCAGCAGTTCGAAAGACCCTCATAGCAATTAAAGGGAACTCCAACTTCGATCGAGAATCCAAAACCAATTTTCACTTCTGTAGAAGAAACTAAAATCATAAATATTAGAACTTCAGAATGGCCTAAACAAGTGCGAATTGGAACATTGATGAAAGAAGACATGGAGCAAAGTTTAATCAAGTTACTTCGTGATTTTGTAGATATATTTGCATGGAAGATGGAGGATATGCCCGGGATAGATCCAAGTATTGTACAACATGAATTACAAATACGTCCCGATGTTATACCATTTCGACAACGGATACGAAAGGTTGCACCGGAGTATCACGATCCAGTTGAAAAAGAATTAGCAAAGCTTCTAAGTGCAGGATTCATTCGTGAAGTGCGATATCCAACGTGGATTTCTAATATGGTGATCGTTCTAAAAAAGAACGGTGGAGTAAGAATCTGTATAGACTTCACCAACTTAAATAAAGCATGTCCAAAAGATAGTTATCCACTTCCCAACATTGATCAGTTGGTAGATGCTGTAGAAGGCCATGAGGCATTATCTTTTATGGATGGCCAGTCGGGATACAACCAGATTGCACTTGCTGAAGCAGATCAAGAACACACAGTGTTCTTCACTCCCAGGGGGTTGTATTGCTATACCAGGATTTCGTTTGGATTACGAAACGCGGGAGCGACATATCAACGATTGGTTGATGCAATATTCAAACCTTGGATCGGAAAAATACTAGAAGTTTATGTGGATGATATGTTGGTAAAAAGAAAATTATCTATCGACCATCTACAAGACCTCGCTGAAATTTTTGGTGTATTACGAAAATACAAGATGAAAGTTAATCCGGATAAGTGTACTTTTGGTGTTACTTCGGGACGTTTTTTGGGTTACTTGGTTACAAAAAATGGAATTGAAGTTGATCCAGCAAAGATTCAAGCAATAACAGATATGCCATCACCCAACAGTATTAAAAGTGTACAAAAATTAAATGGATGTTTGGCTGCTTTAAGCAGATTTATTGCCAGATCATCAGAACGGTGCAAACCCTTCTTTGATATACTCAAGAAGAAAAATAAATTTGAGTGGAACGATCGATGTGAACAAGCTTTCCAAAACATAAAAAAACATCTAGCTACATTGCCAGCATTACAGAAACCGGAACCTGAAGAGATATTAACTTTGTATACAGCGGCAACGGAAGATGCAATCAGCGCAGTGATGGTACGTACTAATGAGAAAATAGAAAAACCGATATATTATATCAGCAAAACCCTTAATTCGGCAAAAAGAAATTACACTAAAATTGAACAACTCATCTTATCATTGGTCTTCACCACTCAAAAGTTACGTACTTATTTTCTCACACATTATGTTCGTGTCCCGAGCAAGACACCATTACAATAGTATTAAAGAGTACAGGAAAAGTAGGAAGGATCGCCAAATGGAACGCCCAGCTAGAACAATTCAACATCATTTATGAGTTGCAAACCGCATAAAAATCTCAAGTTTTAGCTGACTTCCTTGCGGATTTCCCGATTGAAGAAGAATATGTAATTCAAGGATTACCAGGATGCGAGGAAGAGGACCCACAAGATATTTCTCAAAGATGGGAAGTCTTTGTTGATGGGTCCCAAAACAAAGAAGGAGCAGGAATTGGTATTGTGATTACTGCACCAATGGGAGGACGAATGACACATTCATTCCGTCTTGAGTTTGAAGAACATACAAACAACATAGTAGAATATGAAGCTGTGGTTCATGCTCTAAAACTCATCATCGAACTAGGAATCAACAATATTCGACTCACAAGTGATTCACAGTTGATAATTCGACAGGTCGAATTAAAATATCAAACACCTGATGAAGATTTAGCACAATATAAAAATCTTGTTCAAAGTTTAGCAAATCAAATCCCAAACATTATTTTTCGGCATCTATCCCGAGACAAAAACCGACATGCTGATGCACTGGCATTCATTTCCTCCATGGTAAACGATCCTAATATCACGCCAATAAAAGTCGGAAGAATATATGAACCATCTATTCAGATAAAAGCACTTCATAACATAAAAGGAAATGTGACTGAAGAAATTAATGATCCCGCAATACAAAATGCCCATCTATGCCTCAACAAGTAGATGATCAACCAAGTGAACCAGATTGGAGGATTCCGATTCATCAATATCTCCAAGATAATATATTGCCTTCCAATTCTAAAGAAGCAAGAAAAATCCAACTCAAATCAGATAATTATCAGCTTCGGGATGGAATTTTGTATCGTAGATCATTCCTCGGGCCATTATCCCGATGCCTATCACAAAAGGAAGGAATACGGATACTCAAAGAAATACATTATGGAGATACGGGAAACCACAGTGGAAGGCGTTCACTCGCATTAAAAGCTAAAACCCAAGGCTACTATTGGATATCCATGCTTAAGGACTCATAAAACATGGTACGAAGGTGTGAAGAATGCCAACGATTCGGAAAGAAAATCAAAGCACCTGCCACAGAGCTTAATTCTGTACTCACCATGGCCATTCGCAAAATGGGGGGTAGATATTGTTGGTCCGTTAGTTGAAGGGACCAAAAGGAGAAAATATTTAATAGTGGCTACCGATTATTTCACCAGTGGGTAGAAGCTAAAGCATTAGCTCGGATCAGAGATTCCGATGTGTTCACATTTTTATTTGAAAATATCATCTGTAGATTTGGGATTCCAGCAGCCTTAGTTTCTGATAATGGACAGCAATTTCAAGGAAAGAACATTGATATGCTATTTGAAGCATATAACATTCAGAAACACAAATCCACACCATTTTATCCCCAAAGTAATGGACAAGCTGAATCCACAAATAAAACAATTGCAATAAATCTGAAGAAGACATTGGATAGGTATTACAAACGTTGGTGTGAACAGTTGCATAATACATTATGGGCGTATCGCACCACAAGGAAAGAATCCACTGGAGAATCACCCTTCCTTCTCACATATGGGACAGAAGCAGTTATACCAACAGAAGTCATTCTACCAACAACTAGAATAGAAGCATGGGAGAAAAATCTAAATACGGATTTAATGTTACAAAAGTTGGATGTTTTGGAAGAAAAAAGAGAAGTGGCACTCCAGAAAATGGAGAATTATCAAAGAAGGTTGGAATGGGATTATCACAAAAGGTTCAAGTCACGAAACTTTGTCCAAGGACAATATGTTTTACGACAAATCCCAGAATACCTTCGGGACAAAAGTGCTGGAAAGTTCGCACCAACCTGGGACGGTCCGTATGTAATACAAGCATCAGCGGGACAAGGATCGTACTATCTCCGAAATATGCAAGGAGACATCTTACAACATCCTTGGAAATGCACAATACTTAAAGCTTTATTATCCATAATTAATAGCACAGCTATGGTGGCCAACACAGGAACATCTTATTTAACAATAAAATTCTTTGTGAGTTTATACTTAAAATAAGAATCAATTCCAGGGATATCTTATTCTGGAAAACGCTACGATTGGCGACATAATCAAAATTCAAATCCAAGAACATCTTATTCTGGAAAACGCTATGATTGGCGACATAATCAAAATTCAAATCCAGGAAAACCTT
Organism: Papaver californicum; assembly: GCA_023531435.1. Classification (NCBI taxonomy): domain Eukaryota; kingdom Viridiplantae; phylum Streptophyta; class Magnoliopsida; order Ranunculales; family Papaveraceae; genus Papaver; species Papaver californicum. The sequence continues at coordinate 604,215 of JAJJMC010019063.1, forward strand.
ATTCTGGAAAACGCTACGATTGGCGACATAATCAAGATTCAATTACTCCAGGAACATCATATTCTGGAAAGTGCTTACGAATAGCGATACAATCCTAATATCAAAGAGGTAAATGTCCTTATAGAATTTTAATAATTCAGAAATTCTAATAAATAAGGAATACCTAATTTATGGTTATCATTTTCAGAGTACGTTCGGGACCAACCCTGTATCTTACCCCTGGCCCGGGTTTGTTTCGTATGTGTGAGATCTCAAATTACATGTTGTGAGGTATATATACTTCGATCCATTGTACTCATGAAACAATATAATTAACCTAAAGATTTCATAAATATCATATCTTATGCAGGGACAATATTCAGAACACATTCAAGCACAGAAGTGGAAAATTACAAAATGATGTTTTCAACTACAGTAAGTCAAACTTCAAAATAACAAAGGATCGGGATACAAGAAAAGAATATCAAAAGATGAAGTTATGAGCATTAGAGCAAAGAACAAGTACAACTAGGCTTCAGAGTTGGACCATCGGGACGGTTGAGGAGGAACCATCGGGACGGTAGCACGACCATTCAGAACAGAATGATCGGCTTGAGCACGATCCAAGACAGAATTAAATGACATTGCAATTTTTGCCTTGGCATCTTGTCTTACCCAGATAATATAAGCATGCTTGTAATCAATTTCTGATTGAAGATCTTTATTTTTTTGCTGATCCTTTTCTACTTTTTCTTTTTTCAGCATTTAATTCCTTTAATAGCTCATCAGATCTTGATTGTACTTTTATAATTTCATGTTCTTGAGCTTTGCGTTTTGAAGTTTCACCATTCAACTGAGATTGCAAATCCCGAAGCTTTATTACACTCAGAGCTACATTTTTCTCTGAAGTCTTCAACTCTGCAGTGATATTTGCTATCGTGTTATTTGCGATATTGAGTTCAGCTTCTGCTACTGTTGCTCGTCCATTGGCTTCGTTGATCTTCTTTTCTAGCACTGAAAACCAGAATGAATATCAGATAAACCATATAATATCTTCAATAAAACAAGCATGTAACTCAAGCATATACCTCTAGCTACAGACTTAAACTCTGCTTCTTTAAGGGTTAAAGTTTTCAGAGCTTCCTGATATTTGGATTCAGCTCTATTACGTCTCCAAGTATTCAACTCAATACTATCGGACAACTGTGCTAATTTCCCCTTAACCAGTTCCATATCCATATTTACTTCTCTTGCATGATCGTTCAACTGAGTCATCCTATGCTGGAACCTAAACAGGGATTCCAAGACTCCCACTGATCCCATAAATGAATTGCAAAACTTCAAAAAGAAAAAAAAATGTGTGGTACGAACTATAGATTCGTACCCAATATAAGTACGATCTAACCTGTAGAGGTACAAACCCAAAATATGATACGAACTAAGAGGTGAGGAGCGAACCTTGATTCTGATCTTGAAGCTTTTGATTTTGATCCTCAAAATTTTGAAGTTGTTGTTGTTGTTCTTGTTATTGTTGAAATTCTTGTTCAAGATAGTTGTTTTGCTGCTTGAGATTTTCAATTTCTTGTTGCAAATTTTCATTTCTGTGCTTCGCCTTCGTTGCTTCATTCTTGAGCATCAGCTCCATCATTATGGCCCGAGCCTTATAAAACTTGTACGCTGTAAATGTGCAATCGGTACCATATTTAAGCTGAGCAAGAGCTTGCTACGGAAAAGAATATGATGGACCCTCTGCAACAGTCAGAACTTCATTTAAAGAAGAAGGAAGACTGAGTGGGTACGATTGATCGAAATACTCGCTTTCGAACCAAGCATCCCGAGTATTCTCCAGTGGAGCAGCACCGAATGAAGTCCGCAGCCTAGCCATTGAAGAACTATCAGATTTCGATGGATCGTGATATGCGAAAGTATTCAGAAATCCTTTAGAAACAAATCACTGAAAGGCTTCGTCTTCTTCACCAGCAAGAGTGATTCCCTCATCTTCTTCAGAGAAGGGCCATTGAATAGAAGGTTCAGCATCCGGCATGTCAACATCGGCACTATCAGCATGAGCGGCAGATTGAACTAATGTCCCGATGGGTGCATTTGATTTATGAATGACTCCAAGAGCATTTTCATCCACAAGGAGGCTCGGTACATTAGGGACAGCTGTAGCTGAAGTGCTAGGAGCCATGATTTCAACATTTGCTTCTTCAGAAATTTTATTTCTCTGTTCTTCCACAACAATATCAACAACAACATTTTCTTTTTCAGTATTTTCTTCAACGGTAACAGCTTCGTTCACTTCTTCCATATTTTCTTCTTCAAAATAGCAATATCATCTGCTTCTTCTTGAGGTAATCCAGTAAAAACTGTTATTGTACCACTACTTGGAGAAATTGGCTCTATGTCAAAGTTAAAAGGAAGGGAAGAAAAGGAATCATAGATGATCGTGGGAGCAGCGGTGGTAGGAACAGTTTCAGAAATGGATTGGGCTATTGAAGGCTGCTCCGAAGAAAGAATTGGTTCCACCACGCTAACAGGAACAACATTGATGATAACGTGTTGTCCCGAAATTTCTGCTCGGACCGAACCTTCAACGTCCTGTCCCGCAGCAGTGATAAGAGCGGAACTGCTGTTCCCCTCAACAAAGTAATCTCTAATTTACCCTTCCTCTACTTCGGAAGGGTACAACGGTTTTTTCAGTTTTTTTTCTTCTTCTTTTCAGGGAAAACCAATTTTCGTTTTCCCTTACCTTCAATAACTTCTTCCTCAACTCTTTGCCTACCTTCAACGATCTGAATACCAAGACTTGGGCGAGGAGGAGGAACATCGGTGTGGAGTTCAGAATCGGGTTCAACCTGAAACACAAACATTTGTCCCGTAAGAAAAAATTCAATGGTAGTTCGGGACAATATTGAAATAAAGAATAATACGAACCTTAAAATCAAACTTATAGTCCACAAAATTTAACCGCCAAGGACAATAGCTTGGTAACCGATTACGAAGTTCTTGAATTTCATCTTTGGAGATGTTACCGAAAATCCAAGGACCTTCAATTACAATTGGAGTGCGATACTATTTATAGTCATGATCCTGAAGAATTCTTTCTTTTGTGGGAAAATCAATTTTGGTATGGGGAATAAATTTGATTTTGGGATCGTCAACCTCATGTAATAAGGGAAATCCCGAAAGACACTTGCGAACAGGGCTAACAGTCCACTTCACGTAATTCCTGTTAGTAATGCAATCTCCATATGTAGTATGAAAATTTTCAACGGTATAACTGCTACGTTCTGTAAAATCTGGAACGTAGCAAGTAAGATTAGTCCGCCCTTCACTTCGGAGGCTACACTCATCAAGGATACGCCACCAATTTCCATTGTATTGAGTAATGGATCGAGCAAGTCCATGAGGAGAATCATCACGAGTTGCAAGGACTTCATATTGAAAAGGATTTCTTCTTCATATAATGGGAAACGAAGTCCGGCCTCTAAAGCACCAGCAGAAATTAGTAAACTATTGGGAGAATAGTTAAAGCTTTGCATCGCTCCTAAAGTTAGTACATCAGTATTTTTGTCATAAAATGAGACTTTAAATCCTTCAAGATCATGTCTTCTCTTAAAAACCTCAATGTTCATCGACCGGTAACTATAAGTCGCATGAGCCCGCTTATTTCTGGGGGCAGGATTAGCGGCTGTAGAAGCCTCAGGAGCTGGGTTACGAACAGACCGAGACACAACATATCTAGAAGAGGGAACTCTTGAAGATCTTCCAGATTCTTGGTGATCACCAGCAACATTGGGATTTCTGGAAGACATAACGTTTTATCTGAAAAGAAAATCTCAAAGGATCAATGTGTGAATAAATCATCATAGATCGTAAAGAAACAATCATAGAAATCAAAAAACAATTATCAGTTCAATCATATCTGTTAAAAGCTAATCATGGTTAAATATTAAAGTAAGATACTGAAGGTAAAAAATCCTCAACATACCTGGAGAAAGAAGATAAACAATTACTTGATCAAAGGTAAAATAAATGTGATTGATGCTAAAAGCTCCTGAACAGTTGGGAGAACGAAAGAATTTGAAAATTTCAAGGAAGATAAAGAGCAGCAACTTTAAGAGGTAAAAACAGAAGTGGAAAAGACTGCATCGTATTTAAAGCGAAGAATAGAAACCGTCACAATTTGAAAAGGCATTAATCAAGGCAAAGATTTGATTTCCTCGGAAAAAGGATAACTGACACAAACGTGATAATAGAAGTTACTGCTTGCGAAAAGTTCGCGTAACGTGTGAAAACAAGTAATGGTAAAACAGAAGGTAATAATTGTTCTTCTACTTTTTTTCAAAACCTTGGATCAACCGTTAAAAGTTTTTGAAAAAGGAAGAAGAAGGGGGGAAGTTGTTGGGAAATAAAAGGAGAGCGACACGTGTAAGACGATTAACGAAGGAGACAGTGAAACTAAGAAGAATGAGAAGCATACAATCAAAGTTGTATCAAAGGATCGGAAAAGGACAGATGTGAAAGACTGAGTAAATCTCTGCATGATCGACACATAAGATCGGAAAGTAATATCACACTGATCGAAATAGATAGCATTAAATGCTTATTGAATGGGAAAGTAGGAGTAATGATGAATGAGGAACGGGAAAGTAAGAATAATAATAAACGTGGAGCGGAAAAGTAGGAGTAATGATGAACGTGGAGCGGGAAAGTAAGAGAATAATTACTTTTGTCACACGCTTGACACATATGATCAGGACAAAGCTGATTCTCAAGGAACGAAGAGTACGTGTTAATCATGCAAGGTGACGGACCAAAAAGCAAAAGGGATGACATGTCAATCGTACAATCATCCTGATCCAGAGATAATAAGAAAAACGAAAGAAGGTATCGGGACAAAAGGGGCCCATTAGATAATATATAAATAGAAGAGAGTATTCAACAGAGAGAGGGTCGGAAAACTGAAGTGAGGAAAAGGCTAAGGAAGAATAATCAGAGTAAAAGGAAAAAGATTATTAGGTATGTATACATTGTGTAAGACAGAATTTATAAATTCCACTATCATGATTCATTTTCTTGATTCAAAAGATTATGGATTCGTGACTGTAATTTGATCAGATTTATGATCTGTAAATGAATGGATTATTAAAATTTTCTCATTAATTGATTTAAAAGAGGATTCTATGTATCAAATTGTAAGTTAAAATCTTTCTGTTTATTGTTTTTTCATCAAATCATTGGTTGTTGATGTCAATGGGAATTTTGGCATAAACAATAATGTTGTACTCGTTTTAAATTCGAATACAGCTCAGGTCCAATCTCAGAATTCCGATCCAAAAATCCCCAAATACTTGCACATGTATCGACTATGCCCATTCTGGAATTTTATGGAAGCAGTCGACAAGGATTTGGAAATTGAACCAGCTGATTGAACTCATGCAACATTTTTTTTTTGTTTATACCTGAAAACATCACTAATCGGCAGGTGTTTCCAATTATAGCTACAGATTAAATATCTACATCAAATGAAATTTATAAGTGCCACAATCGACATATATTAATATATTGAACCCAACAATTGTACAGGTTAAACTATGATCAATATTGTAGTTAATCGATTATATTTTATTGTCTCTTATGGTTCAATAATTGGAGGCCTACCATCAAATCAACGGGGTGAAAATTTATATTTTTTATAACATCCGTATTTTTCGTATAATATATATCTTAGGATGTATTATTATATGGGTTAAAATTTTATCTTAAACTTATGAATTTTACTCAGGAATGTATCATTGTACAAATATTACGTTTAAAATGGACCGATAGTGGATGAACTACGGTTATGCTTGATCCCTTCATGGTACTGGTTAGGTACGTAGGCAACCGCAATGTAATCCATTTGTGGTCCAACACCTTGTCACTCATATCATCTAATTTTGAGGTGATTACAACATTTTGATAACTCACATCATCTGGCTCGGCAGTTTGGGAAAAGAGATGATTGTTGCCACACTTGATGAGGTAGTTGCATTCCATCTACTGGATATTCATATTTCCTATCAATCTCTACGACATGAATGACATGTGCCTGGTTGCTGCACCCTTGGCAAGAGCAAAATCAGTGCATGCTCACAGCGCATGGTCGGAACAGAGTTGAGGAAAATAGGAAAATTAGGTCCCAATGGCCTATGTGCTAGTCTATGGGATGACTTAACCCTGGACAACGCTGGTAGTAGGTGATGCATGCCAAAGCCTGGACATCATTTTTTCACCGATGAAAAATTTATATGACGAATTTTGAATTCAGATCACTGGTATCGTCACCCAATAACTTCACCACTGTACTACTTCTTCTCACGAAATTCTTAATTTCTGCCTAACGTATAAAAACAGTTTTTGTTCTAAGTATAAACATTCAGATCACTTTCCAATATTTTAAACTTTGGATTATGTATACTTTTTATCTTATTTAGGATAACCACTTTAGGAAGCATGTTTATATATATATGAAACATGAGTTTTGTTAATTTGTATTCCAGTATATATCTTAAGGTTCACTAAAACAAGAAACATTTGCATTGGAAACAAGTTCTGTTTGTTATATTGCATTGAAAACAATAATTCTTTGCATTGGAAACAAGATTTGTTGTTTTTAATGCAAGAAAAACCAATTTCTAGTAGAATAAGACAAAAAAAAAACACATTTTCCAATACAAATGATTGGTGTTTTAATAAACCTTAACATGTATACCGGGATACAAGTTAACAAAAGTAACATTGCGTTATTTCATACATGAGGTAAAAATCTCAGTGTTTCCCTCAACATGTCAAGATTTTAATGCCATTTACTATGCAATTTTGTGGTCAAGCGTACATAGGCCATTCTACAATATTATTTCAAGGTTGATGAAGGGGCAATACCAGTACTAACGAGGATACCGATTCATATAAAACAAAACAAATTTAAATATTGGATCTCTACATTAATATTTATCCGCTAGCATTGATATCCCTCTTTATAAATCGTGTATTATTTCCGCGTTGGTCACTGTGTATTATACATTAGTATCCACTTGTATTATTATATATCGGGCTCCACAAGTACTAATATATATCATTCTCAAATATTTTGTCTCATTTTTTAAAAAAAAAATTGAAATCAAAATTTTAATGTTTACTTACCAATACTTAATTAAGCATTTAGAGGTGTAATTTGACTAATTATTTCGTAATATAAATGAAATAAAATCTTGGCTCACGAAGTTATTCACATAATGAACAAGATAAACAAGAAGGAAAAAAAAACTATGAATCGTGGGGATCAAATTAGACATGTAAAAAGCCTTCGATAAGGTAGAATGGGATTACCTAATTCAGATAATAAAAAATCTAAGTTTCAGTGATACTTGGTGTGATTTGATTTTCCAGTGCATAAGTACTCTTCAAATTTTGAATATTCTGTGCAATGGGAGCCCTGATGAGTTTTACCAACCAACTAGGGGTTTAAGGCAAGGGGAACCCTTATCCCCTTCTATTTTTCTTCAATATACATGTAAGGACTGTCTAGACTTCTAGACACAGATGGAAAAGAAAAGAAAAATTTGAGTGTAAAATGTTCCAAAAGGATTTCTTCCATTAGTCATCTTCTTTTTGCTCATGATTATCTCATCTTTGCGAGGGTTACCCTTGTAGACACTAGAAATTTGTTGGATTTTATAATAGTTCTGGGTTAGTTGCAGGTTAAATGATAAACTTTTAAAAACCGGGGATTCTTTTCAATAAGAGTTTTCTTAATATATTTGGTAAAATTATAATGACAATTTTTAAAAGTTATGAAGAATAAGAATAATAGATAAGTACCTAGGGATGCCTCTTCCAGAAACCAAACTAAAGTTAAACGCTCTGACTCACTAACAATTAGGTTTAAATCTAGACTCAAATATTGGAAAGGTAAACTGTTAAAACCAATAACAAGATCTGTTGCTGTCACATCTCCAATGGAATCCATCTCTATTTTTCAAATGATATCTTTGAAGGCATGGACTGCACTATGCGAACCAAAAGTGTAAAGGACTCGGATTCAAAGACCTCTACAAATTTCTAGAGCAGCACGAAGACTAACCCGATTCCCACAAACATTATGGAGTCAAGTATTAAAAGCCAAATATTTTCAGAATAGTAAACACCCTATTGGAATCAAGTCAAATCCTTCTAGATTTTGGAGTTTGAAGCGTATTCAGAAAGGTCTAACGATGATACGAACTAACTCAACTTGGGAAGTTGTAAAAGGGAATAACATTAATATGTGGAAGGACTACTGGGTTCCACAAAAATGGAAACCAACTAGTCAGACGTATAGACATTATGAAATGCAACTATGTGAATTATCTTATAGGTGCCAATGAAGAGTGGGGTGTCAATATTCTAAACAACCTACTCCCTCATGATATTGTTTCTAAAATTCTGAGCATTCAACCTAACTTAGGGAGAGAAGATAGATTGAGATTCCACACTTTGACAGGAGTGTTAACAAGTAAATAGTTGTATACCACCCTTAAGGGTACCAATTCATCCAACAGTAGGCTATAAGAGATAGTGTGGTCTCTATATGTAGCACCAAGAGTTAAATGATTATCTATAAAGTTCTTAATAACATGCTCCCTACAGGTGATACAATAGCATTTTCATTCTTAATACTTGCCCTAAATGTGTAATGCGTGAGACTAAAGTGGAAACTCTATTACATATATTAATCACTTTCTCTTTTGATAGGAATGTCTGGTTTATTTTTTCTTATAATCCTTTCCATCTAGATGTGCAACCACTAAATCTAACAAATTGGGTGTTAAGCTGGAAAATAAAACCATAGGATGGAAGATGAGTGTAGAGAGATTGATAGGCAAAATGTACAACAATAATATGGAACATATAGAAAGCCAGATGTGCAAAAAAATTTAGAGACCAAAATCCAAACCCTAAACAAGTGGCATTTGAAATCAATATGACAGTAGAGACATACACAGGAAAGAACTTTCCGAGTTACACTCATCCTCTTTTATCCAATGTTTTCGAAAATCATGTAATATGGCTACGACCACCTGTTCATATGTTGAAAATAAACTTTAAAGGTATGTTAAATAGACAAACCAACATTGTCACTATTGGACTGATGATAGGAATTTTAATGTTACTGCAAGAGCACGACTGTCAATGAGACAGTGTGCAAGCACGGTTCGTTCCACAGGGATTTCAGAATTACAATTTTTAGTTTTTAATTAGTTGATGTGCTAATAACAAAAAGAATGATTTTTTTTTTGTGAAATAAAGTAAACAAATAAAAAGATAAAATATATACACAAACTAATTAACCAGGAAGAGGAGGTCTAGGGTTTCAGGTTCTACTATTTCTGATGTTTGCCAAATTAACAATTTATTATCCCAAATAATTACTTTCAAATACTCAAAACAGTTTCGAACCCAATCTCATATTTTGGAAGATAAAACGTTTTAAAATCATAATATTACAACTTTCGTCGTTTTTCAAAAGTCTAATTTCCTAATTAAAACTCAAGAACACGATTCTGAATCAAGCTCAAGAACACGATTCTGATTTTGTTGCTTTATTAAAGCTCGAGAATAATATTCTTACTTCTGTTGTCCATTCAAACCTTAAGACAGTATACTCGCAAAGTAGTTTTTTTCTCTTAAAAACCAAAACCGAGAGATTTTCTTCCCTTATCTTCCCACTGATTTTTCACGAGATTTTTGGTTGTTTTAGTGTGTTTAAATTGAGCACAACTCTTGCCAAAATGTAAGAATATATTTTTGTGTCTTAATAATTCAAAACGTTGTTCGATTCACAAATCTAGTTCGCATATTTGAGAGAAAATTAAGTTCCCGCCAAGAATTTTGTTTGAAATGAGCATGTGTGCCTTTATCCAAATTCAGGGGGGCCTTTATCACTTTTTGAGGGGTGTTTTTAGCATTCTTTGCCAACTTTTCTACAAACGTTTATCCTTCCAAAATATATAAAAACACAACAATTAACCAAATTAGTACAAAATAGAATACTAACAATATATATCTTTGGGACTAATAACGACACAAATATGTGTCTATCAACTGATTATGTATGATTGGTTTAGAAATTACAGAAAAACTACGATACAAACAACGAAAATAAAAAGAGACAATCAAGAGGGGCTATAACTTTGAAGGAAACATTTTTGTGGGAAAATCTATATAGCTTAATGGAGTGGAGCTGGAAAAGGAACACAAAGATGATATCTCCTTTATCAGAAACCAAGTGCAAACATCGTAACGATAAAGACAAATCATTTTAAAAAATCTTTTACAATCATGTAAAGATTAGTTAAGCTCAAATTTAATAATATTTAATTTTGTTAAGAGTAATGCAAACTAGCATGACAACCTAATGCTACACTATTTCGTTCGTATGTTTTTCCTCCTTTCATAACTAGATATGTTTTTTATGATGCTAGAAACATAACTTGTATAAGACACATGCGATCTCTTTAATTCAGTAATAAATTATCTTTTTGATAAAAAAAAATCCAAATTAAAATTCGCTAGAAAATTCAATATTTAACCTTTTTTTTTCTAAGAAAATAAACAGAAAAACAATCGATTGCGGTCTAAATGTTGTACAGCCTCCATCGTCCGGACTCCAAAGACACCCTTCATATTCCAAGTGCCTTCCGCGTGCCGTCCTACAGTCCTACGACTTTTATCAAGTTGTGTAAATGTGGAACTCGATTTGTTATACACGTGACACCGTTTCTGTTAGTATATGTGAACGTCTGAAAATTGGGCCCCTTCGAATTCGGCTTGTATCGTGGCGTTTACGTTCCGTTACGTCTTTATAAATAGTGACATATCATTTCTCTATCTCTTCTCCTGTGTCATCATCTATCAGGACAGCACCACCCCCTTCACATTATCTCCGCTCTTCTCCCACACCGTTCAGCATATTCTACTGTATCATTTTGCTTCTTGATCTCTCGGTTAGTTATCGAATAACCTCCACCGGAAAACTGTTTGGGCCAAAATTCTCATCAACCCAAAACAACCAAAATTCATAG
>JAJJMC010019063.1:615314-734605 GCA_023531435.1 Papaver californicum
GTGACGTCGCATCGTGCCAAGATGGGCATCGTACTTGATGACGTCGTATCGAGATCGATCCATGACGTCGCCCCGAGAAATGATGACATAGGGATCGATCCATGACGTCGCCCCGGAAATGATGTCATAGAGATCGTATCATGACGTCGCCCCGAGAAATGATGACACAGGGATCGAACCATGACGTCGCCCCGAGAAATGATGACGTCGGGATCGTACCATGACGTCGCCCCGAGAAATGATGACATCGGATCGTACCATGACGTCGCCCCGAGAAATGATGACATCGCTTCGTGGGAGATTCATTTTATCCCTAACAAAAACAAATGCCACTATTACAATTCCGTCTCCTTAGAAGAAGCACATGCTAATCTCGTATCACATGCAGTACACGTGCTAATTAACATGTCTAAGCTCAACCTCAATGACCAAAATAACCCCCCTGGACTCCGTATGCGAGAAAAGCGCTTTATTCAGAAGCCATGTGATTTCTGCAGCTTTTATTTAACACACCCAAAACCTTTTTCCTCTAGTCGTGCGATGCGAAATCACACCAAAATGTTTGATGGAAATGAGAAAAACTTTCTTGACCTCACACCAAACCTTTTATTTAACACGTATTCCAGCTACCAAACTATATGCTACCAGAAATTACATATTACCAAGAAGGGTAGTTTCGCGGCCCAATTTGTATAGTTGTATTTATTTCACGGCCCACGTAAACTCAGCATATTTCATTTTACTGTATAACATTCTCCAAATTAAATAAGGGTAGTTTCGGTATTTTGCCATAAAAGGAAATTGAGTGAGTAAATGGAAACTAGAGGGGAAGAAGGAAGAAAGAATCACTGAAAGCTACGTGCTAACATACGCCAGATGCGCATGCTTGTCTATACACTATTGTGTGACTGCCTTTTGTCATAACCTCCATTATTTTAAAAGCTTCAAGAAAGACAGAACAGAGAGAGATATAAAATCAGTCCTCCTCCAGTAAATTTTCATCACTCAATTAATTTATATATTTAACAAATTTGGTGTTTCTTCCTTCTTGTGTAATAGCCATTGTCAAATCAAAAGATTCAAAACTGCTACTTATTTTTTTCTTTCTTCTGTTTTGCTTTCTTCGATGAAGTTCAGCTACAACAAATCTCGTCGTCTACTCCACTGCAGATTTTATTTGTTTTAATTCACAGAAATCGAGAATTTTCTCTCCAGTTTTGCAAATTGTGAGTAGTCTCATTCAATTTTCATTTTTCCCGCTCTTGAATTGAGTAATAGTTTATCACTTTCTTCTCTCTCGAGGTCCGTCTATCTCTCTGTTGCTGTTTATCGGTAATCTTAATTACCAGTACGTTTATTATTAATTTAGCTATTTTTCGGTTATATTTGGTTCAGGATATTACTCTCTTCTTAAATTACTGTTCTTAAAGGAGAAATTAAAGATGAACACCAGAGTCAGAACAACAATTCAAACCATGAAAGCAGGGAATCATGAAAAAGTAAGGATTTTTATCTGATTTCTATCTTTAATTTACTCTCTCTGTCAAAAATGGGTTTCTTTATATGGTTGTAACTTGTAAAGTTTTATAGAGTCATCAAGGCTTACCTTTTTTAGATGATATTAATGGGTCCTCAGATTTTCTTCGGTAGATAAGCTTTCGCTTTCTCTCTGTTTATCATTTTGTTTTATCTTTTAACTTGGGGAAGTTTCAAAACTGTAAATTTCCTCATGGACTTCGTCATTTTCTTAGATTACTTGATCAATGTGTAAGGCTTCTGTGTCTTTCATTGTAGTATTGTTTTGCAAATTGTGGAAATTTCTTATCTCAGTGTTCTGTTCGGACAAGAAACAAAGATTTTCATAGTGGGAATTCTGTCTAACTTATTCTGATTTTGTTTTTTTGTGTGTGTGAAGATGGAGAAACAAACTAGTATTGCATCAATGGAATCCGAAAAATCTACAACTGCTAGTCGTCGTAGATCAAGAAGAGAAAGAAAAATGGCTTTACAACAAGATGTAATTCATCTATCTATCTCTCAGTCTGTGTGTGTCCATTATCTCTGTTGTACTGGTGTAATGAAATCTAATTTTACAGGTTGATAAGCTAAAGAAGAAACTAAGACATGAAGAAAATGTTCACAGAGCATTAGAAAGAGCTTTCACTAGACCATTAGGTGTTCTACCTCGTCTTCCTCCATATCTGCCTCCATATGTAAGTACAGTTTTACATTGCCATCATAATTTAGGAGCAAATTTCAGATTTTGAGCTTCTTTAATTATCGTAATAGTTGGATGGACTGGCAATACATTGTATGATTGAAAATCAAAATTTTGATTTCAGACATTAGAACTTTTAGCTGAGGTAGCTGTTTTGGAAGAAGAGGTTATTAGGTTAGAAGAACAAGTTGTAAATTGTAGACAAGGCCTTTATCAAGAAGCTGTTAAGTCTTCATCTCAATCCGAAGGAAATTCATCAACATCGACTTCTAGACATATACCAATTACTACTTCTACTACTACAATCTCTTCCATTTCAACCCAATTGGCGACTGACTCGGTTCCGGATAGAACGGTGAATAGTGTTAATCGACTCACGAATGGAAAACGATCCTTGAAAAAGTTCCCTCCTCATTCTGTTCAATCATTAGAAGATACTAGGGGTAAAGAGAATCACTCTTGCATTAACGCTACCAAGACAAAAGAAGAGTCAGCTCCAAGAATCAGAACCACCATAAAGAAAGCTCCAATGGTGAAGAATTTTGATTTTAAAAATTCGCAGGTACTGTACAGTACTGAGCATCAATTAATTCTTGTATTAAACAGTTTGATTTTAAATGTATATAGAGAATTTGAACAAAAGTTTTTTGAATTTCAGCTAGAATGTAGTATAGACCAAGATAAGGTAGAAAATAAAATTCATGGAGTTCAAGATGAAAGAATGTCAGAAGGGGAAAGCAATAGCCCGAACAAAATTTCGGAAGATATGGTGAAGTGTTTGTCCAGCATCTTCTTACGAATGAACACACAGAGATATAGAGGAACAGAGTCTAATGAATATTGTGAAGAAATGGAATTTCGAGACCCTTATGGTATTTGTGGTAAGGAGCTATGTAAAAGAGATATTGGGCCGTATAAACATCTTTGCGCAATTGAAGCTAGCTCGATGAATCCTTGCTGGAGAACTAACTCTATATTTCTAATTCAAAGGCTAAAGTAAGTTTCTTTGAGACTGCATTGGTTAGGTTTCTCTTAAATGTATCGTAATCCTAAGCATAATACATTTACTATGTTGTTCGGTTTTCAGGATTCTTCTCGGGAAACTAGCATTAGTTAATTTACAGGGACTTGATCATCAGAAGAAGCTTGCTTTTTGGATCAATATCTATAATTCTTGTATGATGAACGTAAGAAGAACTTTTCGACCACCTCCAATAAAATTTTCTACATTTTCCCAGTGAATTTGAAATCCTATACTCTTTGTCATTTGGAAAAAAATATTAATTTGCTGATATATGCTTCTTCAGGCCTTCTTAGAGCATGGAATACCTGACAGTCCGGAGATGATTGTTGCATTGATGCAGAAGGTAACATATACTTACTGGCCTCCATATTAAGGTTGTCCTATGACAACTTACTTTCATATTGGCTGGATTTCCAATATGTTGGGGTCGTTACCATCTCCTCGTGTTACTTTATTATTCATCCGAGGCACCTCTAAATTCTCAGGCAACCTTAAACGTCAGTGGACAATCACTGAATGCGATGACGATCGAGCATTTCATTTTGAGGCTGCCATATCATTTAAAATCTGTAAGCCATTGTTCATTTCAAACTCTTTTACTTTCTCCCTTTTTTGAGAGTTTAGAATATGAAACCCATATTATTTTCATCAGACCTATTCTAAAGGTACAATAAATGAGGAAACGACTGCAAAAAGCCTATTTGGATTAGAGTGGTCTGAGCCTTTGGTTACATTTGCACTCTCGTGCGGAAGCAGGTCCTCTCCGGCTGTAAGTTATCCTTCCCTAAATTTCCTATTCATTCAACTCATCTAAGAACGACAATATTAGTTTCCTCAATATACTAAAATTTTGCAATACCGTCTTATCTGAAGGTGAGAGTGTACACTGCTTCTCAAGTTGAAAATGATCTTGAAACAGCAAAGAAAGACTACTTGCAAGCAGCAGTTGGCATCTCGAAATTTCACAAATTAGCGATTCCAAAGTTGTTAGATTGGTACTTGCTCGACTTTGCAAAGGATTTAGAATCATTATTAGATTGGATATGTCTGCAATTACCGACTGAATTAAGGAAGGAAGCACTCAACTGTATTGAGAGACGGCGAAAGGAACCTGTTTCACAATTCGTAGAAGTGATGCCATATGAATTCAATTTCAGGTACCTTTTACAGCGGTGATATTTACTTTTGTCATAGTTAATCTCTAGTTTGTACAGACTATGGGGGGAGGGTCTGTAGACAACTACAGTAAAGGAAGAAAATAAGTTTATAGAAATATAGAAATCTATTTTTAGAAAACATATAAAATCTATAAAATCTGTTGTATGTAATTGGGAGGGGGGAACGTTGGTTTTCATTCATAAAAGAAAGGTTTTGCGGTTTTGGGTTGTATTTTTTTTTCCTACTCAAAGAATTGAACTGAATGAAAAACAGGAGATTCTTTGTGTTCATTGCTGCTGTTCTCATATGATTTATTGTTTTAGCATCTGATGTTCACATAACTGATTAGCTCATGCCATGACCGATTTACTTGAGAAGATTTAACAGTAAAAACCATTTTACTGTGCTCAAGTGGTTATTGTTACGTGTTTCTGTAGCAGACACCTAAGAATTGTGTCACCATGAAGTAGTTTGAAATGAAAACAAGATAGTATAGGGTCTGAAATTAGCAAATATTTTGTTGTTGTCTTTATTTAGTTTGTTGTTGCGAGAGAGATTGGCTATAATACCTGATGTCACTCTTTTCTTGATTTTATATCCGAAATCGTAAGGCCATGGTGAAACTAACAATGCTGTTACAGAGATTGTGTGTTTCTAGAGAGAAATTAGTTATTTGATGTGAAGATATTGAGACAGCTTTACAGCGAAGTTTGGGATCTTCTTCCATATGGAATTCAAGTGCAGTGGTCCTGTGTTTAGCTATAATGGGGCAAAGAAACAATTTGCTTAGAGAAAGGAAGAAAGGGGACTATTCACTACCACACACTATATCTGATTAATACTACTGTACTAGTGTTATCCCAACCCACCAACCCAATCTTTTAAATTCAAGCTTCCCAAGCCTTCAATTCAGTAGCTGTGAATTTCTCCTATACACAAATCTTTGATTCATCAAAAACCTCTCTAGATATTGATTGGGGCTGTTGCTCTACTACAGTAGAACATACTATACACCCGGCATTTTCCCATTTTAAGAAATTTCCATTTAAAAATAAATAGATATTATAGCAGAAATAATGAAGAAAGTTAATTTTTTAAATTTGATTGAGGCTGTCACTTGATTATGTTATATTTTGTTCTATGAGCTTTGATTATGGTATATTAAACCTAGCATTTATACATTCGTATACACTAGTGCATATTTACTTAAGGGAATACATGTTTGTATGTTTTAGACTTCTGTTGATGAGCGAGTGTAGACTGTAGAGTGATATAATCTTGATATTTTGATGCTATTTCTCCGTGATACTCAAACCAAAACTAAGATAACGTGCGCCATATCCTCACAATTTTTTTTTCAGTACGCTTGGTCGTACGAAATTATTGGTTTGAATTTGAAGCTTGATTTAAGGGCTCCCACATTTGTAGAAGGATTCCTCATATAAAATGAAATAGAGACATTTAAAGTAAAATTCAAAAACCCCTTATCCATAATATTTTTATAATGGCTAAACTACCCCTGATTAGTTAGTATTAGTAAAACTAATTAGCTAATAGATTAGACTAATCATAATTAATCTTAAATAATCATATACTTAATTAAATCAAATCAAAATTTTTTCTTTTTGGTTTGGTGGGAAGAAAAATTAGAAGAAATTTAAGATAATTTTCTAGGGTTTCTTAAAAAATCCTAAATTTTGATTCAATCAACCAGAGCAGTGAGGTATACCTCTAACTTAAACTCTTGGTCTTTTAATGACTCAAATTTGATGAAATTACGTAATAAAAGATGATTTTTTTTTATTCAAAGAATTTTACGGTTGAGTTTTCATGTTGAACCCAAACGTAAACACCATTTACGGTTGGGTGTTCTTCACCCAACCGTAACCGCTAGTTCAGGGATGAACTACAAATTTTAACAGTTTTACGGTTGGGTTTTTGCATCGGACCCAACCGTAAATAATCTAAAAAAAAATTATTATCCAGGATGATTTACGGTTCGGATTTGCCAATCAACCCAACCGTAAAAACCAATTTTAGTTTACAATTTCATCCAATATTTACGGTTGGGTTTAGGCTTCCCAACCCAACCGTAAAACATCCTTTGGACCATTGATTTTAAGGTAAAATTGGGGTTTAAAAATCAAAATTTTGAACTTATTCAATCATTTTAACTAGATTGAAGGTAAATTGGGTCATTCAAACAAAGAAAAACCGAAAACAACACAAGTACTAGAATCCAATATTGAATGATCCAGGAATATTTACGGTTGAGTTTTGGCTGAAAACCCAACCGTAAATAGACGTTTTAGTTTTAGTGGATGATCATTTACGGTTGGCTTTTGTAATCGAACCCAACCGTAAATAGGAGTTTTTAGTTTTAGTGCATTTACGGTTGGCTTTTGTAATCGAACCCAACCGTAAATGATCATCTTCATCTCCTTTATCCCACATTTTCTATGCATGAATCAAATTTTTATTTGGTTTGGTTGGTGGAAAAAGTAGAAGAATTGTTCATTTTACGGTTGAAACTTGCTTAGTTGCGGTTGGGTTTTCCAACCGTAAATAATCCTCAACAATAAATGTTACGGTTGGGTTTTACAATCGAACCCAACCGTAAATAATCCTCAACACAAAAAATCTGACATATGCAAAATTATTTACGGTTGGAAATCAGAATTAAACCCAACCGCAACTTTCAAAAATTTTGTAAGTGCAATTTCTTTTACGGTTGGGTTCAGAATCGAACCCAACTGTAAACTTTGATCTTCATCTCCTACCTTCAAATTTACGGTTGATTTTTTTTAATAACCCAACCGTAAAACGAAGAACAAACCAGTTACGGTTGGGTTTTTCCATTCGAACCCAACCGTAAATTTTTCTGTAACCCAAGTTCTTCATTAGTTTGTTTAGTTTTATCCGGATTGTCATCACTAGTACCTTCTACACCTTTAGTAGGATTCTTCATCACGAATTTTAGAGTTTAATCGAGGACGAAATTTTGATTCGATGGAGAAATTCGGTTAAAATGGAGAAGGAGGAGATATGGAGGGAGAGGGAATTGGAATTAAAATTTTGTAAGGTTTTGTTTTGTTTAGGTTTTAATTGATTGAAGGGCAAATTAGAATTTTTCATTAATAGAAGGGTAATATGGAATTTAACTTAGCTCCTAGGACACCCCTTAACGGATTTTTGGATCATCCTGCCTCACATTGGAGCCCCTCTACAAATGTGGGAGTCCCTAAATCAGGCTTCTTGAATTTAGACTTCATGCCGGTAAATAGTACCCCATAATTACATTAAATTGTTTGTGCTTTAATTATTTTTTAAAGAACCCTATTATAGACTCTGTATACTTTTTTTTATAAGGACATGAGTAGATTATTGTATTCTAAATGGGGATATAGGGTAACTTAATAGATATATCAAAGGATAAAAATACTCTCTTTCAATAACTACCCTAAATCTACTACAAAAACAAAAAAACTTAAATCTAATTATCATTTCATCTGTCTCCTCCTCTTCTCACCATCTTTTCAGCCGTAACTTCATTATCTTCTCCATCCTCGTTCATTACTCGACGATTCATCGACGATTCTAAAAATTACTCATAGACGGTTAAACTCTTTTCTATAAAACACCATGAGGTCTAAGCAAGCAAAGCAAACAACTAATTTACAAAGAAGAAGAAATCAACCAGTTGAAGACGATTCAAGTTCTTCTGCACCCGAAGAGCCACCCCATCAATCAAAAAGCGAAGAAGAAGAACAACCTCCTGTTAATCCACCAGAAATGGCTCGCTTAAGGTATGAATCGAAAAACACATCATTTTTCTATCAATTTTAGTGGTTAATTAGGGTACATTTGTTAGATTTAGGGTTTTAAAAAACAGTTTCGTAACTGCCTACGACTAGGAAATCCGCATTTCCTAGCCGTAAATACAGATATATGGTTGGGAAAAGATGAACTCCCAGCCGTAAAATATAATTTCTCCCTTCTACGGATGGGAAAAGATGAAATGCCAGCCGTAAATTATGTAAGTATTTTATTATAGTTAGAAAATTGAAAATTCCTAACTGTAAACAATATAGTAAAGGCCTAAGATAAAATTTGAAAACCCATCCGTATGTTGGAAATCCTGGCTGTAAGTGACCTTGAGCTTGGATTTAAGTTTATTAGTTTTGTTTATGGCTAGGTCCTAGTTTGGAAAACCCAACCGTAAAACAACTCGACCCAACCTTAAATGGCTATTCCTAGCCGTAACTTACCCTGAGTTTGGGTTGAACTTTTTTTTTGTTTACGTTTAGGTCAGTGCTTGTAAAAGGTAGCCGTAAACATTTTTGACCTAACCCAAGAAGCATATTTTCCAGCCGTAAACCACCCTGAGTTCCATTTTTTGGATTTTCATATTTTTAGCTATTTTACTGTTATATGTATTGATCATGCCTTTTTAATTTTTCTTAGGCCACGGAAGGATAAGAAGAAGAGAAGAACGCAAGAGGTAACACCAAGAGCTGACCCGATGCTAAAGGGAATGGAAAAGTGAAAGAGAAGAAGCTAGCAACTCCTACAACAAAAAAAGTGATTGACAACATGGTATTTTTGCCCGGCAAGGAGAATGGAAGACCTTGGGGTGATCCAAGGGATAAATCTTTCATCTTATTTGGTTACCAATATTCATGGGCGACAAGGGTTTGTTCAGCGTGGGTAATAATCTAATTTAATCTAAAGATAAATCTTTATGTATTATTATTAATGTTTATTCCATTGTTTATGTAGGATCATACCACAACGGTCCCGAAACTCAAACACCAAAGCGAGTTTTTGTCCATTTGATAACGAGAGCGATGCAATGGTAGTCTTTGTCGGGATAATGGCCTACAATAGTCACTTCGCATAAGCACTACGATGTGGTTACAATTTGATCTTTGAGGGAGAGGTATTTTCTCGAGGCAAATACTTTTCATATTCCGGTAGGCGAGATGACTATCACTCCGGACGATGTAATGAAATCTACAGGCTTGTCCGTGGATGGAAAAGCCATGCATGAGGGTTTCGACAACTCTCTTTCTTTTGAAGATTTTTTTAAGTTGGCTGAAAAATGTCTTGGATGGGACAAGCATGAATCCCAAGAATAGTTTGAGGTTGGAGACGGAGAAATACCGAAGGGAGAAAATGACTTCGACAACAAAAGGAAGAAGGATAAGGATGGTGGAATGGCTGCACCATCCATGGTAAGATAGATAAATCTGAGTCGTCTGAGGGCTAAGTTCCAGAATTCCAAGGATAAGGAGATAGATGATACAAGGGTTAGACATACAACTACAACTTACTTGTTGTACGCACTTGGCACCATCATTTCCCCCGATCTTACGGGTAACAGGGTGAACACTTGTTATCTATAACTCTTGCAACATCTCAATCTTGATCCAGAGTTGAACAAGGTAGCAGAGTACTCGTGGGGCACTGCAACCCTTTCCTTCTTACTTGAGATTCTTGGTAAAGCTTCAAGGTGGAACCTAACACAAATTGCGGGGAATGTTGGCCTTCTCCAGGTAATTTTTGTTTTACTATTTCCAATGTTTGTTCAGTTTTTAAATTGATTTGTGTTGAATATAAACCCTTTTTTTTGCGTAGACATGGTTTACCACCATTTTCTTACCTTGACGAGACCAACGGAGGATAAAAATTAGTGTTTCCCTACTCCAATAGGAAGCAAATATCCATTCACAAGAAATCAGGAGAAGGACAAAGAGGGTAAGATGGTTCAGATAAGGGGTCAATTGGATGCTCTGACTGTTAACGATGTGGAGTTTGAACCGTACCTCAGGCTTGATGAAAATGGTCATGATGCTCGTGAATTTATGGATGCGTCGAACTACAACGAACCACTCTTTCATCCAACATGGTATGTCATTAACAACCCTCGTAGAACTCTACGTCAAATTGGAGTTGTGCAGAGAATTCTTTGCGATGAGGATGAAAACTTTAAAGTGGACAAGAGAAACTCTAAGATCTTGATTAATAATGTTAGATTGGTCTACAACCCTGTCCTATATGTCGCCAATTGGAATGGTTGCATTCGAGCCCCCCAACAAATTGATATTAGTGGGTATGAACACTTTGGTGGGACAAAACTAGCAGAGGATAAGTACTTGACATGGTTTAACAGATGGGGTCATCCTTATGTGCTCAATATGGATGCGGAAGCGATACCATATTTCGACAACATTGTGGATCACCCAAGTTCATCGAAGGGAGCAAGTTATTGGAAGAAGAGATTTCTTATGGTGGTACGTAAACTATTACATTTCTTATTGTATTAGTTTTTCAAATTTTGTATAAATATTTAAAATTTGGACAATTTGATATTCCAAAATAGGTCGAGCGAGCTAAGTGGTTGGTGAAGGACATGAGGCGCTGCATTGATGGTGGTTCAGTGTTGACGACCAAAGACGACTGCGAGGTAAGATTGAAAAACTAGCTGACCCTGACTCTGCACATCATATCAGTACAACGATGACGAAGAGACGAGGGATTCCAAGAGAGATAAGTCTGAATCCGGTAGCTTTGAAACATCTATTCCTACTCCCACTGGTTCTTCATCTAGCGGAGGTTCAAATGAAGAGATTGTTCAAGACCAACCTCAAGGTAAAGGTAGAGGTAGAGGTCAAGGTCGTGATAAAGCAAAATGTCGAGGTTGAAAGTTTTCTTATGTTGTGGGTATGGATATTTAGTACTTTGTTTAGTTTATAGATTTATGGATTTATGAATATTTAGTTATATTTGGATTTATGGATATTTAGTTAGTTTGAATGGATGATAATTGGTTTTCTTATTTTGTGATTCCAAATACAATGCAAAACATCACAAAATTTAGTTTAAAAAATAAAAATTCAAGGTCATTTACGGCTAGGTCGAGTCTTGTAAACCTAACCGTAATATGTCATTCTTTCAATTCTGCCAGGTTTACAACTAGCTTCAGCTTCAAAGCTGGCCGTAAGTGACCCTGAGTTGATTATACGGCCAGCAAACCTAGCCGTAGAACTTGACATAATGGTATTTTTTCATTTTTACGGTTGAGATTATTCGAAAACCGAACTGTAAAAACCTCATTTAGCGTTTACGGTTAGATTTATAAACTGACATAGCCGTAGAAAACCCAGATTTTTGGTTTATGGCTAGGTTTGTGCATTAACCTAGCCGTAAGTGACTCTGAGGCATGTCTACGGCTAGGTCGTCACATCCATTCCTAGCCGTAAAAAACTAACATTCCCTAAAAAGGCTACATTTTTAAAGGCAAAACTGTTTACTACCCAACGGCTGGATTTTTCAAAATTTCCATCCGCTGGGGTCTTTCATATATAAATATAACACACTCTCTTCTCTTCTCAAGAAACACACCTCCTATTTACTTCTCCTCTCAAATTGTTTCTCTTCTCAACAAATACTTCTCATTTATTTATAATCCAAAAAAACAAACCCATGATTGTTAGGTTCACAACTAGAGAAGATATTGCCATAGCTCGCGCATGGTCGACCACAACACAGCATGATCGAGAGCTAAACATTAACCTAGATCAACCCTCAGATAATTTTTGGTTCTGTGTCTTCATAATTTTTATCACGTTATACGACAATCGAAATGGAAGATCATACCAAAACATCAGGAAAATATTCGAATTATTCTATAGTCGATGTGAAAATTTTAGACCGATTACGGTGGAAGCAAGATGGATGTATCCTACCATCTAAAGAAAAGAAAATACAACTTCACTAAGCTCATTTCAACTATGCTATGAAAATTCCAAGACCCTTTATAAGGATGTCTTAGGAGAAAAATTCAGGAATCAAGAGTTCTCTGATGACTTGATGGGAAGGGACTCGTATTTCAATATTTAACTTAGTTCTTAACTTATCATGTAACATTAGTTTTTACTTTATGTTTTTCCCCTTATTGTAATGTTCTTTCCTTCAATGAAAAATGTTATGAAATTTCCTTCTTAGCGTCAATGAATGAGTATTAGTGTTCAATCTCAACTCATTTGGAAAAAATCGTAACTAACATATACGGCTGGGTATACCACAGAACCCAGCCGTAACTAACATATACGGCTGGCTCGATCATCATATCCAACTGTAGACTACTCATCTAGTTTGCGCTACGACTGAGTTTAATTAAAAACCTGATCGTAAGTTCGACCTACGGCTGGATTGATATCCACAAACCGAACCTTATACACCATTGTATGGCTGAGTTGTATGCATTACCCAGTCGTATATGTTTCTTACGGTTGAGAGTTCATATTTTTTCAGCCGTAACTAATACTTACGACTGGCTCGAGCACCAAACTCAACCGTAGAATACTCAGCTAGTTTTCGCTACGACTGGGTTTAATAAAAAACATGACCGTAAGTTAGACCTACGACTGGGTCGATATCCACAAATCCAACCGTATACACTATTTTACGACTGAGTTGTATACATTACCCAGCTGTATTTGTTTCTTACGGCTGGGAGTTCATCTTTCCCAGCCGTATGCTTATGTTGATTTTGATTCTCAAATCGTAAAGTTAAAACGTATCAGAAATCTAATCTTCATTAAATTAACTAATTAATCTCATTAGTACTAATTAATCTAGGAAAAGTCTAGGTATAATATAAAATATTAAAATAAGAGGTTTTTAAATTGAATTCAAGATGATTATATTTTATTATTTTATACGTCTTTATAAAACAAGACGGGCAACTCCAATAATAAGGTTCTTTTTAAATTGTTTGTATTCGGTTTTTGTCTTTTGATATTTTCTTCTTAATTATTCAATTTGGCATGGGCCAAACTTTAATGAGATTTTGTTAGCCTCACCAACCAAAGCCCAGTTTGGTTTTATAGAACTAGAAATAATGATCAAATCTAGTGTATCCTATCTAGTAAGTTCCACTTCTGCGACCTTCTGGAGTGGATGGAGAAACTAACCGAGAAGGATCTAGCAACATCTAATGCAAACTTTAGAAACAACTTTACAGGCTCTATATAGATACCACTTGCATAGTTTTCTGTCAATCAAATCAAATTTCACGATTTGAAATTGAAAATCAAAATCACCACAAGCTGCATTCACGCACGAGTCCTCGTACTATTGCTGCTGAAAGAAAACAACAACTACAATGGCATTCAGAATAATTGATTTGAATGATCTAATTTTCTCAGGTCTTAATAACATGTTCGATGTATCTGATTAAGAAGTTGAAAAATCAGTGAATACACCATCAAGGAAATATGCAAGGGATGCCGAAGCAATGGCAGCAACACCAGCTGATATCAAGGAGTGCCCAGGCTCATATGTGTTTGTACTTGACATGCCAGGGTTGAAATCAGAGGAAATCAAAGTTCAAGTTGAAGATAATAATGTACTTGTTGTGGCGGGGATACGACAAAGGGAAGACGAGAAGGAGAAAGAGGTTAAATATGTGAGGATGGAAAGAAGAATTGGGAAATTTATGAGGAAATTTATACTCCCTGAGAATGAAAATGTTGATGCAATTTCAGCTGTTTGTCTTGATGGTGTTCTTACCATTACTGTTCAGAAATTGCCTCCACCTGAACCTAAGAAGCCTAGGACTATTCAGGTTCAAATTGGGTAAGGAAATGTTGTGTGATGCTCTAAAGACATGTCTGTTCGAAATGAATTATCTTTTAGTGTATGTTTCATTTTGTGATTCGGTGAATGCCTCTTTTTTTTGTGTGTGTGCCTGTCCTGTTTTCTTTTTGTGGGGTGGAACTTCTTAGAAAGTAAACAAATTAAAGATATTTTGGATATAATTTGTCTCTCACAATGAGCAGGTTTGTCAGCGTTTAAGTTCTTTTGATAAAATTGGCCTGGAGATTAATCCACAATGAATCTGAGCTTTGGGTAAGGGTCTTGAAAGCCCCTTACTTTCCAAACTCCAGTCCTCTGTCGGCCAACAAACACTCAAAGGATACCTGGATCTGGAGAGGTATTCAAAAAGGTATTAGCATAATCCAGGATCACCACTTCTGGTCCATCGGAGACGGCTCCCAAGTTAGGATCTGGGAGTATAATTGGTTAAAAAGCATGAAACCAAATGAAGTCACTGACCGCCAAAAGACCTCAGGGTTGTCGTGGGTTTTCGAGATCATTGATCACGATACCCTTTCCTGGAATACCTCAATCATTAATAGCCTTTTTATCGGAATCCAAATAGATGAAATTATGACCATTCCTATCCTTCCGGGAGGACGAGATGAAATTGGATGGAGCCAAACAACCAATGGATCCTTTTCTGTTGCTTCCAGGTACAAAAGGTTAGTCCAAAATACAATTTCCCCAGCTAGGCCAAATCAAGTGGATCCGGGGGTATGGAACAAGAATTGGCAAATCAAAACCCCTTATAGAATAAATCTCTTCATCTGGAAACTGGTGAAACAAACCCTGAAACTCAGAACAAAAATCTACAAACATAAGGATGAATTGGATCAGAGATGCCCAATCTGTAATAAGCATACCGAAACTAGCACCCATCTCTTTTTGCACTGTGATCTAGCGGAAAAAATTTGGCGCACCTTATGGCCCAATTTATACACCAATATGCTGTCTTATAACAACATTATTGAGTGGATAAACTCTTTGCATAAGCATAACATCATTATTTCTTTCAAAGATAATGCATCGACTGCTTACATAACCAACATTCTTTGGCGTATTTGGAGACACAGGTGTGATATCATCTTCGATAGAGCAAAACCCAACCCTACCACTTTCCTCCACATCATAGCCAAAACCGCTGTGTACCCAAACATACAAAACACAAACTGCATTCCCACTTCACCTACCACGCTTCTCCCCAGCCATTTCCCGAGTACACCACTCCCCAACCAGTATCTCAGCCTCAGGGCACCAATATACACCTCTCGACAGGTAATGGCAATTGCCAAGATTCTTTAAACCCCGAAACCACCAACAGAGTTACCTATAACCCAAAGAATCCCATCCCAGCTACTCAACCCCTTTTCCATATCCCAACCACCCAAATTAGGCGCATTCCCATAAACAATAGTACCGAACAGATTCCAGCTATAAAAACCATCGATATCCCACCCCAACCATAAACCAAACAGACGTAGCACATCATGAAGGCCATCAGCTCCGAAAAGGGTCTCGTGACATATTAGGCCTCCAGAAATATCAATTATATCATAATAAATTTTGATGGTTCTTACTCTGTAACTGACTATGCAGCTGGATATGGAGTCGTAGCCCGTACTTCAAAGGGTTCTTTCATAGCAGGCTTCTCAGGAGTGGCTAGAGTTGGATCCAGTCACCAGGCGGAAGCAACGGCTTTGAGAGAATCCATCTTGTGGGCTAAAGAGCAAGGGTGGAGCCACATTTTTTTCCGAGGTGATACAAAGATGATCATAGAAGATGTAAAAGATATCACAAAATCCATCCCCTGGTCTTGTTATGCTTTATTAGTAGATTGTAAAATACTTTTAAACTCTTTACCGTTTTATAATTTATCGTATGTTGGTAGAGAAGGAAATATGATAGCAGATTCCATAGCTAAGCATGCTCGCTTAGAAGGAGGGGGGATGCAATGGGATGATCCCACCCCTTTTCTTAACCAACTATCGGTAGACATATGTAGTCCCCTTTTTAAGTAATGAATTCCGTTCTTTTTCAAAAAAAAAAGTTCTTTTGACAAAAAATTCAAAGCAAACGAGAAAAATAGGATTTAGTTCTGTTGCAATTTAATGTACAGTACAGAATCTACAGACTACCTAAATTTGTGATTTAAGGCTTAGTTTGTAAATTACCGACAAATTTGACATTCATCAAATGAAACTCTTGGTGAGCCAGATCGATCAGCTTTAAAACAGACTAGCAGTATTAGGCGTGGCGGACATGCTTAACAACTGATAAGCTCTTGCTGTGACACCACATCCCAAGACGAATGAAATCAATTATCAATGTTTAAACCATAATGCACAAACCGACAAAACGGATTCAAGCATCAACTCATCAACTGAAAAAATGGATGCATCATGGTTGTGCATTCAGTGAACAACATTTATGCCTAAAATACAATCATTTCCGACTTTCTCTCAAATATTAAAAATCTTGCTACCCTTATTTATACTGGTTGTACATATATTTTCGAAAGCTTTCTAAAGCTACAACATATGGATAATTAGATATTGTTGAAGGAAGAATTTAAAGAAGAGAGATTTTATTCGTTAGATATCAATGTAGTATTACACATGAATAAGCCTTTACACATGAATAAACCTTTATTTATAGGTTAGAGTTAAAACTATGGTTACATGTAGATGAGCCATACATATAGGCAAAGGTCCTACAACATTCTCCCTTATGTGGTCCAACAGTAGTACTTCATATGTAATGCTTCACATTAAATGCTTCAGATGTAGTGTTTCAAATATAGTTCTTTAAATCTAGTTTCTCTCCTCGATGATTACTTTGTCTAAGTCAATTGCCTCATTAAAACCTCGTCAGGAAAACCCATAGGGACAAAACCTGAATTAAGGACAAAGAGTACAATATGTTAAGAAACTTAGGACAAAGTTGGACTCACATATTTTTCCTCGTTAAAATCTTGACAAGGAAAGAACCCAGTGGGATAAAACCTTAATGAAGGGAAAAGAGTACAACGCAATAGTCCAGAAGTATGCCTTTGCCGAATATCCACACATAGTATTCTTTCTACGTCTCGTGGGTGATTGGTGAAAACCCAATATTGATATGTAATAGTAATATCACTACTACTAGTTGACTTGTGCTGAAAACTGTTGCGATACTCCTTGCTTTGTTGTGTTGATTCTGAAAGCGGTTTCGCTTAACAAACTATCGTGTTTTATTTCTTTGATTCCCGTATTATTCAGTAATATCAATGTGATCTGCAGGTCTTCAACATTCGGCATGTACCTAGAGTAGATATTGTTATCTCATTAAAAACCTTGTCGAGTAACAAAACCCATGTCGAAGGAAAAAAGAGTACAACAACTTCACATTTCGAAGTAAAATATGTCGACATCATATCCTTGGATCCTCCCCCTGATGTCGGCATCTCCCCCTGATTCCAATCAGAGGAGTTTCGTAAAAGTTCCTTTAGTCATGTATTTTCCGAAAGTGAATATAGGTTATGAGTCTTATGACTTAGTAAATAAGCCAGTTATGTCTTCCCCTGATTACATTCGTGGGAGAAAAGATTATTGTACCTTCATAATCAAAAACTTTTAGATTGCACTTCCTTTAGCAGTTGTTTTTATGTCTTTGCATGGATAAAGCAAAATCATGTCAATGGTTCCTTTTAAGTATATGGTTACATTCATTATACCATTCCCAAGACGATGCGCCGGCGCTAAGCTATATCTAGCTAACAAGTTCATTGAGGATGAAATATTTGGTCGAGTACATTATGCTAAGTACAACAATATGTCTATTGCACTTAGATATGGGAACTTCATCTCCCAACACATCTTCGTCATTTTTCTTTGGACGAAATGGAAATTTACTTACATTTGAACCTCAACTGACCATGTGAGTGCTAGCAGGATGCATTCCTTGTTAAATTTCCTGAAAACTTCGGACATATGCAAACTGGTGGTACAAAACACCACAAGCTCGGTGTTCGATCGAGCTTTTCCCAAAAAAAATATCTCAAATTGATTCGGATTTTAAGCAGCTTGTAAAATCTATTATTTCATCAAGAGTACATATGGTGTCCATATCATTGACATAGATAACTATAATTCCAAATCATGAAATTTTCTTTTTGAGTACACATGAAGCAATACCTTACTTGTATATCCCTTCCCAATCAAATTGTCACTTAGACGGGTATACCAAATCCGCCATATTATTACAATCCATAAGTGAACGTTCCAATATAATTGCAATTGCACTCCTTGGTTTAGAGTCATTTAATTTTGGGAGAGAAAGGTTTATCAGACACTTTTGTGAATATCTTTATCTCTTAATCTGTACAGAGATATGTAATAACCACATATAAATGCTGCATTTCAATTCATTTTGAAACTACCAAGCTAACTAAGTAGCAAAACTTTGTAAAGTTCATTACAACAAAGTAAATAATTTCAGGGCTTTGTGAAAAACCACAAGGCGAATCTTTATACTTTGAGACTTCATTCTTCTCACTGCACTTTGTGACAAATAATCATGTATATCCCACGCGTTTTACACTTGGTTGATTAGCACTACCACACCAAATACATGTATATTTATCAAATAACCAAGTTATACCTGGATTGTGTAGGCCAAATATGCTCTTGTTGATATTAATCAACAAGGATCATGGTTCAATCTCATTGTGCTCTATTTATTTGAGCAATTGTATATGAAAATAATAGTCATCAATATGCTTGCATGATCTTTCCATTAACTTGTGCATGTTCTAATAATCCTTTAGGATTTCATTGTTCTATGGAAACATTAAACTTCGGAGCATCCTCTAGTTTGATTCATGGACATAATCAGAGGCAATTTAATGATATGATTTCATTGATGATATGAATTAGGTTGTGCCTTACTCACCTACTTTCTTTCTATGTGAGTATTGATCGAACCTGGTGGTCTCTCCATCTTCCTTTATGGAGCCACGTCCTCAACCATACTTCAACAAAGTGTAGTTATAACTTCGCAGACACATTTGCAGCTGGTATGTGTGATCTTGTCACTTTACCGATATTAGTTCACTTTCTAAAAATCGGTTATTCTTTTCACTTTACATTTACATTTATGGAGTACAATAATCAATATGAGACAGAGAGGGAACACACCACGACAATTCATGTCGTTCCCTTAAGAAATCTTTTTTCTTATCTCCCCTGAGCGATGGGAAGACTATCTCATCAAAGTGAAGATCCACAAATCTAGCGGTTAAGAGATTGCCTGCCAAAGGTTTCAAAATACGGATAATTATTGGGAATTCATATCCAACATACCTACTTAATCGTTTTAATGACCCATTATAGTACGATAGGGGTCGTAATGGCACATATATAGCACAAACAAAAATACGTAAGAATACAAATGTCCGTCTTATATCCAGTTACCAATTGGTACGTAAAAATTGTTGACTAATTGTTGGTTCTAAAACGAATAAGTGAAGATGCCTATAATATTGCATATCCCACTAGTAGTTATAGGAAGGTTGGTACGCATAACCTATGCCTTATACACCATCTATAACCTTTGATGGTAGCCTCTGCGAGACCATGTGACATAGGATGCTCTATACTGATCCTACTACACATGCAATACTCATCAAGTTCTTTTGATGTAAACTCTCTAGCATTAACAAGGGTGATTATTGTGTAATATGTGCTAGGATTGTTTCAAAAACGCATCATTTCTTGTGAAAAATAACTAGTTCAACACTTTGAATCATCCACCAGAGCCATAAATCTTTTGAATAGTCCACATTCTGCATGGATATGTTCACAAATATCACCTTGTTTCTTTTGAAAGAATGGGTTGTTTACCATATGCATCTTAGGATGGTCTCAATCATATTTACTAAAGAACGACTTTGTTAAATGAGTGACATGTTTTATTACTTTAAAAGCATAATGGAAGGGGAGATGGTGTTTCTAGTACTTTAGAAACCGTTGATTGTGAAAGATGCTGTCACTTTGCATTCTTTCAATATTTGTAATTCCCATTTTCTTGTTAACTCAAATAAAGGGATTCCATTTGAGTTTTTGCAAAACAACATATCAGTCGATCCCCAATATTACATTGTTGGTCACGATCGATATGGATTCAATTTTCCGAGTATGAATGACTTACAGTTCACTAGAATAATTGACTCATTATTTTCTATGATATGTTATTCCTTTCACATTCATTATAGATAATTTATAGATGCATTTCCATTCTCACAGTGAGTGTCCGTATGATAACCGTTTGAACGGATTACATAGGAACTTAACAAAATGTGATTAACTCTTGGTTCTTATAGAGCTCATGTAACTTTTAATCTTTATACCAATTAGGCAACAAATATTGAGCATTGCTTCGCTCGACTATTATTTGTGATGATCCAATCATCGCATGACACTAAATAAGGAAACAGTTCAACAAGTAGTTGTGTATTTTCTTAAAAGCTTAATGTAATAAGTGGTGTGGCCTTAGTACGTAACAAAAGAAAATTTATCTCATTTACTTTAGAGTGTTACAGTTTATGAAGATGATATACTTTTCATCATAATGCACGAATGAACTTATAGATCGAGTGCTTTAAAGTATATCTCCAGTGCTACAGAGTATTTCAATCCGTAGAAATGATATACTTTTCATTCCATAAGAGCAGACAACAGATATAATTCTTTAAAAAAAAATTCTTTATTTTAGCTAACGAAATAATGGTTAAATTATCATGTAACCAATAGTCTAGGATCAAATCATACAAAATCTCGAATCAAACTATACAAAATTCGATTAAATATAGAAAGTAAAATAATCGAATTGGGTAAGTGTATTGACTGGGCAAAGTTCATGTTGCCACCAAGGTTGACGTCTAGTTATGGCCTTCTCCGAGAATATAGTGAGTTTGTTTTCCTTTAAACTCCATATCTTTCTCTTGTAGTTGACTACTAATATATGATAATCGCATTACAGTGCTTGTACCATTCTCAATAAAATTCTTATACCAAGATTTCCAACTCTCATGGTATGTCAGAAGTACATCTCTGTCCCATGCTCGGTAAATACATTTACTTTGTAGTACTCCTACTGGAGCCAGAATTACATCTTTGTCCCTATATTAGTAAAAATTCATATCTTCTACCATAAGTTATGTGTTTTCTTTCACATTTTCAAGTATACCAACATGGGCATGATTCAGCACTTTTAACCTTCTATTCCCTGGGGTTCTTTCCTTATTTAATCTTGCCATAATAGTTGAAAAATTTCTTTATCCCAAAAGGTTTGACATTGTTGGTTTTATCTTTTCATACTTTAACCTATAATGGTTCTTTAGTATAATGGATGAAGCAAAAAAATAAAAATGAAAATATTTTTCTGGCTCATGATTACTTTTGTGAATTTCTTTCCACAAAAGTTGAAACGTGCTAATTCACAACATATATTTGTTGAAGTTATTGATTCATTATAGTCTAACAAGTGTATTACATGCTACTGAACATTCAAGTTTTGGGGAAAAATGAATGTTTCGACAAACTTCCTTCAAAGAATTTCATCGTCTGAAGTCAATATGTTGCCTTAAAAATGTATAAGCTATGCCTGCATCTTTTGAACAATGCATCGTTATTGGTTAAAGGTTTTTATGATGGAAATATAGTCCTTATGGACACAAATGACTTCCTTATCATAGATTCTTTAATGGTTCTCAATTACTTTTGAGTCTAAAAGGTCAAATTCAAGTCGAGTTGGTTTAGTCAAAGGCCAGTCAACTATTTGGTCAAGGCCCGGTTCATTGGGTTGACCTGGTCATGATTAACAAATTTAAGCATATATGGTCCATTATATATGAAGTATTGAGTCCCATTGATAATAACCTTGAAACTATTATCATATATTCCCAAAGTATTTTGTTAACCCTAAAATTGGAAATTTCATCATCCAACTATAGTGATCAGTAAACGTTCTTCCCAATGTCCGATTACGATGAAATTTTTACAGAAGATTAATATATATATATGTATATATATTACGACAAACATACTAAAATTTTAATAGAATCCAACGGGTAGATAAAAATATATTCATGACGCTGTATGACTGCCTTAGATTACGTTTCTGTAGACACAATTGTAAGAATTGTATACTTTTAAGTACTTAACATTTTTGGATCGCTGTAAATGTTTTACAGATCATACATAAGATCAATATATAATACATATAATTTTTTTAAATTAATCCAACGGTTTGATAAGAAGATAAACATGACGTAATATAATTATCCTAAATTATGTTATTGTAGACACTTATGTAAATATCGATTTCTTTCGAGTAGTTTCCATGGTTAGATCTTTATAAAAATTTTAAACATGATCTATAACTTTGGGATATAACATATACAAAAATTTCAAAATAATCCAATGGTTAAAAATATAAATATTAAATTTATTACTATGCTATTCTGAATTAGGGTTTTTCTGAACGAAAATTAATATCATTCAAATATGTTTTGGGGATGAAATCATATTCTGATTTGTGTGAAATTTTATACAAATGTTCAAAACGTAATTTTGTATAACATAATCAAAATTTATATAAATCTAACGGTAAGATCTCTATATTTGAGTATCATAGATTCGTGAAACCCTAATATTTACTATGAAAACGAAATTCTTTTGTTAAAAGAGAATTCCTGGTAACGCATCCATAATTTAAATTAAATTTGATCAGAACCATGCTGATATCTTCATAAAGTAATCCATCACTAATCTCGAATGATAAAAAAAAAACTTGCACAGTTGATAGAGTCGTGCTGATAACGTGTTGAAGGGAGAATGTAAAAAAGAGAGACCTTATTCATTAGATATCAATGTGGTATTATACAGGAATAAGCCATTATTTATAGGCTAGGGTTAAAACGCTGGTTACACATAGATGGGCCGTACACATGTGCCAAAGGTTCTACAACATATATGTTATTTTAAAGTTATTTAAACAATGGGTATTTTCCATCCAGGTGGCTTGATAATATAACCCGTATTGAGAATTTGTATTAATTCCCACAAACTAGAAGTCAAAGATAAATCCATGCATACACACTTGCATCCACAATTTACAAGTAATCAAATTATGTAACTCAAGTTGAACATATTAACTAATTCTGTGTAAATTATGCATCAAATAGTAACTTTTCCTGGTGCTAGCTGCATATCCTTTGATTTAATTTAATTAATTTATGAACCAATTTAATTAGGTTATCAAGAGACAAAACTGATTTTATGATCGATTCAGTTTTCTAACTGACTAACTAGTCGATAATTGATTGGGCCGGTTGTCGGCTCCACCGACTATCTTCTTTAAATTTCATAAGATTTTATTAGTAAATTAATCATTTTTTTAGTAAACCATTTCGAAGTAGCCTTCACCCAAAATATTAGTTCTAAAAGTAAGACTATACATCCAAATATGCATGTACCTTATCAGAACGTCCCTAGTCGAGGAGATATAATTCTTGTAATAACCATACTAATTTTGTAGCATAAATGATTTCTAATAACTCTTTTAAGAGTAAACATAAATCATTCTAATTATAACAGATTACTTGTTTTTTACGGTATCACTAGGGTTTTCGATCCTAACCTTTTTTTTCCTTCATCTGCAATAACTTTTCATAATACTTTCAATTTAGCAGATCAATCTTCAAGAACCAATATCTTTTTCATATAATTTTTGATTCTAATCAACTTTTTCAACATTAGTTTTTGCTGATTCAAATCAATATTCGTCTCGATTTCTTGTTATTTATAAAATTTTCTATCAGATCGTTCATGTCCTTGATAGTTTACTCCAGAAGAAAAAGAATGGTAAATATGAACAATGATTCTACTTTCACTACTCAAGGTGGTAAATCTCTAAATTTCTCTTTATCATTCCCCAATATTACAAATTTTGCCTCAATAATGTCAGATTCTACAAATTTCTTGCTATGGAACGATTAGTTTAATCAATTTTGATTTTAACTGATTTGTATGAATGTATTCCTGGTGATGAAAAGGAACCAGAGCGAGAGATTATGGTTAATGGTGTTTTGAGCTTGAATCTAAGGTGGGTTTATTGGAGAAAATTAGACTGTTTTGTTACAAGTTGTATGAAGGAAACTTTCATCGTTGTTGATTCTGATGATATATTGGGTCTTTCAATAGCTAGGGAAATTTGGTCATTTCTTAAGGTTAGTTTCAAGAATCAGTTTATGGCAAGAAAGAGCAAGTTGAGAAATTAACTTTACAGTTCCAAGAAAGGTAATTTTTCCATTCTTGTTTATCTTCATAATATCAAATTACTAGCTGTTTCTCTAGTTGCAATAGGTGGAAAAATGAATGAGTCTGATTTGATGATGCATATTTTATATAGGTTAGGAAGAGAATATGATAACTTTGTGATATCATCACAAAATAGAGAGGTGTCGTTTACTTTTGTAGAAATTAAACCTAAGCTAATGAATCATGAGCAGTGGCTCATAGATCAACAACAAAACTTTACTGTAGTGTTTGATGCTCAACGTCCTTCAACTTTCTATGGTAGAAATGTGCACTCTGGACATAGTTTTGCTGGTAATGGTAGAGGTAAAAATCAAAAACAATTATGTTAGTTTCAAGAATAATTACGGTTTCAAGAATTTTCAAGAGAGTAATGGAAATGTAAGTGGAAACAATAGAAGGGATTTTCCTCAAATAGAATGTCAGATTTGCAAAAAGAAGGGGCATTATGCTAGTAGGTTCCATTTCAGATATCATCCTCCTATATTCAATAATACTTCTACAAATGGTGCAGAAAATGTTGTGCAACATGCCTTTTCTGCTTTGGATGGAGATACTTCTTTTTCTGGTCCTTCTATATTAAAACTTCCTAAATAACTTTCTGATTCCGGTGCCACATCACATATGACTGGAGATGATACTCATCTGCAGAATACTTCAACTTTTAAAGGAAAGTTGGTAATGATAACTCTCTAGCTATAACTTCAATTGGAAATTCTAGCATTCAAACATATGGAACTAATTTTAGGTTAAACAAAGTGTTATTAGTACCTGAGATAAAACATAATTTACTTTCAGTAGAAAAATTTACTAAGGATAACTCTTGTTATTTTAAGTTCGACCCATATGGATATGAAATTAGAGACTTATATTCACATGTTATCCTTGATAATGGTAAAGTAGTCAATAATATGTATCATATAACTCACCTGTCCTTTTTACCTCATGATCGGTACAATCTGTCTGCTACTTTGTCTGCATCACCTCATGTTTGGCATGAAAGGTTAGGACATCCATCTAATAAAACAATTCAAAAACTTTATTCTGACAAACAAATTGTTCTAAATTCTTCTTTCCCTCCAACATTGTGGCATCCCTATCAACTTGCAAAGAGTAAGAAATTACCATTTCAGTTGTCAAGTTCCCATTAGCAGAGACCACTGTTATTGAACCGTTGTGATGTGTGGGGTTCTACCGTTCCTTCTTTAAATGATTATAGATATTATATTGTGTTTGTGAATGACTTTAGCATATTCTATTGGATTTATCCAATAAAGTTGAAGTCTGATGGTGCATAATGTTTTCAACATTTCAAAACTCATACAAAAGATCAGTTTTCATTAAAAAAACTAACTTTTCAAGTTAATAGTGAAACAAAATTTGTAAAAGGTTCCTTTAAAGTTTTACTTGAGTATGATAGCATTCTAGTTAGAATTTCATGTATTAAAACACCATAACAGAATGATGTAGGTGAAAGAAAACATAAGCACATTACTGAGATGAGCAATGCTCTTTTGGACAAAAAACAGAAATATGGTATGATGCTTTATTCACTGCCACTTATCTCATAAACAGAACACCAACTAGAATTTTGAAATATAAATCTCCTCTTAAGGTGTTGTTTGGTGTGGCTCCAGTAATGCCTTTTTGCATGGATATTTGGATGAAGATGTTTATATGTCACAGCCATAATGTTTTAGCCATCCTGATTTTTCTCCTTCATATGTATGTTATCAAAGAAAAAGTTTATATGGGTTAAAACAAGCTCCAAGGGCTTTGTTCCGTAGGTTCAATATTTTTCT
Source organism: Papaver californicum (assembly GCA_023531435.1). Taxonomy (NCBI): domain Eukaryota; kingdom Viridiplantae; phylum Streptophyta; class Magnoliopsida; order Ranunculales; family Papaveraceae; genus Papaver; species Papaver californicum. Next base: position 641,538 of record JAJJMC010019063.1, read on the forward strand.
TATTTATTATGGGTGCAAGAAGTCAATTTCAGATAATTCAATATTTATTTGTTCTTCACACAGTGGCATGCTTGTATTGTTGTTATATGTTGATAACATATTGTTGACCGCGAATTCTTCGAAGTTGATTGATAATCTAATTATTTTACTAAAGAAAAAGTTCGATATGAAAGAATTAAGTGATTTGGGATACTTTTTAGGTATAAAATTTGTTAGAAACTCTGACTCCATAGCTTTGAATCAAAAGAAGTGCAATTTTGGAGAAAGCTAAAATGTTTGATTGCAAGCCATGTGGTACTCTTGTGGTCAAGGATGCTAGAGTTTCTATTTATGATGGTACTAAGTTAGATAATCCTAGTGAGTATAGAACAATTATTGGTGACGTACCGTATTTAACTATTACTAGGCCAGATATTTGTTTTAGAGTAAATTATGTTTCTCAATTCATGCATTCACCTACTGATATTCATTTTTAACTCGTTAAGAGGATTTTGAGGTATTTAAAAGGTTATATTGGGTTGGGAGTTACTTTTAAAAAGTGTGATTTAGGTAGTTTATAAGCATTCATAGATTTAGATTGGGCAGGTTGTCCAGATACAAGGAGGTATACTTCGGATATGCTATTTTTCTTGGTGAAAATTTGGCTTCTTGGTCTTCTAAAACGTAGAAAACTGTCTTTAAATCATCAGCAAAAGCTGAATACACATGTTTGTTTTTTGCTTCTGCAGAATTACAATGACTTTCTTTCTTGTTGTCTGAATTTAATATTTCAGTTACAGGTCCAATTATTCTATTATGTGATAATACACGTGCATTGTCTTTAGTATCTAATCCTATTTTTCATCCCAGGACTAAGCACATAGAAATTCAGTTTCTTTCTGTCAGGGAGTATGTGGAGAGAGGATTTTTGAAGCTGAAACATGTATTAAGTCAGGAGAAAATTGTTGATCTTTTCACCAAAGGTTTATGTTTTCCTACAATCTCCAGACTATTGTTACAGTTGATGGGTTGAACACTAACATCTAAAGTTGTACTTTCTTAAATATTTTTTTGTTCTTTAGTTAATCTGTATTTTCTAAACTGTAACTAAGTTTGTCAGTTTGCAGGGTGTATTGGATATGTTAAGTCAAGTCAGATCTTGTAAGTCAAAAGTCAAGTATTGAATTGACATTAATCCAGCTGTTACTACAACATCATTTTCTAACATAAATACTATTCTATCCGTTTCAGCAAAAGTGTTATTATCACTCTTTATTTTTAAACTAAAAATAGACCAAAATAAAAATAACATTTTTATTGTGAAACTGAGATAGTATGTAATAACTCTTCTAAAAGTTATCACGAATCATTCTGATCAACGTCTTCAAAAATAAACTGTTGTTTTATTCCTCTTAACTAGCTCATACGTAATAAACATAATATTAATTCTTTTGTGATATTTAATGAATCGAATTCTTCCATATAAAAAATTCTGCCATATAAGTTGAATTCTGCAACATGTGTTAGGTTAATATGAGTGCTTGGATTCGATTTGTACATAATTTTTAACGAGTGTGTACTGGTATTTTAATAGCATCCTTTAATTAAATGTTAGAAATTATAAAACGAAAAACGAGATTCATGATAGGGCAGTACCGGGAGTCTGGGACTACATGGTAACTGGTCGACTTAGGATTCCATCGGTCAAATTGATACTGTTTAAAGAAAATATGCACGAAAATCCATTCTAAAGTGTGTTTGTTCTTTGTACCGACTGAAATAAAATTCACCGACAGTCAACTTAGGATTCCTCTGTCACAACTCGCTGACTTTCATGTCTCGTTGGATTTTGTAAAGGTTAAAATAGAGTGGTCATAGAAAACCGTGTATAGATTAAAACAAAAAGTGTTAAGTCAACACTTGAGTGGCCGAATGTGTTTCTGCTTCTGCCTTTCTTGTATGGAAATGGAACGGACAGAATGTAAAATTAGATATTAAAATTGTTGGTCCGTCGTGTCGATAATTTATACCTCCAATAAACCTCCGCATCGGACCAATAACTATAGAAATCAAAACCCATGGATCGTTTCTTTCTCGAGTTGCTCAAATTTCAGATGATGTTCGTCTTTGATTATCAAAAAACGACATTGTACCTAGCAACATAATAGACTGTAATCAGCCGTGAGAATATAGGGGTAAATGGTAGTGAAAATATTTTTTTATAGGCGCTTTTTTTTTTGCTCTCATGGGGGTAAATCCCCTTTTTGTTTAAGAATTCCTTCTTTAATATTTAAACATAAAATCCTAATACCTTTAAATGTAGTAATCTTCTTTCTATTTTAAAATTAAAATCTAAAATTATTTATCTTTTTTTTTCTCTCCCTAACATTCCTTATTCTTTAAAAATAAATAAAAAATTCAATCATTATTGTCTCAGATCTTAGACCATGACAACTTTTCATATGCATGTTAAAATTATGAATAATTGGCATGATTGCTGACTTTCAACCATAACGACCCTTGTTTTAGGGTAATTTCTTAAATGGGAAACCAATTTTAATCACAATAAGTACTACATCTTTTTTCTATGGGTAGAGAGAGAAAATATGGACATTTCCTTTTCCATTTATAACTTTCCTCCTTAACCATCTTTTGACACCTATCTCCTTTCAACCCCTTATTATTGCTAAATTGCCATCTATCATTCTTATCCCTAAATTCTCCTCTTATTCCCTTCATATCCTTACGCTTTTATGGGCATATTCCTAAATTCCTGGGCTTAGCCCCTAAATTCTCAAGGCGGTAATGGACTTAGGCCTATTTAGTAAGAATGACTTCCCTTTTATAACTTTCCTCTTTAACCATCTTTTGACACCTATCTCCCTTCAACCCCTTATTGCTAAATTGTAATCTATCATTCTTATCCTTAACTTCTCCTCTTATTCCCTTCCTATCCTCACATTTTCATGGGCATATTCCTAAATTCCTGGGCTTAGCTCCCAAATTCTCAAGGCGGTAATGGATTTAGGACCATTTAGTAAGAATGACTCCCCTTATCCATGGGTAGTCATTTTCCAGGTATTAACATTACCCGCTGACTGTTGGGCTAGCCATTGGATAACCCAATAGTCAAACCCCTACTTGCAAAGCAGTTCTTTTTTCTTGACTATCTTTTTAACACGTACTCCCTGTCTTGCCCACTAGTTGGTTAGGGACATACCCTACTATCCATTAAGTTACCCTTCTCTAAATAACTGTCTCACTTTAGTTAGAGTGAGGTCTCCGCTATATATTTACAGTCTCCTCTTTACTACTTTATTTCCCTTTTTTATTACGAATTTACACTTCGTCGTTCTCGATGTCAGATGATTCTCCCATACATTCCTCAGCGGAGGAAAAAGAAGAAGCAGGAGAGATGGGGTCTCAAACAGGGTCCGAGTCTAGCATCAAGTCTGATGGAGGTCCCCTCTCTCTGCCGGCTGACGGCCAGCTATATTCTCTTGAAGAAATCCTTGGCAGTCGGGATCTTGTTACCGCTATGCAACCCCCAGCTTTTTCGGATGGTATACGGGTCCCGCCGACTGATGATTATCTTGATTCTCGTTTAACCAACCCGACTATATTACACTTTTTTGCATCCCCCAAGTGGATCATGCATCCAGAAGGAGATGACCTTCTCCTTCACCCTTTCAAAAAAATTCAGCGCATGGCTATTCATCGTGGGGATCATCACCTTCCAACTATAGATCAACTTTCTTCCGCTGAAAATACTTCCCTCTGGAAGTCTTGGGTTGTTTATATTCGTTCAAATCCTGACCACTTAGCCACGATCCGTTCTCTTCATCGTGTGATAGTTAGATCTAGGAGTGACATGTCCAGGCTTTATTCGCGCTGGATTTCTCGGGTTCACACTTTCTTTTTTGGTTGGGGTGAGGCGGCTCCCGTATTGGAGGACGTTGTGGCTTTAATGGGGTTACCGATTCATTGGTCTCACCTATATCATGAGGAGGATACCTTTGAAGCTATGAATGATGAATAAAAAGATCTGTGTGCTCACTTGATTGGCTGCAAAGGTAAATCCCGAGAAGTACGATCGGGGAAGAAGGATGATTCTTCAGAAAAAGATATCCATCTTTTTAAAGGGAATATTGTCGATTCGGGGAAATCGGCTAAAGGGAATATTGTCGATTCGGGGAAATCGGCTAAAGGGAAGTTCAAGGTCACCCCTGCTTCGGCGGCGAGGGAGAAAGAAGATGCCCGACCTATTGGTGGGAAGATGATGACCGATGCCATGAAGGGTTCCGTCGCTGTGCCAAGTCGACCTGCTCGAAGCGAGGCCCTTTCTGGCCTCGATACTAAGGTAAATAAAAACAGACGTGCTTTCTTTCCTTTATGGGTGAAGTATTTGGCTCTGAGTCCCGTAGATGGGAAAGTTAGTTCTCCCGTTCAAGCGGAAAATAATGCTCATACCGAGTTAGCAACTTTTCTTCTTTACTGGCTTTGTCATGATATTTTTGAGCACAACCCTCGTGACATCATCAAGAATGAACTCATGTCGATGGTTGTACTGATGTCACGGGGTGTATCGTTTCCTTTGGCTCCCATGTTCTTAGGTGGTTTGTATCGTCAGTTGGATCTCCTATGTAAATATGTTCGAAAGGTAAACGCTCGTCACATTGTTGAAACCTACGTCGCGTCAAATTTCCTTCAATCTTGGGCGTGGGAGCATTTTCCCAAGTACGCCCCTCCAACTAACGATTTTTCCGTTCATTATGTGGAAAGGGTTGAGAGAGACGATGACTCATTTGATATGTTTCCGACTTCTTATTATCCTCGTATGGCCTTGTGGTGCGGGAAAGAGAGAAAATCTGGGAACACTCTTAAGAACTACATGGATGTGGCTAAGGAATTTAAGCCTTTTCCCTATCATGACGGCCGTTCTGGTTCTCTTCTTTATGATTTTATTATTGAGATCGCGGATATGACTCTGAATTCTGAGCAGTCTTTGGCGAGTGATGACTTTGACTCTTTCATGGACGTTCTGCCTGGTTATCTTCCTGGTTTTTATTTAGGTAAATTTGTAGCGATATTCTATAATTCTGATCGTGTGGTTCGCCGACTAGGGCTCAACCAAGGAGTCCCGTCTCCTTATCTGGATCCGCATTCTAGTAAGGAAGCTGATATTATAGTTAGTTTGGCAGACCGATCGATTGTCTTTTCTTTCCTCCAACCTTCTCCGACGTGGGATCTCTTTGTCTCTCCAAATTGGTATTCTTTTCAGACGAAAATTAGGAAGCAAGCTCTGAATTTTCTTCTTCGTGAACCAGACCGTCCGCCTACGTTATCTTCATGAACTTAGGTTGATGCATGCGTCGGTTTGTATTAAGTTAGATGAGTCGGTAGCTTTTGGGTTGAGTCTTATGCTTGGTTCAAAAGGTCATCCCTTGTCCCCCTTGATTACTAGTTAGATTCCCCCGGCTGACCAAGAGTTGTTGAGAAATGGGGTTAAAAAGGAACAAATGCTCCCTCCTCCTCCATGAAAAAAATCGACCAAGGTCCAAGCTGTTCATCCCCTTCGGGTTCTTCCAACCAAGTATTATTATTATTATATATGTTATTATATATTTATTTATTATTATTTATATTTATTATATATTTTTTTTTATGTCCGAGTCTCTCTTTTCTCCTTGAACGAGAGGATGACCCCCTTTCCTTTTTTTTGTGATATCAGTGTGATCTCCTCGTTGGTTCTGTCGGGTACAAATCCCGCTCCTTTATGGTTGAAGAATATCTGAACATTCCTGAACACGAGTGGTCGCCTTATCGGTGAGCTAAAAAGGAGAAGCGTCACGCCGAGATTTTACCAACTCCGCATGTTCCCCGGTCTATCTCTGCTGATGCTTCCCTTTTGTCTCCTTTACAGGCCAAAGTTCGGTTTGACACTAGTCCGACTTCTTCCTCCTTCGTGGATCGTATTCATAGTTTGGGTGTTGATTTTTTCAAAGGTGGCGGTGTCGTTTCCTCACGTCTTCATGTTGTTTCTCTTAACCCTCTAGTGGCTACCACTACTCGTTCTTAGGGTCAGCCTCAATAGACGCCTACCAGCTTGCTTGGCTCATGTAGTCGAGGTGGTTCTTTTATTCTCATCCTAGTGTATCTCAGGACCATATGCCTTCTGACGGAAATCTATTTCCTTATTGTAATTATTGTTCCTTTTTGCTTTCCACGTGTCATTTTATTTATTTCATGCTTGTCCTTTTCGATCTCGTATTGAGGCATATATATTTTGTTTTTCCTATTTATACGTTTGTTTTGCTATCTTTTTGTATGTTTGCTTTGAGCTTTTCGTTTTATTTATTATTCATTATTATTTGTTTCCCTTCCCCCCCCCTTTTTTTTTTAAGATTCCGCTAGTGGTTCGAAGTCATTGTCGGGTCTTCTCATCCTCCATCTGATCAATACAAGCCCTCTCCTGCTTGGTTTTATTCCTTTTTATTTTATCGTCATTGTCATTTATCATCATCTTTACCTTATAGTGCCCCCTCCCCCTTTTTTTAGACTGTGAAGAAGCGGGGCAGAAATTCCGCTTTTAAGAAGGATGCTTCTAGTGTCACGAGCAATGCTAAATACGCGCGGCTCGCAGGGAATCATTCCATTTAGGCTACTCAAGAAGAGTTGGACGTGGATCTCTTATTGGTTAAAACGGAGGATCCTTCCCTTTGCTTTCTCACAGTTGTAAGTGGCGACGAAGCCGGGGCAACTAAGAATAACAGATTAATGCATCGCTTCTGGGTCCCTTTGAATTTAGCTGCCACTAATAAATCGATTGTCAAGCGGAACGGTCATTTGGTGAACGAGGATATGATTAAGGACATGAAGACTTTAGGCTTTTGAATAAAGATTTGCTTGAAGCTACAGAGGGACTTTCCCGATCTCATGATACTCCTCCTGCTGCTGGTAAGATGAAGGAATGGGAGTTTTCTATCCAACATGGAACAGGTCTTAAGTTTCCTATAGCATGGTTGTCCTAGTTGCTGGGTACGGTGAAGAGCCATTTTGACCCGCGTTCAACCCTTCCGGCTCAGATTGCTGAATTAGAGCAAAGTCAGGAGGGTTTGACCAAAGTGGCTCAATAGAAGAGGACTGCTTTGAACAAACTTCTCGCCGATATTTTAGCAGCTACGTAGAAGGCTTGTGAGGCTGAGGCTGCTGAGACCCGGGTACGAGAAGACCTTGAGCAGAAAAAAAGGGACCTGGCTGCTTTTCAGGAAGTTTAAGTTTATTCTCTTTGGTTATTGGGTGTTTGTAATATGTTGTGCTTATCTTGGATTTGTTTGGTTTCCATCTTCTTCTCTCCTTTTTTTTTGTTTTGGAAAACTTGTTGGGGATTTTGATGACTTTTATGGTAACGTTTTAAATGTCTTAGGTGTTTTCTTTGGTACATTTTTCTGTTTGTGTGCTTATTTATTAGTGGTGCTTAAATTTCTATTATTGGTGGTTGTCTGTTTATAAATAGTGCTCATATTGTTTTTATTTTGTATGCTCTTCCCTGATAGCCTATCCTGCGGCAACTGCTCTTATTCACTGTTTGGAACAAAAAATGAATCGCTCAATTGATGTTAGATTTGATGCGGAAGAGCGGCGGGAGGACGCGTACGTCGCTCGTAATGAAGTGGACAATCGATGGTATAAGGCAAGTCTTTTCATCGGGAGTTCACCATTTGTGACTTGGCTGTTATTGCTTATGAGGCGGCGCTGTGTATATACGGTTTGGCTAATTATGCATTGGCAGCTTGATCAAGATATCCCTCGTACTGCTAAACTAATCCGCATTCTCCATGTTATTGGGATGCCTTTTTTATTTAAAAAAGATGTCTTGTAATTGAATGTTTCGTCTTCTTTGCTTCTTTTGTGTTTTTAAGACGCACGGTTATATCTGACCTGGGTTTGTGCTGAAGGTTTTCTCTTGAGTTACATGTATTAACTCGTGCGTGGTGTTTGTTCTTATTTAGATGTTCTTTTTATCATTGCTTTAGTATATGTTTTCATACTTTCATTCCCTTCCTCTTCCTCTCTCTTTATCGTCTCTCTTCTTTTCTCCTTTTTTTTTAAATGACTCACGATCTACACGGGTATTCCTTAACCATGGTTCCGGTAACCGCTGCTGTCGTGACCCCAGACACACGTAAGGAGCTCGAGCGCCTCTATGTGGTAAAAGACGAAGTATGGATGTTAATGACTCATAGGTTAGCTCATCGGGATGCAATGAATGTGGTTTGGGGGGATCAACATAAAACGTTTGAACTTGCTCAGAAAGCTCATGCTGATGCTTGTATTATGAGTGACGTCGATCGGCTGCTTTCTGAAGCTTATGTGAGGCGGTGTGCCACCAACTTCCAGTATCAAGAGGTTGTGCTGATGATAAGAGATTTGGATCGGGAGATAGAGAGTTTTCGTGCCATGTTGGCAGAGTCTGATGATTAACTCATGTTGGTGTCCTTTATCGTGTCTTCCCTAGATATTCCTTAGAAGTATTTATTTTCGTGTCTTCCCTAGATTCATAATTCTTAGGAGCATTTATTTTTGTAACTGTCCTTTTGTTGACTGTGGGATAATTAATGTCTGTTGCTTCTTCTATTAAAACCTTTTGTCTTTCTTGTTTTCCTTATACATTTCCACTTTTTTATCCTCTTTTGAGTATGTCTCATCAACTTCATGGATATGCTTTGACTACGTTGCCGTGCCTTCCCTCGGGATAAGTTAACACAAATTTTGGTGTTGAAAGATGAAATAGAGTTGTTGATAACCCATCGTCTGAGTCGTCGTGCCGCCATGTGATATGCATTTAGGGAACAAGACGAAACTCTTGCGATTGCTCGTAAAACCAATATTTTTGGTCGGGTCCTTCGTGATGTCCAACGGTCATACAATGAAGCAGTCACACGACGCTACTTGGCTACTCAGCTGTACGACGAAGCCATTCTTATGATGAGGGATTTGGATCGAGAAATAGAGGCTTGTTACGCGGTGATTGTTAGTCAGGACGATTAGTCTTATGCTTCTTTTGATGTTCCACATAATGCTTATTAATGTTTTTTGATATTTTAATGTTCATTAAATGTGGTATTAAATGTGTAGTTTTACTCTACCTTTTTGTTTATTATATATTTCTTTCCCTGTTTGGATAATTTTATCCTTAATTTTTCACTGTCCTTCTGTCTTTTGCTTGTTCTGGCATAATATACATACTATCCCCTTTTTACCGTATGACGCATGTTCCTTTGGTAATGGAGATTGCTCGATTGACTCAGATGTCTAATGTGTTGGGTGTTGTGTTTGATTATTTTGATCGTGAGAATAGCATATCCCATTCTCGTTTTATAGACGCGGATCGTCTTTTACAAGAGGCACGTCATGAGGATCGGTTGCTTCCTCATTTTTTTTTTGAGCACCACCGCTATTATCGTGAAAGTCACGTCATAACTTACTTCTAGTGTCTGGATGTGTTTTGGTCTTTGCAACTAGTAGAAGTAGCTCTTAACTCATCTCAGGCGGCACTGCAAGCTCTTCAATGAGGATAAGGACGTGTTCTAAAAAATATTTTTTTTGTAACATATCCGTCGTCTTAAGAAGAGTATTTTTCTATGTAATGTTCTTCCCTGAACTCTCTATATGTGAAAGAGGATTGTATACCCTTTCCATTGTGTATCTTAACCATTTTTTTTGAAGTATGACTGCTGCTCATTTTCCCCGGGCCGATCGGGTAGTTATATTCGACCTGAAGTTAGAGCTTCGTAATCTTAAGAGAGCTATCCTTGTGGCCGACGTGAGCGGGTACACTCGTCTTCTTGAGGTCCTTACAATTATTTTTGTTGCCAGTCGTTCGTTATATCTGTATAGTATGGATCTCTACACCGATGATCTAGGTTCTAAAGACAGCGCTTGTGCGTCCCTTTTGGAATCCTTTGTCAATGCTCACAAGAAAATGGAACGTGATGCGCGAAAATTTAGCTCGCAGGACTGTGTATTTAAGTCGCACACGCGTTTCTTTGCTTACTTTTTGTACTCGTTATGATGCTATATAAATGTTGTCTATATCTCCCCCATTCCTTTTTTTTGTCTGGATGTGTTTAGAGTATTCCATGGATGTTGTAATTGAATGGTCGAACATAGCGTTTTGCTCTCTGCCACTTTTGTGACCGTTGTGTGATATTTTAATTGAGTGGTCGAATAGGGGCGCTTTTCCCTCTGCCGCTCTTGTGACCATTTAGTTGAGTGGTCGAACAGAGGCGCTTTTACCTCTGTTGCTCTTGTGACCATTATGGTTTTTTTAAGTGGTCGAACATGGGGGATTTGCTCTTTGCCGCTTTTGTGACCGTTTAATATAGTGGTCGAACATGGGCGTTTTTCCTTCTGTCGCTCTTGTGATTGTTGTGGTGCTTTGGTTATTTGGTCGAACATGGGCGTTTTGCCTTCTGCCGCTCTTGTGACCATTTGTGTTATTTTAATTGAGTGGTCAAACAGGGGCGTTTTTCCCTCTGCCGCTCTTGTGACCATTGTAGTATCTGTTAAGTGGTCGAACATGGGCGTCTTGCCCTCTGGCGCTCTTGTGACCATTTGTGATATTTTAATTGAGTGGTCCAACAGGGGCGCTTTGCCCTCTGCCGCTCTTGTGACCATTGTAGTATTTGTTAATTGGTTGAACAGGGGAGCTTTGCCCTCTGCCGCTCTTGTGACCGTTTAGTTGAGTGGTCGAACAAGGGCGTTTTTCCCTTTACCGCTCTTGTGACCATTTGTGCTATTTTAATTAAGTGGTCGAACAGGGCACTTTGCTCTCTGCCGCTCTTGTGACCGTTGCGTTCGTCTTTAGGTGTAAATAAATAAAATAAAACAAAGCTGTTTTTTATTAAAGGTCAAAAACATTTTTCCATAGTATTGCTCATGCATGAAATCTTTTCAGCCATTTGCCATTGATAGGTATCTTGATCTTGGACCCATCCATCCGTTTTAAGTGATAAAAATATCCGCTTTCGGCCGTCTTTCGAATTATGAAGGGTCCCTCCCAGTTGGATGCAAACTTCCCAGCGCCTGTACATGTGATGCAATTTTAAATACTAAGTCTTCAACCTTGAAGATTCTTTCTCTAACCTTCTAGTTGTAGTGGTTGGCGACGCGCTTCCTATATGCTTCAACAAAACATTTGGCGTGAGCTCTCCTTTCTTCTATTGTGTCCAGATGGGCGAAATGACTGATCTCGTCTGGCGTGGTTAGACTCTCCATGGAAACTCTCGCCGAAGGGACGAAAATTTCCGCGGGTAGAATGACATCTTCCCTATATACCAAATAGTAGGGTGACGCCCCCGTCGAGCTGCGCTTAGAAATCCAATATGCCCATAATGCTAGCGGTAACTGCTCGTGCCATTCCCTATGGTGATCATGCACAGTTCTGCTCAGGATTCTTAGCAATGTTTTGTTGATGGCTTTTGCCTGGCCATTTCCCTGAGGATAGTATGGAGCCGGGTGTTGTGTTGTTCCAATAAATTGTAAACATCCTTGTTGACGAATGACTTGGAATTGTCTGCCCTAATGATTATTGGAGCTCCGAACCTGCATATTATATACTCGTTGGTGAACACTGCGATAGTTTCTCCTGCATAATATTTTAAGTGGATTGCCTCCACCCATTTTGAACTATACTCGGTCGAAGTGATGATATATTTGTATCGCTAGTCAGGTCCAGGCCCCAACTGTGGAACGGCCAAGGCGTGACAATGCTCTGTAGCTCGGAGTGGGGTGCATGGATCAGAGGCCCCTGTGTTTGACAGCTTAGATACCTCCTTACATGCATTTCTGTATCATTTTCCATGGTTGGCCAGTAAAAGCCTCCTTCATAGATTTGTAAGAATAACTTGCGCATCCCCTGATGTTTCGCGTCATGCGACCTGGTCATGACTTTTATTGTTTTTTATTTTAATAGACATCTCATGATCGCATTGCTGTAACTCCTTCTATACAGAATCCCTTCATTTATGAAAAATACGTTGAGTTTTTTCTGTATTTTGAGTGCCACCTTTCTCTCTTCGAGTAATTTGTCGTGTTGGATAAAATCTATGTATGATTATCTCCAATCGTCTTCTTCTGCCATGCATACCTCGGCCGGTTCTGGTGGTGCTTGGCAGTCTCTGCAATTGTCTTGGATGGCCGTTGTTTGGGCTGCCATGCTGGCCAATCACCCCCAGTCTTTGTAGTCGCCGATATAGGCGGATACTACCTGTTTTTCCGCATGCCTCCTCGTGCATTCTTTGTATTGTCTCCTATGCTTCCATTTTACTCAAGCAACGCGCCAAGGAACCCCTTGCGCTCTATGATAGAGCGCGCCTCGAACTGTTATAAATTGTTTTTACACTTTTATCGGGATAACATGCTCTTCGCTAGTTTCTACGAGATCCTCGAGATATACCTTTCGCCAATCGTCTGCTTCTTCAAAAGCCGTGTCTTCTCTCCAAGAGCTAGGTAGCTCCCTTCGCTTTACCATTACGGTCCCTTCCTCTTTTCCGTTCAACAAGATCTTTGCAGCGACTGTAGTTAATTCATCTGCGTTCCTGTTAGAACTTATTGCTGTGTGTTCAACTGTAGTTGATCCCATCTCAGCCATTAGGTTTTGTGCTTCCGCTCGGTATGGTGCTAAGTGGGCCTCTCTCACTTGAAACTCAACTTACTTGGCCGATAATTAACTTGGAATCCCCTTTGACATCTAAGTTTCCAAGGAGATATCCTTGGACATTCTCAATCCCTATATTAGTGCTTCGTACTCGGACACGTTATTGCTACGTGAAAGTCTAGCTTGAAGGCATAAGATAATAGTTCTCCGTTGGGTGTTTCGAATACGATGCCCACTCTTCCAAATTTCTCATATGAGGATCCGTCGAAGGACATAATCCATGCTTCTCCTTATGCCTCTACTACCTCCCCTAGTACATCACTATAGGTGGATGTGTCATCGCTCCTGGGAAAAGCATCTAAAAGGTCAATAATCACCTTCCCTCGGACGCCTTTGGGATTTTGATATTTAAGCTTAAACTCGGATAAATGTAGGAGCTACTTTGCAGTCCTTCCCGTTAGGATTGGTTTCGTTGCAAGATATGCTATCGGGTTCGCTACTGCAATGACGATAGTTTCATGCACCAGCAGGTATGGCCTCAACTTCTGTGCCGCGTATATCAGAGCCAAGCACGCTTATTCGACCTCGGGATATTGTAGCTCAGAATCCTTCAATACCCGGCTGACGTAATAGATCGGTGATAGGTTGTCTTTCTCTCTATCTTGGCCAAGACCGCTCATACAACCAAGTTTGTGAAAGGGGTGTAGAGGTAGATGGCTCTCCTTTGAGAGGAGGTCTCAGTACCCGAGGACTGACAAAAAATTGCTGAAGTTTATGGAACACGTCCCACTGTGTTTCACCCTTCTCGAATTTTGTGTTTTTTCTTAACATTAGGAGAAACACGGTTAGTAGTTGGGCGAGGCCCGGGATGAAACATTGTACGTATGATATTCTTCCAATGAAGGCTTGCAGCTCCTTCACATCCTTGGGGGTTGTCATTGTGGTGATAGCCTTTATCTTGTCTGGATCGACCTGTATCCCCTCATCCGTCACCATGAAACCGAGGAACTTGCTCAAGGTTACCACGAAAGTGCATTTTAGCGGATTCATTTTTAACTTTAATCTGCGACATCTTTCAAACGCCCGTCGCAGATGTTTAACATTGTCCTCTCCCGCTCTTGATTTAACCACGATATCGTTCACATATACTTCTACGCTTTGATGGAGGAGATCCTGGAAGATCAATGTCATCGCCCTTTGGGAGGTAGCTCCTGCGTTCTTTATCCCAAAGGGCATGACCACATAATAAAATTTACCATAAGGTGTCTGAAACGCTGTTTTGAACGCATCTTCAACAACCATCCTGATCTGATTGTAACCACTAAATTCGTCCATGAATGAGAACATCATGTGTCCTCCCGTGGCGTCTACTAAACCGTCTATATACAGTAGCGGGAAGTCATCCTTTGGACACGCTCGATTGAGGTCTTGGTAATCCAAACAACATCTAATATTTCCATTCTTTTTTATGACCGGTACGACGTTATCCGGCCAGGTGGGGTATTGTATAAGTTTTATAAACTTAGCTTCCAACAGTCACTCGACCTCTTATTTTATCGCTAAGGCCGTTTCTTGAGGGAAGTCGCGACTTATTTGTTTAACAGGTCAGAATTCGGGTGAGACGCCAAGATTATGAGCGAAAATATCACATTCTAAGCCTAACATCTCGTCGTACTTGAAAGAAAACACATCCTTGTATTCTATTAGCAATCCGATCAGCGTTTCTCTTTCTTCTCATTTTAAGTTTCTACTTATTTTGACGAGTCGATGTTCATCTCGCGTTCCTATGTTAACTTCTTCCATCCCGTATATAGTCACGTCTTCTACATCGCGCTCCTCTTTTATTTCCATTGTGTCTCTTTCTGTTGAGTCTAGAAGTGACTCGGCCTCTTCAACTAGTTGTAAGGGTGACTCCGTCATTTCTTGGTCCATTGAAGCTAGAACGCACCCGTGATGCTCCGGAGTCCCCTCGGTTGATTGCTATAAGCGGTATACATGTCCCCCCTCTGTCCTCGAAAACCTTCGGAACTGGGAACCTTCTTGTGATTTCTGTTTCTTCGAGGGGGGCTAACCGTCATCCATGACAGGCTAAATATCGATTTTATCGTTTTGTCGTTAACGACCGCTTCTCCCTTCCACTTAGGTAGCGGGGTAGGCGCGGCCTTTGGCACCTTTTCTATTTCCTTAGGTGTATCATAGAAAATAGCATCCGCCATGTATGCTTCTTCCGGCTCGAAGGGGTTATTGGTTGCTGCGATCCGGTATTGTTTCCCTCCCATGTTCGTCTTTACGCATTGGTGATAAGTTGATGCCACAACCTTGTGCTTGAGAAACCATCCTCGTCCTAACAGTATATGGAAAGTCGTGTCATATTCTAACATATATAATGGCGTGAGGCCCTTTATTGGTCTGATCCTTGCTACTAGGATGACGATTCCTATAGCGGTTTGAGTGTTCCCTATGAATCCCTTTATTGTGGTAGCATGCATGCAAATGGCCGATCGCTATACACCTAATATTTCCAGTGTATGAAGTGAGATCAGATTCAGGGATGCACCTCCATAGATGAATGCTCTCTTCAGCTGTTGCTTGTTGATGGTCGCCGTGAGGTAAAGTGGTCAAAGATGTTCTCTTGGGTAGCAGATGTCCTCGTATGTGAAGGTGATCGCTCCCTTTGGTTTTGGGTTGTAGGGTTTACCAGTGATATCGATGTGATGGCCTTTGCTGCCTCTAGATTCTGGTTTTCACTGAATCCCAATAAGTCAAAGAATTACTGAGCCAAGATCGTTTTAGCGAATTTCCTGGCTATGCTCTCGGTATTGTCGAAGCTCGGCACCTCTTCCTCCGCTTCATACGCTTCTTACAGTATTGGTTCCCAGAGCCTCCCAATGTCCTTCAGTGGGTTGTGCAACAACATCATGACTTGGTGATGGGGAAATGGATTTTCGTTGATTGCTTGGCTTCCCATTCCAATCTCCCCGCGTTTCTCTTTCGTTGAAAGATGCCGCGAAGAGAGAAACATTCTTGATTTGGGTGATCCACTCGGAGGTGGTAGTGGCAGTATCTAGCATTGCTCTTGTCGACCTTATTGATGTCCACGACCAAGGGTGGTAATGTTATTTCCTGATTTGCTACCCACTGTTCGAGCAGACGGATGATGTTTTTTAGAAATAATGGTAAAAGATTTGATACTCAAACTTGTAAAAAATTGATTTTTAAACCTAGTTTTTAATACTAAAAATAAAGAATATTAAAGTAAAATTGATTTCAAATTATAAAAAGATTTGAGACTAAGGATTCCACCATTAGCCAATTTTTCAAGTGATTTAGCATTAATAATTATCTTACAATTCATATATTCAATTTATTCAAAATATTGCCAAAGTTAGATTTCCAAAATAATAGTTGTAAATCAAAAGTATGAGACATCAAAAGCTCTAAACTGAGCATGACCCATCAAAAGAAAACACAACTAATTGATAAAAATCATTTTTTTTCAAATTTAATTCAAAGCAAATAATCATAAAAGAATTACAAAAAAATAATAAAATAAGAATTACCACTTTATTATTGGAAAAATGGATTCCTCCGTCGCCCCAGTGATGGTGTTTAGCTTATCTTGTTGGAAACACTCTCAAAATAGTTTTTCATAGCTCAAAAAGTCTTTACAATGAAGAAATAAAAATAACACAGAAGGTTTGATACGAATATAAATGTTGTAAACCGTGTTCCCTGTGTGGCTGAAGAGAATATAAAACACTAATAATAAAGTACGGTTCCTGGACGCTGGAAAAATATGAAAGAATACACAACAGTTTCAGCGACTCTTTTGTTTCCTGAATTTTTTTTCTCTGCCTCCCGATGATTTTTTTCTTCGATCTCTTATCTATTTAAAGGCTTAGCTAACCATAGAAACCAATCTTAATCGATAAGGATTAAAGGAAACAATCCCAAACCAACTCAGATTCTTGATAAATCAAATCACCAAAGAAAAAATATTCTCCGGCAACAAACTTCCCTGTTTGTCTCTTCACGCGTCTCTGAGTTGTTAGAGATATCCCAAACAAGAGATGATTCAATTATAAAAGATCTCCTCTCCTATTGCACGTAACTGCCAAACATATAAACCCAAAAAAAATCCCAAAAATTTCTTCTCCACTATGTTTTCTTTTGTGGACGGAGATATCCCTTATTTTACGTGAACAAACCAACTACCATCCCTGTTTTATGCTAACAGGATGATACAATCCAAATACATGTATAACTCCAAGAAAATCTCGCTCAAATTCAATCCAGAAGATCTCTTCACACGTAAGGGAGTTTTTCCCTCAATTTTTGAATTTTGAATTTAAAGAAGTGGTGCCCGTAATCCAAATGGTGGGTGCCTTTATCAATTTGTATTGGGTTCCTTTAGTAATTTGGTGGGTGCCTTTATCAATTTTTGAGCCAATTTTTCCAAAAATAATTATTTCTCAAAAATACCTACAAATACATAAAATCACACAATAAATATAAAATTGAGCACTAGTAGAATAGAGAATTGAGCATAATTTAGACACATAAATGTATCTATCAACCGATGATCTGTTCCCGACTACAAGGTGTAGGTGGTAATCGGTTTAGATCTGTTCTAGGCCCTCTGTTATCTCGTCCCGCGTTATAGGGATGAAACACGGGGGATCTCCTCGTGTCGGGGTTGATCAAAGCACGACTGTTGAAATGCTGGTACCGACGTGGTATTGACCGAATGTTGCCACGCGTGCTCCATATTTCCTAGTCTCAGTACGCCCACGCAATCTACTCTTCTGGATGCCACTTCTTCTAATTCTACAAACGTCTGGAATTTGAAGTTTGCGAGATTCTATTTGAACATAGGTGTCATTCCACGCACACAGATTTCCACTAGGTTTTCTTCCTTGTTGTCTTCATGGCACTCGAAAGAGAGATTCCAGAATCGTGTGATGAATTTCCCGATTTCCTCTCCCATTCTTTGATTACACTTGCTTAGATCAATCATCGTAACCTTCTTCTTTGCTGAATAAGACTTTCTTAAGAACAAAGAGCTCATTGCTGACCATGACTCTATACTTCCAGGCTTCAGGTTGTCATACCAAGTGAAATTTGTATCTGATAAAGACTTAGAGAACTCTCTTAAGCATAATTTTCGTCGGACGCGTACGCATTCATCATTGATAAGAATCGACTGAGATGTTCACGAGCGTTTCCCCGTCCATCGTAGGTCTTGAACTTGGGAGAAGTGTATTCTAACTATTATGCTTGACTACCCTGTAATGCTCTTCTAGGTATCTGGCGATCGCCTCCTGTGATGCCCCTCGGGAGGATCCCTCCTTATCTGGTTTTCTCTTTGCGGCCGCCGCTTTCTCTTCCAATTGTTTCATGAGCTTCCTAAGCTCTTGTTGACGCCAATTATGCACTTCTATCTCGTTTTGCATGTCCTATAGAGTTTGCTTCCGTTGATGTTCTTGTATTTGTTGATGTTTGTTCCTATTAACCAGCTTTTCTACCTTTTCCACATAAGCCGTTTTTACGATTGGTAAGTTGATGATAGCCTGTCTTGGTGATTCTTCATCGCCGTTCAATTTTTCTATTATTACTTCATCGTTAATCGGTTGGTTGGGTGGCGTGACAAGAGTGTCTTTCTCTGAGTGCATCTTGCTGGACTAGAGACGAGACTGTGGTCGCCAAATATTTTAGGGTAATTTCCTAAAGGGGAGACCAATCCTAATCACAACAAGGACTACATCTTTCCTTCTATGGGTAGAGAAAGAAAAGAGGGACCTTTTCTTTGTACTATTCCCTTTCCTTTTATAAACTTTCCTCATTAACCATCTTTTGACACCTATCTCCCTTTAACCCCTTATTATTGCTAAATCACATCTATCCTTATTATCCCTAACTTCTCCTCTTATTCCCTTCCTATCCTCGCACTTTCATGGGCATATTCCTAAATTCCTGGGCTTAGCCCCTAAATTCTCAAGGTGGTAATGGACTTAGGTCCATTTAGTAAGAATGACTCCCCTTATCCATGACTAGTCATTTTTCAGTTATTAACAACCCTTACTGGTTATTTTCCTGAAGACGAAGAGTCTATTTAGGGTCGTATCGGTTTTTACCTAAAATCATGACGACCCTATTTATATTATCTGTGACGACCCTTTGATAACCCATAACGACCTCATAGTCTAGTTGGGTCGTCATTGTGTATTAGTGTCGACCATGACGACTCCAACTCACCCAAATAATGGCAGATTGAAGTCGTCATGGTTTTGGCCGATGAGCCCTATCACATCAAAACATCCAGGAAAAAGTGAAGATGATATAGTTAGCTTCGTCATGGTCTATTTATATTGACCATGACGATTTTTCATAGTCTTGTAAAGTTGCACGTAAGGATCAGCAGTGTTGGATGTTACGACCATGACGACCTTTGTAGAATTGTCATGGTAGTAACCTCAAGACTATAACGATCCTTACACTTTGTGTTTGCTTTCCCATAACGATTCGACGATTTAACAAAAAAGTTTACCATTAGTAAACTATTGGTAGTTAACTTGAGTGTTTTGAGTTATGGGTTCTTCATCTTATTTTTCACTTTTTTCCCTCCAAAAGTCCCTCTTCTTCTTAAAAAAAAAAAATTCTCTAACTTTAATCCTAACCATAATCTATATAACTAATCTAACCTAATTAATTAACTAAACTAATCATGTATTAGGACTAATCAAATAATGATAGTTTAGCCATTTATAAAAATATATGACTAAGGGGTTCTAGGAATTACTTTTGGATAATCCTATTTTATTTTTACCTAAAATCCTAAATAAATCAGGAATTAAATGTAGTATGTGAGATGACAAAGATGTCTGCTTCATTTAATTTTTTATTTTATTTTATTTGAAGCATCCGCGTTATTTGATGTATTTGGGAGTTAAAATTAGTGCCACCTTAATTAGGTTATTACAGTGCTAGCAACTCAAGAATGAACGAAAGATCCGATCAATAGATAACACTCTAAGAACATTTTTAATGCAGTTTTTTTTTTTCTTCGTATTTTTCCATGTTCTTTCAACATAAATACCCCGGAGGGTTTTGACTTTGGCCGTCGAGTGTTGATTAGCGAAAAGACAAATTGAAACACCACCAACCCTCCCAATGACGTTAATAATGAGTATCTAGTGATCAATACTCCAACAAACGATGAGAAAGTAGTACTAGAAGAAGAAATGCAATTCACCGAAGTCCTTTTCCGACTGATGACGGTGTCAACGAATCAATCTGAGCAAGTCAAAAAAAGGAGGAGGTTGTGAATCTTCAGCGAAGGCAAAATGAATCTCCATAACGTCTACCATTCCCAAAGCCTCGATAGATTCAGATATTAAATAGAGACCACAACCGCAACGATGACAACAACCCAGTTCACTGCACTGTAGAAGATTCATACAGAAAGATAAATCATGAAGAATACAACTCCAGTGAAGGACAAAGTCAAAAATAGACCTTAGGACGTAAAATATGGAAAATAGACTAATACTGATTGTTTAGTTTTTTATTGTTACAGGATTTCAACAGTCGTAGTTCAACCGAACGTGTAAACTGCCATCTCAATAAACAAGAATGACCAGTTTCTTCGGTACAACAATCCAACAACAATTTGAGGAAAAATGGCATCAAACAAACAGGAGGCAATAAAGCATTGCCCCAATTGCGGTAAGAAGCAATTAAGACCTCATTAGGAGGCAATTAAGACCTAATACAAGAAATAATTAAGATATCATTAGGGGCAAAAACCTGGATTCCAGGCTAGGGCCCTATGTGATGTGCCCCAAAATTCGTCCATGAGACGATGACAGTCAATACATGAGACCCTTTTAATCGCCCAGGAGGTAAGATGAAAATTTCTAAGCCTTATGGCACGTTGCATGGACAAGTTCTAGGGTTATTCGCCTAGATGGGAAATAAGGCACACTGAGTAAGACCTTATACGCTAGGTTCGGAGGGGACTTCCCCCCCCAACCATTGGTAAGAGGTATAGACTACGAAAAAGGCGTCAAGGTTCACGGTTGAGGTATGGGTGAACGAGACGTTTGAAGCATTATCCGGGCATTTCTATATGGGCAAAGTCCTTGGTAGTTTATGCCTGGTCCCCAAGGCACTCCTCATAGGCCATGGATCTCGTACCCATAGCCAAATAGGCGAAGGAATAAAAGATCCCGAAAAACAACTGATTGTTGCATAACGGGATTTGAGGCGATAGGTACACCTACCAGCTATTTGCTTCCTTGAAAGGGAAGTCAGGGGGAACATAAAGGGATAACACCCTCTATTAGGAAGATGAGTAGCCAAATAAGGCGAGGATGAGAGAATATTGCTCGTGAAAATATTTAAGCTCGCAACCTCGATGACGAAGTAAATGGGCATTAGAAATGCACCGCTTCACATATAAAGATAAGGCAAGGTCAAGGACCTGCGGTTCGCAAGAAACAAACATCACTTCGGTTATAAATAAATTTCGACTAAGGCAATCATCCAATATATAACGAATAATGAAAAAGACTAAATGTCATGGTTAGAATAGTAGAACCAAAATACGATCAAGAAAAATGAATAATGCTAATTTGTTAACTAAATCTGTGTATTTCAGGTAAAGAAGATCAATAAAATAACAGTTAAAAGCCTCCTTAAGCTTGGGAGCGCCCAGATTATCCAAAAGAAACTTGTCAGCGTAACATTGATTATAAGCGGGCAAGGGAAAAAGAAGGAATAACGCAAAAAACAAAAGATCTTCACAGAAATTCTTTAAACTTCTTCGCCACCAGGAGTTATGTTAGCTTCATTTGGATCGGGAGAAGCATCAGCATTCCCCTTTGCAGGAGGATGTTCTTCGTGTATCTGCTCTTCGTGAACCTCTTTGTCATCTTCTTCGTCATCCTCTTCTTCGTCAGATACCACCTCCGGGAAGTCCATGTTCACCTTGCGAAGATTAAACTTTTTGTAGAAGTCATTGGAAAAATTCTTACATATCTCATTCACGGATAGTTGAGCACTCTTTTTCATCTCCTTGACGACAGCCTTGATATTCTTTTCATAGCGGTCAAATTTGCTGTCAAGCTCTTAAATTCGACCATCATATGTGTCTCTATCCTCTTGAGCCTGCACCAGCTTCTCGCGAGCATGATATAATTCTTCCTTCATCTTCCACTCGGGTTCTGTGAAAGTACCATAAAAAAGAATAGGTTAGTCAAATGGTTCGTACAAACAGGAAGAAACATAATCAAAGGAATCCTATCGCAACGACCTTCTTTCTGTGCAATAATATGCTTAAGAGTCTCTTCAATATCACTTGCTTGCTCGCCAACGTAGCTATTTTAAACTGTGCCTCGGACAACTGATCTAAAGTCTTGTCAGATGCCTTGTTAATTTCTTCCTTGTAATGAGCAATAATCTTGTCTTTCTCCTTCAATCATCTCATAAGATCCTTATTATCCTTCGCGAGCATTCTATTGGATTTCATAATTTTTCAAAGTTTTGTGCTGTTTTATCACGGCCAGTTTGTGCTTTACAAAGATCTGTCTGTACTGTGTGAAGCTTTGCACCCGTTGTATCTTTTCTTGAGAGGATATTCTTTTTCTCAGCTCGCAAGTCTTGGACTTCTTGCTCCAAGCGAGCAATAACGGTCTGGTGATAATGGCACTCATCCCTGTAGGAGTTCAGTTGTCTATAAAGCCAGTTCGTTGCTCAATCAACTATGTTTTTTGCTCGTCCAGGGTGAGATTCAGCTCATCTACATTTTTCAACTCTCGAGTTAGGTAGAACACACATAAACTAAATTCTTTATCTTTAGAGACTCAGTTGTCTCTTTCTCCGAATTCAACTCCACTTGCAACAAAGATCTGTCTCTCTTCAGCTGTGAATTCTCTTCCTGAAGCCTCAGTCGATCTTTCTCAGCAAAGCGAGACTCCTCCAGATACGCAAGATGACGATTATACTCCTGCGCAGTATGAGGCCTGTTTAGTAAGGAAGGCGAAGATACCTTATTGTGGTCATCAAGTAACAGATCCTTACCATGGTCATTAAGCCGGCATGTTGCTCCCGACTTAGCATCCAGAGCTGCGAAGGAGGTGGAAAATAACTTCATAAAGGCTGCACATACTGGACAAAGAATATCCACAGGAGCTCATTCCTTTAAAGACTTGAACAACTGGCTCCATACATTCTCGTCAGGATGCGAACTTTTCTTACCCATTCCAGAAGAAGTATGAACCTCCGTCTGTTTCTCCTTTTCGTCCTTGATCCCTTATTGACTTTGGTCCCCTTATCAGCTTCATTAAGGGGTTCATCAAGACCAGCAACTTCGTGGGGAGGAGGTGATAGACACAATTTTATGTCTAAGTTGCTATAAATTCTCTGTTATTACTAATGCTCGATTTGTACTTATTGGGTTATTTTATGTGTTTGTAGGTATTTTTGGGAAATAAAAGTTTGTGGAAAAATTGGCTTCAAAATTTTAGAGGCACCCCAACTCTGGATAAGGGCACCCCGATGATGAAGGTACACGAGTTTTGGATTAGGGGCATCATTCTTCTTAAGTTTAAACCCGGAAATGGCAGGAAACAAGATGGTTATCGCGAGAAGAAGTTCTGTGGATTGGGGACCGAATTTTAGGGGATTTAAAACGTGTTTTTGACTTCTCAAAGGGAAGAAACAACTAAAGCTAATCAAAACACGTTTACGTAAGTGCTTAAATCCGTAAAATATGGTTGCAAAGTCGTATCACAGCCGGAAAAAGGAGGTCTTCCCTGATTTGGATAAAGAACGAATTTAAGTTGGTTTGGGATGGTTATTTTTGGTCCTTATCGATTAGGATTGGTTGTTAGGGTTAGCTGAGCATAATAAAGCAAAGGTATCGAGTAAAAAGGACAAAGCTTTAATTGAAAAAAAAAACAGGAAGAAAAATATTGTTGCTACTGAACGTGAAGAACAAAGATACGACGACGATTTCTTCAACTGAACAACAACGGATATCTTCGCCTTTGCTACATTTATCTTCAGTTGCGACGGTTCCTTCAACCATTTGTAACGTATATCTTCAAAACAACAACGTTTATCTTCGCGGAAGCACTTTCTCTTTTGTAACAGTGAAAATAGTTGTCTGCAACGCCATTACACCATTGCAAACTCCCTGTTTTACACAATTTTCACTCTTTTCATCTTTGTAAACAATTTTTGAGCCATGAATGCATATTTTGAGAGTGTTTACAACATGAGGATCTAGACCCCATTGTTGAGGCGATGGAGGAAGCCATTTTTCCAATAATAAAGTGGTATATTTTTATCTAATTAATTTTGCAATTGTTTTATGATTATTTGCTTTGAATTAAATTTGAAATAATGTTTTTTTATCAATTATTTGTGTTTTCTTTTGATGGGTCATGATTAGTTTAGGGCTATTGATATCTCATACTTTTGATTTACAACTATTATTTTAAAGATCTAACTTTGGCAATATTTAGAATCAATTGAATGTATGAGTTGCAAGATAATTATTAATACTAAATCACTTGAAAAATTGATATTCTTTATTTTTAGTCTCAGTTCTTTCCATAATCTTAAATCAATTTTAATTTAATATTCTTTATTTTTAGTATTAAGAATTAGGTTTAAAAATCAAATCTTCACAAATCTGAGTATAGAATCTTTTACCATTATTTCTAAAACATATCAGTTTTTGGCACCGCTGACGCGGATTTGTTTTTAGGTTAGATTTTTATATTAATTTTTTTTTAGTATTAGTTTTATTTTTAGATTTTTATTATTTTATTCTATTTTACGTTTTTGAGTATTTCTCTTTTGCTACAGATTTTGGAACGAAAAAGAAAAGAAATTGATCCAAAGATTTTGGTGATTAAAAGACTTGGAGTAAAGTTAAAGCTAAAAAAACGGAAAAAAACTGTATTAGGAAATCTTTAATTGTTTTTGTAATTTTTATTTTTTTTGGACAGTTTGGACACTTTGGGATATTTTTGGATATTATTTTTATTTTTAAACCTTACGGAAGGATAATATTAAATATAAACTGCACATGGAAGGACGACAATTACGATATTGTCTCAGCCCCTTGGGTTCGTACACTGACACATGAGTCAGTGACCCGAGTCGACTTCAACGGTTCATCGTCCGTCTGGTACGGGAGGTAAAACTTTATCAATCCACGAAACCCCTGCAAGTGGATTTTCTGTATTCCTTCGTAATGCATATATGTTGAGGACTCAATACAGATTTATTTTCTATTAAAGGGAAAGAACTGACCATACAAGATAAGGACTCGGTTTTCATCATCGTTTCCTTCTTACATGCCTTAGGAAAACGCCACCAAACGCGAATCTAAGCTTAAAATTTTGACTAGAAAGAGACCGATAGGGTAACGAGCTTATAAGAAAGTCATTCAAAATGACTGAATTGGTTACTCTGTTAGCCTAACTCAAAGTTCACAAAGATTATTTTAAGAAGATTCGGGCTGCCTTGTAACCCAAGGAAACATTGCTAAAGAGACAGGGTTATCAAGGCTCCTTAGAGCTTATCCTGTTTTTATTCGACTTAATCTAATTCAGATCGTTCTAAGAGGTTTGCTAAAACTGTAACTAGTTGCCTTTTGAAAGAATAGAAGCTGGTCTAGAAACAATCTAAGTGGAGTCATCATGCTTTTTGTTTGCTAGATTCAATATGTTTGATTTGGATGAGTCAACCTTGCTTGTGATTTTTTAGAATTCCCTTCCAATTAGGATCTATTTTTTAGTTTTTTAGTGTATGTCAAGACCGCTCGAAACCATCACTGAGCGATTTTGGAAAAGAGACACTCTAGGTCATTTGATTAGTGACAAACCTAGTAGTTTTGTTTCTAGAAACGAGGACCTCGAAGACTCTTCTTTTGAGGGCCCTATTTTTGGAAATTTTAATTTTGAGAACTTGACATTATGTGAAGAAGTTACTTCTAGTCCTTTGATAGCGCCAGCAATGACAAATTTAAAAGCTTTGTTGGACCCGACTAGGACTTCTCGTCCATCATGTATCAAGTTGGCTGAAACTGAAGCAAACTATGAGTTAAAACCTGAGACCATACAGATGCTCCGAATCTTCTTAGGGAAAGAAAATAAAAAACCATATTTCCATGTTAGGGATTTTGAGGAAATATGTAGTACCATCAGGATCAAGGACCTAGATAATGAAGCATTGGAACTTAGATTGTTTCCTTTTTCAATAAGAGACAAAGCCAAATCTTGGCTATATAGTTTGACTTATGAGTTTATTGAAACCTATGAACAACTTACGTCTGCCTTTTTCCAGAAGTTTTTCCCTAGGCACAAAACATCATCTATTAGGCAGCATATTTGCACATTTGCTCAACAAGAGGGAGAATCTTTGTATAAGTATTTGGAAAGGTTCGATGACTTATTATCACAATGTCTTCATCATGGTTTAGAAAAAGTAATGCTAGTTCAGATCCTCTATGAGGGTTTAGATTATTCGACAATAACCATGGTTGAGTCTTTATGCACAAGTGAGTTTGAAAATAAAAATATCGATGGTGTGATGATATTTTTGAATGAAATCACCGAAAAAACCCAGCAATGGGAAAATAGTAGGGATCCTCAGAAAAAACTTCTTCTAAGTAGAGGAAATGTCAATAGGGTAGAAGGATCTTTTGAATCAGATGTCAAAATAGCAGCTATATCAAAAAGGTTAGAAACTTTAGAACTGAGTCAATCTAGTTGTGGAATTGATCCCAAGTCATTTTGGGAAGGACAGACTGTTGAAGAGCAAGCCCATGCTCTTTATAATAACACTAGATTTGATAACCATCAGAAGTTTGACCCTTATTCAGAAACCTATAACCGTGGTTGGAGAAACCATCCTAACCTTTCTTGGTCTAAGGGCCAGAGTCAAGGTCAGTCTAGTAATTCTAAGGTTCCCCCAGGTTTTGGCTATACTAAGAATCCTTGAGGACCAGCACAATTTCAGAACCATTCAGATAAGAAGATTATGAGTTTAGAAGAGTCTATCACCTTTTTATCTCATAACACTGCTAAGTTTCAGCAATCGGTTGAACAAAATTTAGAAGATAATAAAAAGATGATACATGCTAACTCTCATGCTATTTACAATTTACGAACCCAGTTTAGTCAGTTGAATGATCTTTAAGAGAAAAAGGTAAGTTTCCTAGTCAGACCCAACCCAATCCTAGAGGAGTTCATGAAGTATCTTCTGGTGAGAAATCATCAAGTCACGTGAATGAAATTAGAACCATTAGGAATGGTAAAGTGGTACACAACAAGGTAACCATGCCTAATAGTGAACATATTGTAGTTCACCCTTCTGAACCAGTAGATGAGGAGACTGTTGAAGTCTCTAAAGAGCCCGATGCAGTTCATTATAAGCCAGATTTTGTTCCGAGAGCCCCATTCCCATAACTGTTAGCACTAACAAAGAAGAAATCCAATTTTAATGACATATTGGAGGTTTTTAAGCAAGTCAGTATCAACCTTCCTTTATTAGATACAATTAGGCTGATTCCTACTTATGCCAAGTTCCTTAAGGATATGTGTACGCGAAAGCGAAATCGTAGTTTACAAAAAAAAGGCTTTTTTAGCTAGTCATGTGAGTTCAATTATCTAGACAATTCAACTCCTAAGTACAAATACCCAGGTTCCCCAACCATTTCTTGCACAACAGGTAACGACCATGTTGAGAAAGCGTTGCTTGACTTAGAAGCCAATGTGAACTTACTTCCGTACCATGTGTACCTCCAGTTAGGACTTGGTGATTTGAAACCTACTCAGATAACACTGGAGTTAGATGATATGTCTATGAAAATTCATCGTGGTGTCATAGAGGATGTTCTTATTGAGATCGATAAGTTTATTTATCCAGTGGATTTTGTTATCCTTGATACCCAACCTGTTCCTGACCCAGAGAATCAGATACCTGTGATACTAGGTCGCCCGTTTTTAGCTACATATAATAAGATAATTAACTGTCGAAATGGTATTATGAACTTATCTTTTGGTAATATGACTATTGAGCTGAATATTTTCAATATTAGTAAGCAATCACCTGAGCTAGATGAGACGTGCATTGAAGAGGTGAACATGGTAGGAACATTAGTCAAGAGTCATTATTAAACACTTTGTTAGAAGATCCATTAGATAAATGCCTAGCCTACTTTGGTTTTGATTTTGATGATGATAGTGTGATTAATGAGGTGAATGCTTTGTTAGATTCATCCCTTTTCATAAAAACTAGTAATGGATGGAAAGCTAAGTTCGAACCACTACCAGTTTCTAAGTCTACCCTAATTCCTTCTTTAGAAGAGCCTCCTAAGTTGGACCTTAAACAACTACCATATACCCTGAAGTATGTGTATTTAGGCTCATCTGAGACTTTTCCTGTGATTGTAGTATCCGACTTGGATAGTAACCAGGAAAGTAGGCTAGTGACCGTGCTTCTAGAGAATAAGGAAGCTTTAGGTTGTACCATAACAGGCATTAAGGGTATAAGTTCTACTGTTTGTATGCATCAGATTCATTTAGAGGATGATACCAAACCATCTAGGGAGATGCAACATCGACTTAACCCTAACATGAAAGGAGTAGTTCGTACTGAGGTGCTTAAGTTGTTCGTATCATCTACCCCATTTCAGAAAGTAAGTGGATCATCCATGTTCAGGTTGTTCCCAAGAGATCAGGTATCACTGTAGTCCAGAATGATAACAATTAGTTAATCCTAACCCGAGTGACCACGGGGTGGCGTGTTTGTATTGACTATAGAAAAATGAACAAGGTCACAAGGAAGAACCACTTTCCCATTCCTTTCATCGACCAAATGCTTGAGAAATTAGCTGGACATAGCCATTATTGCTTGCTAAATAGTTTTTCTGGTTACAATCAGATTGCTATTGCCCTAGAAGACCAAGAGAAAACCACTTTTACATGTCCCTTTGGTATCTTTCCATATAGACGCATGCCTTTCGGGTTGTGTAATGCACCCGTTACTTTTCAGCGTCATATGATGAACATATTTTCTGAATGGTAAAACGTTTTTTAGAGGTCTTTATGAATGATTTTTCAGTATTTGGGTCATCTTTTGATAAGTGCTTGCATCATTTAATATTAGTGTTGACTAGGTGTAAGGAAAAGAATTTAGTGCTTAATTGGGGAAAATGTCATTTCATGGTTCAATCAGGAATTGTTTTAGGGTATATCGTATATTTTAAGGGTATAGAGGTGGACAAAACCAAATTTGACCTTATTAAGACTTTACAGGTTCCCAAAACTGTAGGAGATGTTAGGTCATTCTTAGGGCATGTAGGTTTTTATTGTCGATTCATTAAGGATTTTAACTTGATTTCTAGACCTCTTTGCAATCTCCTTGCAAAAGATGTTAAGTTTATCTTTGATGATGCTTGTTTAGAGGCTTTTGAGAAGCTCAAGACATTACTCATTACCGCCCCCATAGTCCAGGCACCTAACTGGAACCTACCCTTTGAGATAATGTGTGATGCTTCAGATTATGCTATTGGTGTTGTGTTAGGTCAACGAGAAAACAAGTTACTTCATGTGATTTACTGTGCCAGCAAAACTCTGAATGATGCCCAATTGGACTACACCACCACAGAGAAAAAATTATTAGCTATTGTTTTTTCCTTGGATAAGTTCAGATCCTACCTTTTAGATTCTAAGGTCATAGTCTTTACTGATCATGCTGCTTTGAAGTATCTTTTGTCTAAGAAAGATACTCAACCTAAATTGATTAGATGGATCCTTTTGTTACAAGAATTTTCTCTAGAAATTAGAGACAAAAAGGGTGCAGAACATATAGTAGCAGACCACCTGTCTAGGATTGTTAATGATTCCCCTCCGGTGAGAGATAGTTTTCCCGATGACAAACTTTTTTTTATTTCAAAATTACCTTGGTTTGCGAATATAGTGAACTATCTTGTTACTGGTCGAATGCCTCAACATTGGGGTAAACAAGATCGTTTTAGGTTTTTAGATGAGGTTAAGCATTTGTTTTGGGACGATCCTTATTTGTGTAAATATTATCCAGATCAGATTATTAGGAGATGTATACTTGAGATTGACCAGACCAGTATTATTTCCTTTTGTTAGATCATGCTTATAGGGGTCACTTTAGTGCTAAGAAAACTGCTGCAAAGATATTATAGTGTGGATTCTACTGGTCTTCGATGTTTAAAGACACCCATAATTATTGTGTTACTTATGAGCGTTTTCAGTAGTTAAGAACCATTTCTCGTAGAAATATGATGCATTTGAACCATATAGTTATTGAGGTTTTTGATGTGTGGGGCATTGATTTTATGGGTCCTTTTCCTAATTCTTTTGGTTATTTTTACATCCTTGTCGTTGTAGACTATGTGTATAAGTGGGTAGAGGCGGTTTCATGTAAAACAAACGACCACAAGGTTGTGGTTCAGTTTTTGAATGATAACATATTTGCACATTTTGGTACACCACGAGCTATAATTAGTGATGGAGGGTCACACTTTTTTAATAGAGCTTTTAGTCTCTTGATGAAGAAATATGGTATTGCTCACAAAGTATCTACCCTATATCACCCACAAACTAGTGGTCAAGTAGAGGTTTCCAACAGGAAGATAAAACATATTCTAGAGAAAACAGTTAATCCTAATAGGAAAGATTGGTCATTGAGGCTTATTGATGCCTTTTTGGCTTACCGTACTATGTTTAATACCTCCATTCGAAGGTCACCTTATCGTTAATTTTTGGAAAGGCCTGACACCTTCCCGTCAATTTAGAACATAGAGCATATTGGGTTGTAAAGTAGTTAAATTTTTCATTTGACAAGGCAGGAGCTCACATGAAGCTCCAGCTCAATAAGTTGGAAGAGATTCATAAAGATGCATATGTTAGTGTTAAGGAGTATAAAAACAAAATGAAACTTGTGCATGATAGAAATATTTTAAAAAATATCATTTTCTCCAGGTCAAAAAGTTCTTCTGTATGATACTCGTTTTCATCTATTCCCCGGGAAGTTACGCTCTCGGTGGACCGGTCCTTTTGTTGTTCGCACTTTTTTTCCTCATGGTGCCATTGAGATTGAGACTCAAGATGGTAGAAATCCTTTCAAAGTTAACGGTCATAGATTGAAACCATTTTTAGAGCCTTTCCCGACAAGTGATTTTGAGGAGGTCCCTCTGGAGGACCCTGTTTACCTTGATTGACCATCAAGGTTGTTTATGTATATTAGTAGATTTTTGTAGGCTTTTGTTATTCGTTTTTAGGTTTTGATTTTCTGTCTTATTCTCCGTAGAAGGATTATTACGCTTCACCCAGGTACTATCTTTCTGATTCACCTCTTTATTCCTCTTTTTTCCTATCTTTTGGTACTGCTCTTTAATTTGAAACATTGGGGACAATGTTAGATTTAAGTTTGGGGGTCAGGGAGAAACTTTCAGTTGTAATAATGAAACTCTAAAAATTTAGAAACTTGTGAACAATTCAGGATGACACTGACCATTTAGGAAATGGAAACTTAGCTATTTTACAAGAGGAATTGGTGTGCCCATCTAAATGGTCTATTCATAAAAGGATAAAGCTCAGGTGTTAGAAATCACATGATAGTCGTCACCATATCTCAGAGTCATCACCATATCACCTTCTGTTTTTATTTTTGCAATTTTTTGTTTTTCTCTAAGTGATTTGGTGGGTCACCAGTATCAAATTGTTATCACCTCTAGGATGAAGTAAGAGTGAGTGAGATCAAACCCCATTTTTCGTATTTTATTTTTGTTCAGACCAATTATTTTTATCAAAAAAAAGGAAAAAAAATTGACACTTGGATAACAATATGTGTGTGTTCTCCCTGTCTCCGTCGCCTAAGCAAGCGTGGAATGCATGATCTACGGGAACTATCATGTAATCTGCTGACATGGAGCATGCGCTTAGATTCAATCTAATCATGTTATAGGAAAAAAATGATGATTAATTGTATATATTCAATAAACCGACCACTGGGCCTTTGTATATACCAGTTGAGTCGATATTAGTATTAGGATTAAGACCAGTGTGAGCGTATCTCAATCCATCAGGAGTCATCATGGCACTGACCTTCATACAGATATGGGAAACACCTTTCACCTTAGTCAACATGTGCACACCTCTATCTCATTGTCCATATTCTTAATCTATTCATGTGATTGTAGTATATTAAATTCCGAGTATCATGGTCCATTGTACGATTATCTAAGTATAGTTTTGTTTTCTTATATATGAATTTTAGCATACTTGAGTGAAAACTCGTGTACAACAGTTGGACTCATATAGGGTGATGATTCCCATAGCCGAAGAATTTAGTAGCCAACTAATTAGCATGTTTAGTGTCTACCCTCAATCGTTCACAAGAAGCTAGGGTTTGGAGAAAGGTTTTATGGGTACACCTCTTGTAAACCCTCACAAGACTATAACTCGTCCGATATGGACACCTGTGGCTTTAAAGACTTGTTGCACACGCTAAGTACAATCGCGTTGCCTACGAAAGTGAGTTAGGATTTTTATTTGTAAATTAGATTTGCTTGAGGACTAGCAAATAATAAGTTTGGGGGTATTTGATAGACACAATTTTGTGTCTAAATTTCTATAAATTCTCTGTTATTACCAATGCTCGATTTGTACTTATTGGGTTATTTTATGTGTTTGTAGGTATTTTGAAAATTAAAAGTTTGTGGAAAAATTGGCTTAAAAATGTTAAAGGCACCCTAACTTTGGATAAGGGCACCCCGGTGATGAAGGCGCACGAGTTTTCGATTAGGGGCACCATCCTTCTTAAGTTCAAACCCTGAAATGGAGGGAAACAGGATGGTTATCGCGTGAAGAAGTTCTGTGGATTGGGGACTGAATTTTAGGGGATTTAAAACGTGTTTAATTAAAACACGTTTACGTAAGTGTTTAAATCCATAAAATATGGTTGCAAAGTCGTATCACAGCCGGAAAAGGGATTTCTTCCCTGATTTGGATAAATAACGAATCTGAGTTGGTTTGGGATGGTTATTTTTAGTCTTTATCGATTAGGATTGGTTGTTAGGGTTAGATGAGCATATATAAAGAAAAGATATCGAGTAAAAAGGACGGAGCTTTAATTGAAAAAAAATATAGGAAGAAAAATATTGTCCCTACTAAACGTGAAGAACAAGGATACGACGACGATTTCTTCAACTGAACAACAACGGATATCTTCGCCTTGGCTACATTTATCTTCAGTTTCGACGGTTCCTTCAACCATTTGTAACGTATATCTTTAGATGTTCCCATGAAGTGATTCGAAGTAGATGTTGGTGTTCTCCAAGTGGGACTTGACGAGGAGCATCATCAGAGTGTCTTCCTCAGACCCATGGACTCTCAAGAATCAAGGGATACTTCATCTAGTACTCGTCATTTGAAAGGCGAAGAAGCTGGTTGGTTTTATTTCCCCTTGGATCAAGGTCACGAAGAAGAATCTTAAGATCATCGAAAATTATTTCCCAGTTAAAGCGAATAACACATCTTTCTGCTCTTCGATCAAAAAGATGTGGAACGTAGTTCGCCAGGAAATTAGATGTAATGTAATCAGAGGAATTAAAAAGAAGTGACTTCCCAGGAATGGTAGAGTATCCTTGCGAGCGAGGCATAAAACTCATTCATCAAGCGAATAACATTATCAATCAGTTGAAATATACCACATTGAGGCGCCAAGGAAGTCAACACCTCGTAGAACAATAGATTTGCAGGATCATACAAGGGGATTTGCAGGTCTTCTCTCAATTGACCTAGAGTGATTATAACCCTATTTTCATTCCAGGTTTCTCCTTGGATCATCTCCAAATCAAGATTAACTTCTTTAGCAGACTTCTCGAGAATGGTGAGTTTAAAACCTCATTGCTGAAGCTCTTGATTAAATTCGGCTACAGGTTTTGCAGACATGGAGCTAAAAATCAAAAGACAGAAAAGATGAACCAGATTAATGGAAAGCATATCCATGATCAGCAAAGCAGAAAGGTCAGTAAAACAGAAGAAAACTTACCCGACAGGAGGAATTGGTAGAGAAGAAGCACTTCAATTAGCAGCCATGAAGAAATTAAAAAAGAAAGAGGATTTCGGAGAAGCAGAAGTTGCAAAAGAAATAATGGGGAAAAGGAGGAGTCAGGGAATAATAGTTAATGAGAAAGACATTCTCTGGGGAATATTTATATCATGGGTGACAGGCTGAAAAGGTGGGAGGTCATAAAGGGGAATGGTTTAATAACGTTTTGGTTACAACGTGATAAAATCAAGATGTGGAAGCAGTTTTGCGTGAATCTCAGAGACGTGGCGACGGTTCGAAACCAAAGAAATTCCCTTCCCACCTTACCCTTGTTCGGATGGTAAGCGAAGAGGAAAATATGTAGGAAAAAAATCACCTCGCCACTGTATACATCAAAAAGCACAAATATGAGAAAGCTAACTTCATGATGAACACTGGAATAACTCGCTAGCAACATTGGGATATCCTCCCGTTCAAGGAGATTGGGACAAGTAGAAAGCACTAGAGCGAAATCAACGGTCAAGTTGAATTGGGTAGTTGAGCATTTAATGCGTGAGAAGAACGGTCAAATCAACAGTCTGCAAACTGATGGGACAGGTGACGAGTTATAATTCGACGAAGTAAAGATCGATAGAGACAGTTTTAGCGAGGATTATTAAGCGGTTGACCAGTGACCAGAATACTAGTAAATATTAACCCTTTATCAAGAAAGTTACAATGAAGACTTCCTGCGAACACACCAAGCCAGCGAAGCGAGCTGTTATCCACTTTCATTGTTTTCCTATAAATAGGATTGTAAACAATGTAAAATCGTTTGAAATATTCTGAAAAGGCATAAAGAGAGAACAGCTGAGAGCAATATGGTACTAGACTGAGAGCTTTTAATCATCATCTTCCAACAGTAAAATCACTCCTGTGGACGTAGGTTTTAACACCGAACCACATAAATATCTTGTTTCCTTAAGTTAATTCTACTATCGTGTGAATCATGACCTAAGAACTTGACTGATAACCTTGATAATAGTTTAGGGTTGTTACTTGGGTGTGTTGTGGGATTTCCTGCAGCTACTGATTTTTTTTTATGGTTTTCGATCAACGAACTGGATTTTTCGATGGTGTCAAGAGAGAAGAAGAAGGTAATTTGTTTATAAAAAAACTCTTTCGAGTTTTATTTTCAGGCGTTTGGAATGAGAGATTCGGTGAAGGTTCAAGAATAGTGTTTGAAAGGAAAACATCCTTGGATGGCTTTTTCAAGAGACTTGTTTTTGTGGATGAAAGATTTGTTGTCAACTAATTTGGGGGAGAAGTTATATCAAGGAAAATGGTCTGCAATAGGGATGATTCTCATCTTTCACAGATAGATCAAATGAGGGTGGAAAATATTTGAAGATGTCGAGATTGAGGAAAAAAGATAAGAATTTCAATTATAGTATTCACATTCCAGCAGACGATAGTAGGGTTTGTTGGAGAATTTTTCTAGAAACTATAACTTAGCTAGGATCAAAGTTGGATGGATTACTATGACCAAAATCTCAAATCATGACTTGAACGATTTGCTATTGTTTCCTGCTGGAGAGTTTTCAAAGTTCTCATATTTACCTCAAGGAGGCCCCTAATTACACCTTTGGTGCTTAACGAACCCAATCATGAGATATCAAGACAAATGTACAACTCAGCTAAACATCAACTAGTGATAAGTCGTAGTGATTTTCATGCCTCTCCAATTAATTGGCATCACAGATATATTAATACAATGAAATGATGGCATACTCGATAAGAAAGATAGGGATTCGTATGTGGTAAAGCCTTATCACTCGACTGCTAGGTCCCCAACACCCAAAAGACAAACCAGACAGGGCTAATGGTCAATGACTGATTTTTTTTTGACACCTTCTTCAATGGTTGATTACCATAGCCGCATTTCCCTGCCTATATAAAAGATCTCGGATGTGTTTTAAGGTCTGAAGCCGCATAATTGCCATAACTAGCTTGTAAATAATAACTTGTATAAATATATGTATTAAGACCTATAAACTGAAATCCTCGAAAGACGCCGACCTCTGGAAAAAAAAAGGGATCCACTCGGTTGCAATTTTATTCGTTGCTATTACGATTATGAAATAGAAGTAACATGACAAAACTTCTTTTGGAAATATTCAACATAGAATTAAAGACTTGCAACAACAAATGGCAGTTCTCCAAAGTACTTCAACAAATGGTAGCAATACAACTGAATTTCAGAATTTCAGAGCAATAGATTGAGGAATGGCAAGCTAAAGAAGGGGATTTTTTGAGACAAAAATATGGTGAAGGCCATATAATGGAAATGGATAACAATACTAAACATTTCCACATGATGGCAAACTTTAGAAGATCAAGAAGCAAAATAGAGTCCTTAAATGACATCAATGAGAATTGGTGTGTTGGAAGACATAACTTGGAAATACTTCTGAATCAGCATCTCAGTCAAGTTAGTATAACCATTAATCCTAATGTCAGTGAAAGGCTTATAAATTTGCTACAAGAAAAGATTACTGAGCAAGACAATATTTTTCTCACCAGAATAACTGATGCTAACGAGATTCATAATGTGATAAAGTTTATGAAACCATGGAAGAGTCCAGATCCAGATGGGTTTCCCACAGGATTCTATCAAACTCAATGGGAAATTGTGGGGAAGGATGTTGTGGAAATGATACAAAACTTCTTCTCATCTGGCAAGAACCAATATTTCTCTTATACCCAAGGTAAAGCTCCCAAAAAAACCATCTGAATATAGGCCAATTACACTTTGCAACACCACGTACAGGCTGATCTCAAAGATACTTGCTACTAGAATAAAGGAATATATGGACAAAATCATCTCACCAATGCAATCAACTTTTGTGTCTGGAAGGAAAATTTTAGATAATGTTATTCTTGCACAAGAAATTATTCATTGTATGAAGAGGAAAAAAAAGGAAAAAAGGATATATGGCTTCGAAGATGGATATGTCCAAGGAATTTGATAGAGTTGAGTGGGTTTTCTTGAGGAGAATAATGATGAAGATAGGTTTTTATGTTAAATGGTGTAATATAATAGAAGAATACATTAGTACTTCGTAGATAAGTATTAAATTGAATGGATCTCCATGTTCTTCTTTTAAACCTACAAGAGGTTTGAGGCAGGGTGATCCCCTATCACCCTATCTTTTTTTTCTCACAATGGAAGTGTTCACTCGAGCAATGGCAGAAGCTGAGTAATCTAAATAGATAGAAGGTGTAAAAATCTCTATAAATGCCCCCCAAGTCACTCACTTACTTTTTGCTGATGATTGTTTACTTTTTACTAAAGGAAATATTCACAATGTGAATAATCTTCTGGATATAATCCATGAATTCAGTGTAAGTTCAGGGCAAAAAATAAACTTCCAAAAATCTTTACTTTTCTACTCAAAAAATCTTCATCCCAGATATGCTAGAATGTTGTCTAGAAGGTTAAGAGTGCAAAGTATGAATATAGAAGAAGTTTATCTTGGTATTCCTTTATTCTTGAACAGAAAGAAAACAAGATCTTCTCAACCATTGTTAAAAACATGAAAAACAGGTTATCAAAATGGAGAGGGAAGTTTATAAACCAATCTGGAAGAACAATTCTTGTTAAACATATTCTCAGTGCTATGCCAATACATCAAATGAGTACCTTTAGGTTACCAGATAGAACTATTGAGGAACTTGATAAGGTACAAAGGCAGTTCTGGTGGAATAAAGAGGCTGGTAAAGGTGTTATTACTTGTGCTTGGAAAAGGTTATATCATGATAAAGAGGATGGAGGCTTAGGCTTCAAGGATCTTAAATGCTTCAATCAGGCTTTATTAGCAAGATCAGCATGGATATTATGCAAAAATTCAAGTCAACTCTCGGCAGATGCCATGAAAACAAAATACTTCCTACACACTTCTCCTCTTCATGCTCCCATGAAAATAATGCAACATGGGCATGGAAAAGTGTGTATAATGAAGTAGATTTTGTAAAAAAAATACAGTTTCTGGCAAGTGGGAGATGGCAAAAATATCAAAATATGGATTGAAAAATGGGTTCATGGTGAAAAAGGACCTTTGACACCAGCTTCAAGTGACAACATCAACTTTGAAGATTACAACATAGTTTCTGACTTGATTGATGCTAATACAAAAACTTGGAAAATGGAGATATTACAAAGTATGTTCACTGTTGATATTGCTACAAAAATCATGAGAATTAGAATTCCAAGGAATGCTGATGACAACTTAGTATGAACACTTACAAACAATGGTTTGTTCAAAATTAAGTGTGCCTATCATAAATTGGTAGAACTGATGTCTGGGGTTCATCAGCAACACCAAAATGATATGGGTGGACATATTTGGAAAATCTTATGGAGACTAAAGACAACATCAAGAATTAAATTGTTTCTGTGGAAATGCCTCACAGACAATATGCCAACTTCAGAAAGAATTATGAGGAATACTAGAGGAGAAATAACAGAATATCCCCTGTGCAAACAAGAGTGGGAGACTACTGATCATTTGATTATGAAGTGTTCCTTCACTAGTGTTGTTATTAGCTCAGTTCAAGGTGGTCGCAAATCTATGCAGAAATATGAAGATGTTAAAGCCTGGATCATCAGTTGGTTCAACTATGAAAACAATACAGATGGGGGATGGATAATGAATATATCTAGGGCAATTTAGGAGGTGTGGAAGGAGAGGTGCAGAGTTGTCTTTGAGAAGATAAAGCCAAATCCAGTATCATGCATTAGAAGAATGCAAAAAAAAAATAATCCATTCTCTAATGAATGCAAATACTGCAGATATGATGGTTAAAGAAAAACAACCATTGCCCAGAAATATTAGTTGGATACCTCCATCTGCACCTTTCTTAATTTTAAACTTTGATGTATCCTTTAAACTTTCATCTAAAAATTGGGGCATATGACTAATTATAATGAACTTTACAGGAGCTCATCAGTGGTCAAAGTGCATCTTCAGGGATGGATATCTAAACGCAGAAGAAGCAGAATGTATGGTGGAATTGGAAGCGGTTTGCTGGGCAGATAGTCTCAAATTGGAGTATGTCATTTTTGAAACAGACTCATCAAATGTGGCAGACGCAATCAACGGTGCTGACACTACTATAAGTTGGTAAAACTTAACCATAATTAAGGACGTGAAGTTATATCTTAATAATATTAGAGTTTGGAAAGTTAGGCATTCATTAAGAGTGTGTAACAATGCAACAAACATGTTATCAAAATACTCAAAAAGATTTATGTTTACCAAGGATTTGCAGGTTAATGCACCTGATTTTATTTGTAAAACTCTAGAAAAGGATATGGGGGATATTCCTCCAATATCTACTGTTTAATTTATGATTCTATTTCAAAAAAAAAAAGTAATATGATGCATGAAGCTACACCTTATATAAAGAGAAAAAAATACAATCACGCTCAGAAAAAGCCTTAAATGGGGAAACTCTTAACAAAAAAGGTGAACCATCTAATGTTATCAATCCTAAGTTTTTGGTGAGGGCCGGTTTTTGATGTAAATCTGTGGAACCAATTGTAATACAACATGTGGTATTTAAATTTCTAAACTCTACCAATAATTTCTAAAAACCTGTTAAAAGAAAATAAAAATTTTAATTTTTTTAAGAAATAATATCATTAGCTTGTTAATGGTTAAAGGGAAAAACCTTGTATTTTAAACCTTGATCTTAGTTAGCAAGTTCTCGCACTTTTTCCGAATAAGTCACGACCATTCGTGAACTACACATTCCCATATTAAATCATCGTCCATTTGCAATCACAATCTAAAAATAAGGTTTTTTCAGACTAAACGATTTATTCACGACTTTTCCGAATTCCGAATAGATTCACGAATTAAATTCATCATATTACGATCAAGTAGAACATAACAAACATCATTTTATACTTTATTACAATCAGATTGCACCAAACACTACAAGAAATCAGGAATTTGTAACATAGAGTTAATGTTACAATATATATATATTTATATTATAACACTGATAAATTGTTGGAAAAGTGCCGTTATATTTAGTGTTACAATAATTCCTCAACGGAAAAAAACGTTACAATAAATATTAATTAATTAATGGTTGCATCCGTTAAAGAAAATAGAGTAACAGTTGTCCAGTCAGCACAAAACTAGTCTGCTGACATGTTGTTTTAACGGATAACCGTTACTCCCTCATATCGTAACAGTTATCCTGTAACAGTTTGGCGTAACAGTTAATGTAACGACGATATTTGTCTGTGACGATTGAAATCCTGCCACTTGTCCTACTTTGTAACCGCTTTATCAACGATTAATAGATGTTGTTTAGTTGATTGTAACAGTTCGGCTATAACAGTTTGGCATAACAGTTAATGTAACGACAGATTTGTCTATAACAGTTGACTATCTGCCAGTTGTCCTTATTTTTAACGGTTGTACCAACGACTGACAGACGTTGTTTAGTTGATTGTAACAGTTTCAATATAATAACTATCATAACAATATAATTCGTAACATCTAACGTGTAACGGTTGTGGTTCACCATGTGTCAATCAGCTGTACCATGTTATGTAATGCCTTAAACCGTTGAGGATTGATTGTAACAGTAAGGAATTTGTCAGGTGTCTATAATTACTAACAGATTTTATAACGTTGATTCAATGTTGATAAAAAAAATATAGTTTTTTTTTTAAAAAATGTTATTAATTATGTGTTACACAACTAAGCTCCCATATTTAGACCGTGCAGTGCAATTCATTCATGAACCTACAGTGCAATTCATTTCTGAACCTACATTGCATTTCATTTATGAACCTACAATGCTAAATCTAAAAACCATAATTCATTGTCATTCTGCAATACATACATTCCCATTATGCAATACATACTTTCTCATTATAGCAACACAAGTAATTCATTCATTCATTAATTCTGGAATCTATACAACAACCAATTGAACCAAGGTTTGTTTCATCATTCATTCACATACCCAAGTATATATGAGTGTAGTTTATACAATTAAAGAACTTCTTAAGGCACAAAACATTGGTTCCCTATGTTATAAGCAAATGACAAGGTTATGTATTTCAGCAATTTCTAATATAAGCAACTGTTGTTCTGCATTATACCTTGGCCCATAAAAAGTTGATCATCCGCCAAAAGAAGTCGTCCATTGACATCAGTGTATCATTAACCACCTCTTGGCATCAGCTATTGCCATCAATTCCAGTATCCTGACAAACAACAAGGATGGTAGTAAGAACAAACTCACAATTTTAATACAAGCAAAAGTAACAATCAATATCACAACATATGAAAAGTAGTAAATTTTAGTAAGATATATACCTCTCTAAAAGAAATTGTGGTTATGTTGATTCACATCGCATCTTGGCTCAGATGTGATACTTCTGCAAATAATAAAATAAAAAATCTAATTAGGAACAACTTTCGTACGAGAGACAAAGATTTATTCAGTAATTTGGGAAATTCATTTACATGTTCATTGTCATTCTGGAATTCATATATTCTCATTGTTGAATATCAACATTTATTCATTCTGGATTTCATACAAAAGCGATTCAGTCATAATAATTTGAACATTGACAACCTAAGTATCAAAAGTATGTATTGAGAGAATTGTGACTGACAATTTACATACAT
This sequence comes from Papaver californicum, assembly GCA_023531435.1. Lineage (NCBI taxonomy): Eukaryota > Viridiplantae > Streptophyta > Magnoliopsida > Ranunculales > Papaveraceae > Papaver > Papaver californicum. Next base: position 682,983 of record JAJJMC010019063.1, read on the forward strand.
GGTTCATATGAAAAAGAATGAACAAATGTAGTAAGAGTTTACTCACCAATAAAATTAGAGAGGAAAATGTGCTACTTCTCGCTTGTGCTACTTCTGCAGCTTCGTAGGACCAACACTGTCAATGTATTGATGCACACTCACAATAATATTTCTCTATCAAGGTCCTGCAACAATATACAAGAGAAGGGATGAACTTAATTCAAGAAAATTGATCTTGTTTACAAGTTCATTCCCTCCCTTGTATAGCATAGCAAGGCCAACACTGTCTCGCATTTTTATCCAGCTTCAGGTGTTTGCATTATTGAATCCTCGAAAAACAAAGAGAATGGTATTATGAGTCAACCAAATTTTCATTAAGGGAAGGAGACCATAATAATGATAAGTAATGCAAGAAACTCTAACGTGTAAACAGTTTACTTACCAACTGAAATTAAGGAGGTTACTTTTCAGGTTTCCTGCATCGATCTCCATAAGGTATTAATGTTTTGTGCAAAAAGAAACAACCCACATGAATAGAGTTTTCCGAAAACTTAATAAGTAATATGTTTTCTTTACAAAAACTCTATGATGCATGTGAGTTGTTTCTTTTCACATAAAACTGAATATCTTGTTCGTTTATTGTTGTATACCTATCCTGCAAGTCCTGTTCAAAAACTTAGGAATAAATCATTTCGAAAAACTTCATTATTGAATAAGTATGAATTTATTCCTGATTGAACAGACTTCCAAGAACAACAACATAATCATATCTTGTTCTTCTGCACTTAAGATGGTACTGCGACACTACCACATCTCCATCTTCAAGTTTTCCCATCAATGAATCCTCAGAAAACAAAAAGAGAATGGTAGTAAGTGAGTATATCAATCAGGAGAAAATAATGATATCAAGGGAAACTAATGATTATAAGAGTTTAGTAACCATTGAAATTAGAGAGGAGAACATATTATTTTTCAGGTTAGATGCATCGATTTCCTTCATTTATAGAAAACCTAACGACTAATACGTCTTCACTCCGAAAACTATATGGTGGTAAGTTGTACCTTTTGGCAGAATCATGTAAAACACATATTTGAAGAAATCGTAAGTAATGAACAAACCTGAGATTCAATTAACTTGTCAACTATCTCCATAGTAGGTAATCTCCAGCTTCAGGTGTTCGTATCCATGAAACCTCGCAAAACAAAGACAATGGTAGTAAGAATCAACTAAAGTTACAGTAATGATTATCAGTCAAATACATGGCAGTTGAGAAGAGATCATAATGGTACCATAGGTAATAAAAACCTGAGATTAAAAAGTTGACCTTCAGTAGACCATGCTAATGGGAATTGAATAGATGAGTGAAACACAACTAATAAACTTTTATATACTAATCGTGCCCACCAAATTTCCTGAAAACAGATTAACAAATCAATATAAAATATCAGAAAAGGATAAAAAGTAGCCCTCTTCCCTCTTCATTTACCCGGGCTAAGGACCGGCATTTTAAATGACGGAGTTAAAAAGGGTGGAAAAATAAAAAGCAACTGAACAAAAAACTTACGTACGTATTTATATATAAATTATGTAATTATAAAGGAGTACAACCCAATACACTCGCAAAAGTGTATATCCAAGAAAAGTTATTCAATGAAAGATAATTGAACTGAACTTTTCTGGGGTACTCTCTAGCTAGACAGTGATGGATCAAAAGGACTCCCAAAAATATAAGCAACCGTATATCTACAAAAGTGTGTAAGGAAAGCTGCACAAAAAACTAAGTTACCAACTGATCAAAAGGACCAACCGGTTTTCAGGCCAGATTAAAAATCCACCAAAGACATAATTACCCAATGTATAAAAAATATTGATGCCTTGAGGAGCATCAGGTACAGGATATCCTAGTTCAACAACTTTTTCAATACATACCTTCCTTTCGTCATGCTCAACTTTTACCCCATGACATACTTCTTCACCCAAGACAGTAAAGACATAACCTTTTGCGACTGTCTCTCTTATTATGTTAACAAGAAAAGCTCGAGGTTGTCCTTCATTGGGTATAATATTAGCATTAGCACTTGTTTGAACAACCGGAGAATGGATATCAGGGTTTATCTGTTGTTTTTCCATGAAACTCGAAACAGCCTATAACCAAGACCAACCCATTTGGAGGTTGATTAAAAGAAATTAGAATCTTTTGTTTACAATGCTAACTATTAAAATAAAGGATGTAAATGAATTACATATTAAAGCTCATCATTGAGAGAGCACTCATCTCCTCTTGAATCTTGTCCATCCCGGATTCACTATCAGCTGGAGGTGTAATTGGCTTGGCTCTTGCACAACTGCTTATTGAAGAACCAAATTTTTCTTGTAATGCTTGCTTCTTAGTAACAGTGGATGAGAAGCCCCGACAATAACTTCGATTAATTTCATCACCAAAAATATCAGCTATTAGATCATTCCTAAAATCTACAAAGCCCCCAGTACCAGTTTCGGTAAGGGCCTTTCCCTTTTCCACTGTAGACTTCATTTTTTCCTGAAATTCAAAAAAACAAAAGACTTTTGTAACTATAAAAATTTAAAGTTATTTGAAATTTGAACAACATATGATGGTCCAACACTCACATATGTTTGAACTGCATTCAGATATACAACTGCATTTTTCCCTACATGAGCCAGTATCCAGCTCACCAAAAGACAACCGTACCTTTTTTTTCCCTGTAAAATCAATATGGTGATCAGTTAGGGTTGTCCAAGTAAAATAGTTTGAGAATTTAAATTTATTAGACCAAAAGTTTAGAAAGTATACTCACAACTATGTATGATTTGTTGGCATGAGAGGCTACCCAAACAATGTCTAATATTCCTCTTCTTCTAGTTCGCAGCAAATTTGGCATACTTATCCTGCATGCCAGGTTTGTACTCGTTTTTCACAAAACGTTTCTAGACGTCCTCGTTAACAGCATAAGGGCATGCCGCTAACATCTCTTCCTCAGTCTCAAGGTCTTTCAGGATGTTAAGGCGTAAATCTCATTCGAATGACCGAAACTTTTGGGGAAATGTTCCAATAAAAAATGGCATAACAAAAGAATCATCGAGAAAAAAAATCCCGAAACAATGAAGTACTTCTGTTAGCCATAAACAATAACTAGGTACCTGGTCTATAAACACTAATATGTATAAGTGGAACAAACTATAGAATAAAATGCATAGGAGAAAAGTTACCATCAGGGAGTCCCATACTTGTTGCTTGAAGGGATGAGGAATGCGCCTCCAGTCTGGTAGTCGATTGGGCAGTGTAATCGAATGAGTTCCCATGCACGAGTAGCAAACTGTGATGCATTATCGCCAAATGGTCTTCCGCATTCATTTATTTCCACCAAAAGTCTATCTGTAGGTGGTGTCTCCTCCAGTCAGAGGCAGATTGAGAATCACCAAGTGATATATAAGCACCATTAGGTGGAGAAGCATCTTCATGACCACCATGAAATAGAGTATCAGATTCGTTGGTTAAAGGAGACCAAGATGGATCACTTGTAGTCTGGGAATCCTGACTGAATATCATCTTCAAAGCAAACAAAACAAACAACATATAAGACATGTGGAATGGAACAAACTACGAAAATTAAAAGTAAGAAACATCAAAGGAAAACCCAGTAGTGAACCAAACTTAAAAACCGAAACTGCTGGTTGAAATATTTGAAAGAGATTACAAACTTAAAGGCTTAAAGAAGTAAGAGCAAATTGTAGTAACCTATTGTAAGAGATAATAGCACTAATCTGTGGAACAGAACAAACTGACCTTAGATACCCTAATATATGGATTGTAATAATATATTGTTAGATATTAACACCCAAATCATATGTAACCATAAACCTTAAATGTAAAGCAGTAATTTATTCAAAGAGATTACAGCCAAACAAACCTTAAATGTAAAGCAGTAAACAAGTAACAATCAAAGTTCATAACCTTGAACCTATTTTGAAACCCTAAGTTTGGTTGTAATCTATAGAAATAGATAACAACCAAATAACAATAATTACAAAGCAGTAAACAACAATATATAAGTATTGAAAGCGAAAGCAAACCCAACAGTGAACTAAAATGAAAAACCACAAATTCTGGTGAAATCTATGAAATGAGATTACAGCCAGGATAGGACTAATTTTAAAGTAAGAACAAACTTTGAAGAAAACTTCATAACCATAAACTTATGTTGAAACCCTAAGTTTGGTTGTAATCCATGGAAAGAGATAATAACCAAATAACAATAATTGCAAAGCAGTAAACAACAATGTAAATGTAGATCAGAACAAACTATTGGAAGAGAAAGAAAACCCAACAGTGAACTAAAATAAAAAAAACAAATTCTGGTTGAAATCTATTGAAGGAGATTACAAGCAGGATATGTCTAATTTTAAAGTAATAATATTAACCTATGAAGAAAAACTTCATAACCATGAACTTATGTTGAAACTCTAAGTTTGTTATAATTTATGAAAAGAGATAACAACCAGAAAAAAACTTATTTTGAAATAACTATTCGAAAGTAAAAGCTACATAGATTACCTCTAGAGAACGAATGAGGTACAAAGACAGATGTGAGGTAAGAGGTATGAAAGAAAAAAGAGGTATGAGTGAGAATGCTGAGGGAAGATTGTGAGAACGCAGGAAAAAAGATTGAGTTCTTCATTTCGCTCTGTTTATAGAGAAGGATGAGAGTTGAAATCATTTTAAAAATTTGAGAAGAGGGAAATGTAATTTGAGAGGGAATTAGAAAAGGTTTCTCAAATTGAAGAGGGAACCGAAATCAGAAAAAGATGTATCAGAGTGGGGATTTGAGAGGGAACGAAATTTGAGATACAAAATTTAGACCTAACTTTTTCCGGACAAGAGAGAAGAGTTCAATAATAGAGGAGATATTTTCTTTTGTCTCAAAATATTTGGATCATATGTGGGGGGATCGAGGTGAAATGTTGTGGAAAAAATTGGTCAAGTCAAAATAAATTTGTACTTAAATATATAAATGGCACAAAAAAATTAACTAAACCACAAATTTTGCTTTTGTTACATATTCCATTAACCGGAATGTACACCTGAGGTATATTTCTAGCAATAAGAGCCGGAGTATGCCTTGTATCGTTCCCGATCATACAAGATCCATATATCGGATGTCTAAATCTACCAATGAACCACAAAATCTGCTTTTCTTACATATTCCATTAACCGGAATGTCCACCTAAGGTGTATTTCTAGCAACAGAACCAGAGTATGTCTCGTTTCATTCCTAATCATACGGGATCCATACATCGAATAACTAAATATACCAATGAGCCACAAAATCTGCTTTTCTTGCATATTTCATTAACCAGAATATACACTTGAGGTCTATTTCTAGCAATGGGAACCGGAGTATGCCTCATGTCGTTCCTGATCATACGGGATACATATATCAGATAACTAAATCTACCAATGAACCACAAAATCTTCTTTTCTTACATATTCCATTAGCTGGAATGTGCACCAGAGGTGTATTTCTAGGAATGTAAACCGAAGTATGCCTCGTTTTGTTCCCGATCATACGGGATCCATATATCGGATAACTAAATCTACCAATGAACAACAAAATATGTTTTTCTTACATATTCAATTAACTGAAATGTCCACCTCTGGTGTATTTCTAGCAATGGGAACCAGAGTATGCCTCGTGTCATTTCCGATCATACGGGATCCATATATCATATAACTAAATCTACTATTGAACTATAAAATATGCCTTTCTTACATATTCATTAACCGGAATGTCCACCTGAGGTGTATTTCTAGCAATGGGGACCGAAGTATGCCTCGTTTCATTCCCGATCATACGAGATCCACATATCGGATAACCAAATCTACCAATGAACCACAAAATCTGTTTTTCTTACATATTCCATTAACCGGAATGTACACCTGAGGTATATTTCTAGCAATGGAAACCGGAGTATGCCTCATGTCGTTCCCGATCATACGGGATCCATATATCGGATAATTAAATCTACCAATGAACCATAAAATCTGTTTTCCTTACATATTCCATTAACCGGAATGTAAATCTGAGGTCTATTTCTAGCAATGGGAAATCGAGTATGCCTCGTGTCGTTCCCGATCATACAGGATCCATATATCAAATAACTAAATTTACCAGTAAACCACATAATCTGCTTATGTTACATATTCCATTAACTGGAATGTCCACCTAAGGTGTATTTCTAGCAATAGGAACCAGAGTATGCCTTGAGTCGTTCTCGATCATACGGGATCCATATATCGGATAACTAAATCTACCAATGAACCACAAAACCTGCTTTTCTTACATATTACATTAACCAGAATGTCCACCTGAGGTGTATTTCTAGCAATGGGGACCAGAGTATGCCTCGTGTCGTTCCCGATCCATATATCGGATAACTAAATCTACCAATGAACCACAGAATCTGCTTTTCTTACATATTCCATTAACCGGAATGTCCACCTAAGGTGTATTTCTAGCAATGGAACCAGAGTATGTCTCGTTTCATTCCTAATCATACGGGATCCATATATCGAATAACTAAATATACCAATGAACAACAAAATCTACTTTTTTTGCATATTTCATTAACCAGAATATGCACTTGAGGTGTATTTCTATTAATGGGAGACGGAGTATGCCTCGTGTCATTCCCGATCATACGAGATCCATATATCGGATAACTAAATCTACCAATGAACCACAAAATATGTTAATCTTACTTATTCCATTATCTGGAATGTACACATGAAGTATATTTCTAGCAATGGGGACCAGAGTATGCCTCGTGTCGTTCCCGATCATACGAGATCCATATATCGGATAACTAAATCTACCAATGAACCACAAAATATGCTTTTCTTACATATTCCATTAACCGGAATGTACACGTGAGGTGTATTTCTAGTAATGGGAGCCGGAGTATGCCTCGTGTCATTCCCGATCATACGAGATCCATATATCGGATAACTAAATCTACCAATGAACCACAAAATATGCCCTTACCGGAACTGTGAAGCAAGTATTCCGGGACTGTGCAAATGACCAGATTACCCTTATATACCGGAAATGTGAAGCAAGTATATTGGGACTGTGCAAATAACCAGATTTCCATTACGTACCGGAATTGTGAAATAAACATTCATGCGACTGTGAATCTGACCAGATTACCGGAATTGTGAAACAAATATTCCGGGACTGTGCAAATGATCATATTACCCTTATCAGAAACCATGAAGTAAAATTTCATATGACTGTGAAAATAACCAGAATACCCTTACAAACATAGCAAATTAAAAATAACGGATGATGAAAAAGACACTACATTATTTATACAGCACACACACAAAGTGTGTAATTGAAAGTGTGTGCTACAAATAAACAGGTATCAAAAAGTTTTCAAAAGGTATACCATGGCCAAATTATTGTTTAATTTGTTAACCATATACCAAAAAAAAGGTGCCAAAATTATACCCCCAAAGTATCACCAACAAGTATACCAAAATATATACCCCAAAAAGTTAAACTGACCAGATCCATGTTATTCTTCCTTATCATCATCATCAACATCATCTCCCTCATCCTCATCCTTATCTTCTTCACTTTCCTCATACTCCTCCTCCTCCTACGGTTCAATAAGACCCATTGTAAAATAATGCCAAAGGTGCTCTTCTTTAGCCAGATTAGCTTGCAGGACCTGCTGTAACTCCACATATGGTGAATAGGGCTCTGGTACATGCTGAAAAGGTTCCCAATCTGGTTCGGCCTGTGATTCAGCATCATAGGATAGAATAGTACCCTCGAGAGGAGTTTGCGGCATACTCGCCCAAAGTAACTCATGTGCACGGCGAAACTGCTCCTCTTTGAACCTTTCAACCTCCTTCACCCCTGCAACGTCTTCACCATACTTCCTCTGTCGTAACTCTTCATTCTCTCTAAGATTGAGCCATATCTCATGGATAATCATGACATCGTTTACACGTTTCTAAAGCTTTTTCAATTGTTCAGGGGACATGAGCTCAATGATCCTATAAGACTCGTTCAGATGATCTTTAGAGCCACTTACCTCTAGTTTTTCATCCGAACAATAGACCTTGGGATTCTTTTCTTTATGTCTCTCTCCCTCTCAAATGAGGAATCAGGACTGCGGCCCCTTCTTGACGTCATCTAGTAATAGATTTTGTGTGTGGCTGAAAAACAATTATTTTGGTGTTAAACATAACCAAATAAACTGCAACAGAGACAACAACTACAACTATCACAAAATATTTCTGTAAACTGCATTTGACTTTGATAAACAACAATAATTTGCATTTTTATTTCATATACATAGCAGTATATTAAAAAAATATTACTGGAAAACAATGACAAAAACAACCACCAACATGTTCATTCAAAAACAGATCAAACACTAGAAAAAACAACAAGAACCATCTTTATTTTCATTCAAAAACAGATGAAACTCTAGAAATAAGAAAAAATTAACAACAACAACAAAACTTAAATAAAACACGTCTACATAGTAGAATAATGTAATTCAAACAGAACCTCTATCATGATTTCACTTAATTTTTTAATCAACCACACACTACAAATAGAAACAGAGTGTCCACAGTAGATAGCGTAAAAACATAGTAGCAATTTTTTTTAACATAATACACTAATTAGTGCTATAACACTTGTCTTAATTCTCTTTGCAGCAAAGAAAAAAGGATCATTCAAAAATGATCCAATTTTTAAGCAAGCATGCAGAGGAAGATGATCAGGAGAACAAAACTTAAAATAATACATAATACTAACCCATACTTGTGTAAAAGAAGATGGAAGATTATCGTTTACTCAAATCCTTAGAAGCAATAAAGATGATTTGTTGTTGTTTTCCCACTTTCTCTAGCCTCTTGTCTCTTGGAGTTCTACCTGGTTTTTGTGTCTGAGAATATAAAACATAAACATATATTCCAAAGAAGATGATTTTGTTGGGAAAAGTGAGAGTTTGTTTGGTAGTGATAATAAAAGATAATGGGTGGAAAAAACATTTTGTTAGTTACGGGCGGCTAAAAAGTGGGGTGGAAACAATAAGGTCAAAAATATGGGCGCTAAATTAAACAGGGGTCTGTAAGAAAATATGGTTAAAAGTGGGGGTGATATAAACAACAAATTGTTATTACAGAATCCAGAGTCAAACAAAGGGAAAGTCCGGCAACAACTGAAAGGATTTAAAAACAAACATGAAAGCCACATTTAAGAAACGGAAATTAAACGGAAAAAACATAGACCTTGCAGGTCCAAAGACAAATCCAGTTCTTCCAATTGGAATCTGCATATATTCAAACAACATTAATGTTATAAAGGGAATTCCGGACCTATTAATTATCAAGACTAGCATTATGATCAAATACAAATGTATGCACAAGAAAAATAAAGGAAACTTACTGATCACATATTGGAGATTTTTCATTACTTTGGTGGAGGGTAATGCTTTTGCTTCAGCGATTTAGCTAGATGTGGTTCCTCTGCCAAAATATCTTGAAAACTGTCACCACCTGGTTATGCTGGATCATCCACACCTGCAATTAGTGCTTTTGGCCAATGAATAACAACCCACCAGTCTGGATATTTCAAATCTCTGGAGAAGAAAACTTGGCTAGCCTCTTCAGTGCCAATCACGTGCTCATATGAAATATCAGTGCATCTCTTAAATCTTGATAAATTTACCAAAGGCAAATATGAATTCGGACACAATTTTATTTCATTCTCTACCCTCACCCAATCACAGTAGAAGACAGTTTCTTTAAATGTACCATAGTTCAACTCTAGGATTTGTCTGATCACCACATACCATCGGGTTAGGGTAGTAACATGTCTTTTATCCCTTTTCGAGCTCCTATAAGTGGTCGATGCAACTATGGTGACACCACTGTCCTGGGTCTTTACCTTTTCCTCAATATGTGTGGAACAAAAAACAAATCAATTCACACGGTATATTTTATACTCTTGCTGAGACACCGAACCTCTGGCGCGAAGCCACAAATTTGTATCCATTTTGTATTTTGATCTAAGATGTAAAAGCGAAAAGAAATCAGCACATCAGCATACTGCATAATTATTACGCTAAAAAACAGTCGAAAAAATGCAAACCTTTTCATACAGCCAACTAAGGAACTCTATTTGCATCTGGACTTCCTCCACCGCAACTCCAGAAGCTGACTGGTTCTCGCAATAATCCCTACATTTAGCATACCTACTATTAAAATCAAAATATAATTAACAGAAACACATTTTCCACATAAAAAAAAACACAATCTACCAATATTTGTAATAATCATCGTGACCCTCGGGATTACGCCGAAAAATTACCCACCAATGTATCTTCATCTATTAAGTAGGGATCACATCAACTAGCTTATCATCAAGCATGGAACCCACATCGATGAATTCATGTTCTTCCTTTAAAAAGGGCTCCAAACTTGCTTTGTTACCTCTTTGATTTGTATTTTTCATGTGCTCCATGGCAAATCTAACACAGTCACCCATTTCAACCGATTTCGTAATTGACCCTTCAATATATCTGTTATTATTTGAGATGTTTTTTCACTCCTTCATCGCCCTGATTCAGCATGTACATGTAAATTTCACTACAAAAACAACAAAAATAAAAAAATAAAAAAATGGTATAATGGCAATTCACCTTTCGAATGGGTACATCCATCGATACCTAACAGGTCCACAAATTAAGGCATCATCATCCAAATGAACCATGTTGTGCACGCTTCTATCAAAAAACCCATCCGGGAAATACTTTCGAGCACACATATTGCCTCTTCAATCATCCACTTAGCCTCGCTCAGATATTCTATGCTAACAACCTTCGAGCACAACAATCTAAAATACAAACTGACTTGTTGAAGTGCAGTATGCAAGTCTTTTTCTCATGGAAAGGCATGTTAAAGCAGAACAAGTAATAAGTACCTCATAATCATATGATAGTCAAGTGATTTCAAGATGCTCAAATTCAATTGTTCCATATTTATATTATTGCTCATATTCGACGAAAAGCCCGTAGGAACTTTCAGATCTTTTAGAATCTGACAAAAATCAGTTTTCTCTTCTTTGCTCAACACCTGAACCATCTACTCATTTCTTAGTTTTCTTCTCTTTCCACTCTCCACAGTGTATGTTATTCTCCTTCAATTGCTCACAATTATTCCATGCAACAATGCCTTATTATCCTTATCAAAGATAATGTAAATAATGTGTTCCATTATGATCTTTTCCGTGTACATCACGTCGAGACGATGTCGTACGGTCAAGGCATAATGCAACTCAAGTTCCCAAAGAATAAACTTCTTATAGAAAGCACCTGTGACAAGCTCAGAATCACCATCCTCTTCATCAGACTGATATCTCTTTCGTTTAACTGCCTTGCCGGTCACTAACTTACCAGGTGTGTAATTAGCATCGTCCAACTTCTCAAGCGACTGCTCTCCTGTTAGTCTTGGCGGTGCATTTCTATACTCTTATGTCTCTAATCCCAAGGGAGTCCCATACTTAAATGGGTGATTTTGCTTCAAGAAAATACGATATTTAGTGTACACAATCTTGTTGTCCTAACCTAGATGAGTACTTCGAGTCTTGTCTGCGCAGCAAACACACGCACAATAGCCATGAGTGGTACATCAACTTCAAACACCTTGAGCAGTAAAATCTTGAATCCAAAACATCAGAGTTGCTTTCATCATAAAATACTCCATTTTCAAAGAATCAAAAGCTAGTACCCCTGGATTCCAAAGAGCTTTCAGCGAGTTGACCAGCGGTCGCATAAAAACATCAATGTCTTGATCCGGTGATTTACGCCCAGGTATCAATAGAGTCATGATATGGAATTCAGACTTCATACACATAGAAGGTGGAAGATTATAAATTACAAGGATCATGGGCCAACAACTCCAACTCAAAGTATGTTGACCATGAGGATTAAACCAATCCGTTGATATTCCAAGCCAAACATTTCTGCCTTCCGAGGAAAACAACGGAAACTTCATTTTCATTTTGCCCACTGAGCTAAATCAATTGGATGACGCATATAATCAGATAAAACTTCCTTTTTTATCGTGCCATATATAGGAAAGTATCTCATCACTTTGCAAGGTTCATTTGACACCATAGGACCATCTTTAGTAGCTTTTACTTTAAGCCTCGGAGTTTTGCATACCGGATACACTTTTAAATATGCATTCTGCTCATAATACAGAATGCAATGATTCTCAAAAGCATGAATAGCCTTCGCTTTCATCCCCAGATCCTTAAGCATTGACTTCATAAAATCATAGTTTTTAGGCAAACTATTAGGCTGCAGAAGCCACTATCTTAAAAAATCCAAGAAACTGTTCACACAGTTACCCGAAATTTTTTAAGTTTTCTTCAAATTATGCAGTTCTACAATAACAGAGAGGGTGTTGAGATTCTTTTCACATGCAGGGTACAACTTCTCTGCTGCTAGCGATTTGTACTTATTATAACGCCTCGCGATATCTGGATCTTCTACAAAGGATCCTTCTCCAATTTGTGTTCCATTATGGTCATGATAAACACCAAAGGAAGAGTCAGTAAAATCATTCAAATTCAAACCATCTGATTATTTAACAGGACTTTCTTCGACTACGACCTTCTCCTTATAACGACTTGTTGAAACACCATCCGCTTTCTCACCATGTAAGTGTCAGGTGATGTATGTTTTGTTGACACCATTCTCGTAAAAATGGGTCCTAACCATTGAGAGTTCAAAACGTTTTCTATTATCACACTTCCTACATGGGAAAGCACACGATTTTATAGAATAACCATTTACCATTGCATAACAATTGAAATCTCTAACCCCTTGTCTATATACTGTGCCATATATGTCTGTTTCACGCATCCAATCTTTATTCACAAAATATGACATCATATCTATACAAACAAGTAAAATATTATGTCTTAGTAATCAAGTTCATCAACTATATAAGCCTAAAAATGTCACAGACTACAGTAGAACACGATTCACCACTAGTACAAAAATGGGCTTATGTGACAGTTAAAAACTGCCACCAAAATATTTATGTGACAGTTTTGAAAAATAATTGCACTGTCATTAAAGCCTCTGTTACGAAAGGGTCTATAAGAAACTGTTACGGAATCATGACTATATGTACCAGTTTTTTCATAAACCTGTCGTTGTTGACAACATACAATAACTTTTTCTAAATAAAACTATCATTGGTAACTTAATTTCTTTTATTAAGGTGACAGTTTCTCCATAACCCTGTCATTGTTACTACTTAAAGTAATATTTTCTAAACAAAAATGTCATTAGAAACTTAACTTCTTAGACTAAGATGATAATTTCTTCATAAGCCTCTCATTATTGACAAGTTACTGTAACATATTTTAAAGGAAACTTTCATCAATAACTCAGTTTCTTATACTAAAGTACCAGTTTCTTTATAAACCTGTCATTGTTGACAAATATCAGTTGCATTTTATAAATAAAACTGTCATAGAACAGTCAACTTTGTAGAAAACTGTTATCATTAATCCTATTATGTGACGCACTATTTGTTCAAATGATATCATATAGGCCAATTTGTATCCATCTAGTTCATGTTACAGTTGGCGGGTGACATGCTCAGTCAGATATTAATATCGAGATAATTATGGAAAGATATTTTAGCGTTTATTAAAATTGTCATTAGATTACTCAATAAATTATTTAACAGATAGTACGGAACTAGTAAGTTCAAACATAATAAGTTAACCAGAAGTGAATGTACAACATAATTCAAAAGACTTCATATGAAAGTAATCTAAGTACTAACTAAAAGAAATTAACAGTGAAGTTGGAAACCACATCCATTTTTCAAAGTGTTGATCGAAATCTACTCCTTCCAATTCATATCCCCGAAATTTGAAAAGAATATCAATACTTGTAATTTTTAACGGGTACGCCTTATATACCGCTTTTCGGAAACCCTTTCAACAACTAAGAAATCCTAAATATGAGAGTCAATATAATATATAATGTACCATTATTCAAGAAATATCCAGACTGCCTTCTACAGGCAACATGCAGGTTTTGAAAATTAAATTTGTATATCACCTGATGACTTTGTCGAGATTCTAGAACCTCCTTTTTCTATTACAGCATTTGCTAGTTTCAATTGCTTATTTTCCTCTAGGACTTCCTCGTACTGTGCCTTGGTTACGCTGAAGCGACTTCTCCGTTTACCAAAGAATGCAGTTGGGGTGATGTGTTTTCCAGCTTCCCTGGCTCTTCCTGGATGCTCAAGACCAAAATTTTTGGTTATCACATCAATGTCGCTATCTTCATCAACTGTCCCATCTTTACGTCTCTTTTCAAACTCATCCTGCACAAACAAAAAATATTTTTAAATTAGGAAGAAAGTAAATTAAGAGAAACCATACATTTATGTCTCTTTTCAATCTCTTCCTACATATGTAATAAAGCTTACAATTTCGTCTCCTTTTTGTTTACACGCCTCATCTTTGTATTCTCCATCAACCTTTCGGCTTCCTTCCACAATACACCTCGATCAATTTCATCTGATGTGTAGTCACCCCTCTCTATATGCTCATTTGAAATTTAATGGATAAACATCCATAAAGATAAATATATATCTAGTTACATATTACAAGATAACAACAATAATAAAAACAGTTACGTACGAATATCTCATTTAGCCCGTCGTAACCATTATGGCCAAAATGGTGGTTGTAAATATTTTTTGATCTCTTCTCTGATTGTTTTTCATGTATATCCTTTAAAACACAAACAAACTTGCTTTTAGGGCTATAAGTGGAAAATTTTTGATAAGGAAACAACCAAAAGAAAGTATATATATGCACACCTCAAACTCTTCACTCAATCTGGACTTCACAAATCTATCCCACTGTTGTTGCTTCATTTGTGGATATTCTGTTGGGGGCTTCTTGAGTTTCTGAGGTTGATCCTTGTACTTCCGAATTTGTTGTGTGAGTCTAGACTTAAAGTTTCTCCACAATTCTCCACATCCACTAAGCAAAGTTTTTTTCAAATCTGATTCGACTTCAAATCGACTCTTAACACAAGCAGTTTAAACACGTTGATACAAGAAACATATTAGTATATTACATTAATTCATATAAAATCTGATATCATTCATAAAAATACCTGTGTATAAAATTTGATTCATTCATACAAATACATATATTAATTGCCACAGTCGATCCTTCTTTGAAAGAGGTACATATTTCCAGGGGTCGATGTCTATTGGGATCTGCGACCTTGCAATAACTCACATGTAGCTTTTCAAATTAGCTTGTCCCCTTACTTTTGGTAGACCGTCTTCATTTAAAAGTATTTGTTTCTTCTTCAGTATGTTTTCACTAGCGAGAAGTGATAACCTCGTAATACTTCAAGGTTTATTTTTAGCTACAATTTACAAATCATTATTATCAAGAATAGTAAACTAACACAAACAAAAACAGATATAAAAAATCTGGTTCCTCGAAGCTACTTAACGTTCTGAAATAACAATTTAATTATCTTACGTTGTTTTTCAATACAGTTTGCACTGTTCCAAGGCAACACTCACTCAACAAGAAAGCAAACTGGAAACAACACTCTTGCATAGTGGTTCAAATTGAGACCTCAACACTCATACCTTGTGATTTTTGTTGCAGAATGGGTGTTCTATGAACAACTTTTATGTTTCATAGGATGGAGATTTCTGATGTTAAGTTGTTCAACATAACCAAATCTGGCCTTTGTCATTCTTAGCTTAAATAAAAGGATGCTCTTTTCAGTTTATCCTCGAATAACGATTGGCGTTGGAGATAATAGGATGGATGGGTCAATCAGCTGAATCAAAAGAAAAGTTGTAGAGGTCGTTACGACAGAGCATCCATCACTACGTTGTCACAGAAACTAAGTTAACTATCATTCATACCAATAATAACTAGAATGAAGTTAATAATAGATTACTGAACACCATTGGGATCTGAACCCAGTAACACGTTTTATGTATTCTAGTTGACAAATGACAGGTCCCACATCCATCACCATTTGTGAAAACACAATATATAGGCTATGCTATCTTTGATTTACCTGGGAACTATAGGTACCTTAGTTTTTAATACTTGCATCTGACGAATGAGAGATGTTTCTTTCCATATTCTTCAGTCAAATTAATTACAGACAGGAAAGAGTGAGCCTGGTGAACACACAAGAAGAAGGCTACACAGTTATCAGACATGAAAAATAAAGCAAGGGTATAGAATATTTGAACATTTCAATATATAACTCCTTTTTTTTGATCGGCAATATAAAACTTATATATGCACATATTGACCGTATTCTACTCTAACTATCTAGATGCTTAATCTTTCTACAAAGTACCTTAGTTAACAAATCCAAACATATATATGGATCATACTGAGACAAATAATACATCTTAACTTATGACATGATGGAAGCAGCGTCATTTACCACTTTGAAAAAAAAAGGTATCAATTAATGGCCATAAATCTATGCAGATACTAAGACACACCTGAGCATAATAAGCTAGTTGTTCACTTTCCAACCTTCTACCTACCTTTAATGCTTTCAACAACCAATCCAAGCTGAAATTTCGTACCCTGTAATTGTAGGATAATCAGTCCGGTAGCCAATGAATATAGCAAATTCAAGGTCCCAAATCTCTGTGGAATATTTGCACCAATAACTAAATAATGAAGTTCATGTCGTAGGCAAAACCAATGCAGGATAGCTTCAAAGAGAAATGGGGAAGTACCTGGCTCAATGCTTGAACGGAAGTGCCTCCAAAATACCCTCTTGCATATCTTTCAACAATCTCGATCTAAAAATGTGGATTCATTTATGCGAAACAAACAGGATATTTAGATAGAGCGAGAAAATAAGCAACTATAAAACATACTTCATTTCGTGTAGAAGTGCCCAGTATACTCCCGACTCCGATCATAAATATCTAATTATCCTGACGCTTTTATCAGTGCAGTAACATGAACCCGGTTCTTCTGGTTGATATTATGATCTTGATTAGCTTCCATTAAAGTTGAATATACTTAGCGACACAGAAAAAATTATGTTGCACTGACGTTTGTATGTATCGTTTGAAGTTTCTGGATGTCCTTTACTTGAATATCAGAAAATTAAGTGTAACAAACTAACTCAGAGACAAGGGCAGGAATTTAGGTTGGGTTACCAGGACCATCTTATTTTATAAAAAATGACTGAGGGGTATGCATGGAAAGATTGAAGAAGTTAGATAACCTTATAAAACATCATCACAACAAATAGGAAAAGTATAAAAAGCTGCATTACAAAAAGACTTAATTAACCCTTTTCGAAAAGGGCAAGATACCTTAAATAAGCCTATGGATACACAAGGTGAGAAGGGAAAACTAGATTGTTAAGGCATGGGAGGGTAGGAATCCACTTGTTCGTGTGGTTTGGTTTTAAAAAGCCATTGCAATATAAAGGCTAAAAATCGGTAACAATCTTCCTCGGAGCTGAAACAAATATCAAGGAGCTACCATGGTAGTGGAATGCCAAATTCTTAAAAGAAAGTTAATGGGGATGAACACTAGACTTTAATGTAACGTTAACAAGTGTGGATTATGATGTGTAAATACAAAAAAGATGGAATGATTATTGAGTCACATTCTGGACATTTTACTGTGACTTACCATTTCAAACCCATAGTCTGCATCAATGAGCAATATCACCGTGTTTGCATATTTCGCAGCATCAATCATGCCAAACATATTGTTAGGACACTCCACAAACTATATCCGTCTTCGGTTACCTAGCAAATAAAATTGAACCAAAAGCACAATGAGATAGATGACACAATGTCTACCACTGGTCTAGTATGTAGTGAATTAGACAAGTCAAGGAAAAATAAACTTGTTAGTATCGTACTGGAGCCTCGTATGTGGTCAAGATTTTGCTCTGTATAATGCTTTACTAGAAACTTAATCAACAAAGATGTCCCAACCTAGAACACAAATATAAACCCATTTTACTAGAAACAGATCTGGATAACAAACCTACATAGAAAAAGTAAGATAACCCCAAATTGTAAACTAGGGATTTCACTAAAAAAAATATAAACTTATACCTTGTAAGAAATCATATTTTTTTGAATCTTCGGGACCACCATCAAAACCCCAATCAGCTAACTCAAAGAAATTTTTTTGTCGTATCACTTTACAGTTATCAGAAGAATAACATAAAAATAAACTTGCAGTGACCTGTTACTTGCATCCTTTTTCCCACACATGCAAGGAGTATATCAAAGTACCCAAGCCAAAAGAAGGTAGAATTATGATTGCAACATATACATGTGCTCTCCAAGAATGCTTTGTCTGACTCATGGCATAGTACTCGGCCACGAAAGTAGAAACAATACACATAATCCTAAAACCCCAAATTGAATTCAAGTGGTGATCATTTGATAGATTTCGGTGTTTTTCTGCATTCTCCAAACAGACCAAACTCGATCAATTAAAGTAACTTTTAGATGTACGATCAAGCATTCGTTTAAACTTTACATAATTAGTAATCAGATTTATTTTTCTATAAATTCCCATCTTCCAAACAGAAGACACAGTGATGTTATGTGCATAATGATGGTCTTACCACTTCTTTCACTGTTGCTAGAGCTGCCATCATAGAAGCAGCAGAAAAAAATGGCAATTAGGTTTCCAAAAGGTATCCACTTCATCAACCCCTCCCTTCCTAACCTGTGCCCATTAGGTCGAGCCAACAACCATATGATTCACAAACTTGGAGATGCAACCATGCAAGCCAACCATAGATATGAATCGTGGGGTTTTCCATCATCAACCCATTTTCTCAACAATACCCCACCTCACACTCAACAACAAACATAGCACCGCCGATAGCACAATCAAAACTGCTATATATCGATTGATATTGTCTATCCTCTAGTTGCAACTTAAAGAGGGTCTTTCATCTGGTGAATTTTCTCTATTACCACGTCATTTAATCATCCATATGAATTCTTTTGTCGTTTGAATCCCCAAAATGATGAACATGACAACAAATACACCTGCCAAAATTTACCCATGACCAGTTGAAATGAAAATGCAGTGTAGATGTTCATCAATTTGGACTCGAGCAAAACTAATAATCATGTTGAGAAAAACTTAACCATGCAAGTAATATAGTTAAGAAGTCCACACCATGCAATTTGTTGCGATCTTATACCCACTCAGAGGACAGAGGAATTCACCATTCAAGATTCTACCAGCTACGTAGTAATAAGTATCTTAGTCTATGCCAATCATGCATGAGCTTAACCGCCCTTTATTAACCATTCAGTTGCATTCCTATTATCAGCAATTTTTAAACTCAATCAACCTACCAAGTTTAGGTACGTCAACACAGGAAATACATTTATTTCATCTTAGATTACACGATCAGCAATTGTCGAGGACCACTTGCACAATGCAGTCAAATGGAATCAATGCTCCATTATTACTAATAACAACAATTGTCTAGCGCGATAGTTCTGATAAAATTAGTTAGCAAGATATAGCTTACCCATAAGACACTCTGCTGCAGCCACATCCATTTCCCTATATCAGCGAGGTCTAGCATTTTCTGATTCCATCCACAGAAAGAGGTGAGACTTCCCAAGTATTCTGTGCTCAATCCAATGGCTATAAAGACCGAAAAATAGGATATGTCTGGTTATAAAAACAACTCCAAACCAAACCATCAAGAATGAACCTAACTAAAATAAAGTAGATTATATCAAAAGTAGCTTCGCATAGTCAACTGACCTAATACATATGGAAATTATACACTAAATTTCATTGTTCTCACATTTTCACCAAAGGGGTATTTATTGTTTTGCTTTGCTACTTGAATCCCCAATTATACTTTGTAATAAACACAATTTCATGAATAGAACCGTAGCTTAGTATAACTTCTAAAGCAGGTAAGATTCAATATTATATACAGATCAAATAGGTCACTAATCATTGTAATCAACAATTACAAACATCAAAAAGGTGAACAGTGAAATATAGTTTATAAACAAAAAAATCAGAAAATAACAACTCCAAGAAATTCACCTCTTCTTTAGATCCCGTTCCATAAAAACCCGCAACCACATCATCCAGTCCAGGAACATCAATCGGTTGACTTAAATCCCTAAGCTTCTTAGCAGACATGACTCTACCACAACAAAAAATCAAATCTTCCTTTACTTTGCAAACTCTTCTTCAGTATCCTAACACACTAAATCAAACTTTCGAAATCAAAACCCTAAAAAATTGATAAACCATATTGAAAAACACTAAATCAAGCTCTAATCTGTAATTGACCCATCTTTCCTCTAATATCTTAAACTCCAAAAAAAATGAACAAACCACACCAAAAACGAAATGGTAAAATAGGGTTTTGTTTTAGGTTCACCTCTGCAGTGAAGATTGAAATCTTCTACTAATATGCATGCCAATTACAACTACATAGAGAGTATTAAATAATGAAACCCTAAAACTCACTACTCCTATATAGAGGGAGAATCAATAGAATCCTAGGCATGAAAATGGTTTAAATTAAAAAAAAAGGGAAGTTGAAGAAGAAAGAAGGATTTTGGGTTTTAGGTTTCAAAAAAGAAGCCCAAATTTATTTCTACAACGGAAGAGGGAATAATGACCACATAAAATCTGAAGTGAGTTAACATAACCAGATCTTATTAGTTGTTCTTCTATTTTAAAATTCTGCAACTTCAGATTGAGAAGCAGAAAACACCAAATTCTTAAAACCTATTTCTCTTCTTAAGAATCAAAAATAACAGAAATCCAGAGATTCATAGAGTTTCTAATGGAGATAAAAGAGGGAGAGCTTTAAAGCTCGATTTCTGTACACAAGAACAAAATTGAAGAACTCAGAGCAAGCGGGATTGATATTGAGTGATCGAGAGATAAGGATTGAAGCAAATGATAAACCCTAGATTGAAGTAAAAAAGAAGATCCCCTAAGAGAAAAAAACCATGAGAAGATGAGATCTGCTTGGCTAGCTCAGAATTGTTGAAAGAGATTAGGTTTTTCATCTTTGGAAATAAATAGAGATGAATGGTATTGACAAATTGTGCTTAAGAGCTTCTTTTGCGGTTTTCAACAAAATTGAGAGGCGAGGGGACGTCGAGAGATACCCAATAACAAAACATACCACGACCAGTTTAGAACTCAACTACAACATCGTGCGTTTGAAATATGAGAGGTTATATGAACGGTAGTATTTTCAATCAGAATTGTCACTTAAAATGGAAGTGGCGGTGATTTATAGAACTGTTACCTATAAGGTTACACTTCGATAAAAGTTTTTAGTTAAAACAATTATAATAGCCTGTGAATAGTAACAGTTTATAGTTGTTATTATACATCAATGTAAGGTAGCATTTTTCTATAAAAACTGTCATTTTATAACTGTTTAGTAACAGTTGAAAAACTGTCACGATTGTTTTCCGTATTGGTGTGAGGTTTAGTAAAAACTGTTGCATATATCTCATAACCTATTATTTTGTGACAGTTCATTAGTGAACTGTCATGGTTTCGGATTGTGAACTGTCACCAAAGCCCATATTTGTACTAGTGCACAACAACATCTACAATCCCCAATTTCTAAAACAAATAAAACCCCAGATGTTGAAAAACTATCGATTAAGAGAAAAATAAATGAAATACCTTAGTTGAAGATAACCAAGGAGAATCGATAGATTCAACAAATTTAATCAGAGTCAATCCTTCTATGATAAATCGATTAAACATAAATCTTTAGTGAAATCAACGTTTCACAGAAGAATCGATTGATTCATTGTTGATAATGAAGTTTTCTGCAGCTGAATCTGGATCTGATGAATTTCCCGATGAAATGGCTGGCGGCGGGGATAAACCATGAAGTCGATTAAATGTGAAATAAATAGAGGGGAAAGATAGGTTGTAGTAATATCTCAACTTTTTTTCTGTTAACATATTAACTTGTTTTATCTACCTCTCAACTGATTCCTATTCTAATTTTCAGACATATTAAATGAAAAACTGATGCAGATGAGCAGGCTATAGCCTATTTGGCTAAAGACCCTAGTTTCGTAATTTAGCTCAAGAGGGGTCCATTTTGATTGGAAATGGGCCAACGATCAAGACATGAAACATTGCATGGTCTTCAGATTCTAGCCAAATTCCATGGTTTATGGCTTCAAACATGCGTTTTTGCTATTTTAGGAAAGTTTTTGTTTTGTTAATAACTTCTTCGTTAGGAGTCTGTTTGAGTCTCCGTTTGCGGAAAATAGTTTCATTTTTTGAGTACTTTCATTATTTTAGGTCGATCAAAATTTGCCACAATAACAAATTATGATTTGAGTCGGCTTAGAGGTTTTTTCCATCCTTTATTGACTAGCAAGTTAGCGTTTTTCCCCAAGTCTATAAAAGAGTCCTTCATATATTGTTTTAAGCGGTTGAATTTGATTAATAAGAATTATTTTCTTAAACTTGTTCAAGTTTAATTGATTAGTATTTAAAGTCGGAAAACAGAAGTCTAAATAACTATCGTTGTTCATAGTCGATATTCCTAGGAATATTTGAAGTCTGAACAAAACCTCTCTTTTCTTTCTTTTCTTTATCATCCGCTGCATCAAAAACTAATTTCGATGATTTTGATTTTGTTTTCTGATTTTTGGTAATTAAAATGAAGTGTTATAATGTGAAAAAATGTTGGAGAAAAGAAAGAGAATTGTTGGGGTGTTGGGGTTCATCTTGAGCGAGAGTAGAATTGTGGCGCAAATAGTAATGATAGAGGGTAACAAAGTAACTTGTCATTTTAAATTGAGGATATGAAGGTAATTGACCACAACCCCCTTCCCCCCTCCCCCCCCGAAACTCAGTAACAGATACCAATTATAACAATGATTACTCACCGTTAAAAAATTTATAACGATAATACGGCGTTCTAAAAATGTTTACCGTCAAAACGGCTGTTATAAATTCCTTGATTTCGTGTGGTGACAAAACATAGTGACGATGTTGATAAAATGAACTATCATCAAAAAGGTTGTTATGAAATCAGTTGTTGTTGTTATGTTTAATATACATGTTAAAAATCATAAATCAGATTGAAAATTTATATATTAATGTTTAATTAGTATATACAAGACACATTTAACAAGCTTCAAAAAAAATTATATTTAACATGTATTTCTATATTTTTTTCCCAATCCCATATATTTGACCGGATATTTGATCAAAATTGTATTTTACATAGCCAAATTATACGATTATTTTTATCAACCCGCATTTTTACTAATCGGTGAATTGGTAATTTGTTTCTTGATTCTCTGTGTTTAGAATTGTTGCTCCTGCACACCATTTTTTATTGTTTCTCTTGTACTTACATTTTTTGATAATATGTTGTTTTTATCTATTAAAAAAGTAATTAGTTTGTTCTACTTGTATTTTCATTAAGACTATTTTTGCTGGGTGTAAGCAACAACTCTTGAATTCTTATCATGCACATCTCCACTATCTGTTTGTTGTTGTGAGCATTATTTCAGCTCAAACACCGTGTCATTTCATGACACAGAGACAATTTTCCTTGAAAGTAGTACAATTATGGTGTTTCACAACTTGGATGTCCTTGCAGATAGCAGGAGTTGAAACTTGAAACAACATATCTGTTCTGTTTAGTTCTGGTACGTCTTTCACTTCATTGAGCTTTTAGAAGCACATGGTTGTATTGCCAAAAAGTCAGCATGAATACAAATACAAGGTCCACTAATGTCTTTCATTTCACAATCAACAAACCCGTAACAACCAAGTTATATATATGGCCTTATATATTAGCTCAAAACACCAACAAATAATTACACCTTAATAATGGACTGGGGGATATGGATGTTGACCAATTTACAAAGGGACTATCCACTAATTAAGAACTTTTGGTAAGGCACTGTTAAGAATTAAATAATATCTAAAGGATCAGAGTGAAAAGTGTGAAGGGCTGTAGGAAACATAAGGTACTAAAAGGCGGCTCTCAAGTCAATTTCTCTGTCTGTCTGCAACTTCTTTCGTCTTTCCTTCTTACTTTTCTCTTTCTGGAATTTCGTTTGTTTATAAGCCTCAGAACTCCCACCAACTATCATTCATTCCATTTCCATTTCATTTTGGGGTTAACTGAAAACAAACAAAAAGCTCAGTGAAGAAATGGAGATCATGATACCAATACAAAGTACAGAGTTTAGTTTTGATAGTGGTTGTTCAACACCATGAGTGCCCCATCAAGTCCTAAACGTTTTGGGGAATATTACAGTGCTCCAACAAGTCCAATGCGTGCTTCAATGGTGTACCAAGAATATCAAGATTACAATAGATACATGAATTCTTCTTCGTCTTCTGTTATTCCTTTAGAAGATGATTTTGCGTTTGATTTTGATGGGAAATTAGAAAGAACTTCTCTTACTGCTGCTGATGAACTTTTTGATGATGGAAAAATCAAACCTTTAACGTTCCCAATGCGTTCTCAACTCAGTAATGAGTCAACTCATAAAAGTTCAGTTTTATCACCGAAATCACAGGGAAAAAAGATGTTTTGGGAATCTTTTACTCCAAGAGATAAAAAAGAATTCAACCCGTATTCTGATTCAACCGATTTGACGCGTAAAAGCTCTGAACAGAATCGAGGAAGAGGAAGAAGTCCTACTAAGTCTAATGCTCCTCTATCGTCAGATTCATCATCAAGACGTAGAGAAAGTAGATCACTTTCTCCATTAAGGGTTGCTGAATTCTCTTCTTATGTACAACAACAACAAGAAGAAGAACAGAACAGTAAAGAACAACCCATTCCATGGAATTCAAAGAAATCTGATTCAACATCATCTTTTTCTTCACTAAAAGGTTCGAGAAAATGGAGGATTAGAGACTTCTTATTGTTTCGTAGTGCATCAGAAGGTAGAGCTTCAGATAAAGATCCATTAAGAAAATACACAGCTTTAACTAGGAAAAATGAAGATGATATTAAAAACTCCAGTTTTCGGTCTATTGATAGTAGCGGTTCAGTTTCAAGAAGAAAAGGAGGAGGAGGATCGGTGTCAGCTCATGAAGTTCATTATAAAGTGAATCGGGCGGTTATTGAAGAATCAAAGAAGAAAACTTATTTACCGTATAAACCAGGACTATTAGGGTGCATTGGGTTTAATCCAACAGCTTATGGAATATCACAGAGGCTTTGAAGATTTTAAAATTTTAATCTCACCTCAAAAAAATATATTAATTTTTTTGTTCAAAATTTATGTGCGTTTGTTATTTAATTGTATATTAAAGAAGGAAACTAATTACAAGAGATGAGATTAGTTAAACAATATTTTGTACTGTAATCTTTGTTATGGACCATGGATAGTGATCTTATCCAGTGAAGTTCAAATTGAATACTAAAATGGACTCGTTATCAACTACTTCCTAGAATGCTTCAAAAAGAAAAAAACTACTTCCTAGAAGTTGCTTTTTTATTCTGCATTTACCTGTCATTTGTTTTTAAATGATTTGTTCTGTTTTGATGCCATTTATTTGTAAATTATCTTCACATTTTGGCCACTGGCAGAAGTGTTTCGAAGAAGTTGCAAAATTTGGACAATTGTTGAACGAAGTATCCAAGAGATGTAGGAGGACAGAAGAAGTATCCAACGTTTTCAAGTTACCTCTTCTTGCTTAATTCAGATGTTACTTGGCGAGTAAAACGAATAGCTTTTTTTTGTTTTTTTTCTTGAAGATGACTCACAATACAAACGAAATTAGCCAATAGTAAAAAGTAAAGGGTTGGTGCTATTATATCCACAGGAGGAGGATGTAGGGTAAAAACTAGCAATAGTTATAAGTTTTGGTTCCAATCTTCTTTTTTTTTAATAAGAAAACAGGGAGCCCCTGAAGTTACATACAATGATTCTGATGGTCCTTCCCTTCTGGCAAGTAATTCATAGAGTTTAAAAAAGAATTACTTGACCAACACTTTGTTGGATCTGTAACAATAGAAAGCACTAAACAAAGGAAGTTGTTAAGGTTAAGAAATCACTGATTTGATATCACACAATGGGCATAGACGCCTACTCACCAAATTGTCCTTAATAAAATAGTCCGTGGGTATTCCTCAAGAATGAGAGATGCTATACCCCAACAACGAAGATGTGTCCAGGATAGAACTGCCCGTTATGACTAGTATAAGCACAATACTAGTCACCCTCAAACGAACTTAACAGCAAGATAGATGGAAGGGAAATAAACAAGCAGTGTGCGCAAAACAAAGCAAGAAGAGGGGAAAAGAAGACAGGATAGTAGCTGCTTCTGGAGTGAGTTCAAATGGAGAAATTCGTTTTCTTTTATAGGTAGAAGAAGATAGCTTTAATGACAATCAATTCTGTGCATGAAGCACGAACATAAAGTTTGAAAATCAATTCCATGCATGAAGTACGAACATAATGGTTAAAACGAAATTAAAACGGTCAAGATTAATTCTCGCCTAAAACCTCGTCGGGTCAGACGTCCCCCACATTTAAAACAAAATTTACTTAGTCTTAAATTCTTTTAATGAAATATATTCTGTTCAAAAAAGGTAAGTCTTGGTTGGCCCGAACCCGTAACACGCACTCATGCCCGCAAACGTAGCCACAGTCACACCCACAGCCACAGCCGCAAGTCCGAAAGTCCACAATTCCGCAAGACGCAAGACGCAAGCGCACCCGCACCCGAGCCCGAATCCGAGCACGTGCATGCTTCGGTGCAAAGCACCACGAATGTGTGAAAATTATGGTTGCACCAACTATCCCAAATCCTTAGTCCTCCCCCAACCACAAAAGTGTCTAAACCCCTAAGGGCCCTCCCTTAGAATCAACTTTCTAGGTAATAAGGAGAAGAATCATCTTTAGTTTCTCCAATGTGGGACTAAAGGTTCATTCACAAAAGTGAAAAATGAGCTAGTGTTCCTTAGTGACTTCTAGGTCCTAAGATCCATTCCCACCAAGACCAGAAAATATTTTAAGTTCATTTTTCTCCAACAATCCCCCACATGAATGGAAACCCGATGAAAATCAGAAATCAGAAAACGAGAAATACCACTTAGGCAATAGGTGTCCATAAGGTCTTGAATCTTTTCTTAGTGAGAAATTACCGGAACTACTTGATGGACAGTGAACGCGATGTCTTGAACTGCCATCGTTTGGTGTAGTTTATCAATAACTTCCACGCGTGATATCTGTCTAGGTGCTGTCAAGTTCGTGCCGTTGTGTCCATTTTGGCCTTGGACGTATCCCGTTTCTCAGAATGCTATAGAGAATCAGCTCAATTCTCATAGGAAGCGGCCCACTTCTTCATTCAGATAGGTGAGTTCTATCAAGAGTGTTTACTGCTACACACCACTTCAATCTTAAATTGAAACTATAAAACTCATTAAGAATTAATAAAAAGTCATCCTTCACATGCAGTCACACTATCACGTCTACACCATAGGGAAGGGACAGAGAATGAAGTTCTCTTATAGTGTTTTCTTTAACCCACCACAAATTAGTTGTCTCATCCAAAACCTTGATCTTGGGATCTCCAGTCAGCAAGGTTGAGTATCCTTCATGGAAAGTTTACTTAATGAGCTTAAGCCCCACCCCCCTTGATGCATTACTAACTATCTCCTTGGAGAAAACCTTTTGCCAAAGGGTCCGCGATATTCTCCTTAGACCTCACAAAGTCAACAGAAATAACGCCAGTTGAGATTAGTTTTTTTAGGGAATTGTGTCTTCTACGAATGTGTATAGACTTCCCATTATAGTTGTTGTTTTTAGCATTAGCTATTGCATCTTGACTATCACAAGGTATAGATATAGCTGGCACATGCCTATGCCAAAGAGGAATGTCTTCTAAAAAGCATCTTAGCCAAGCGGCTTCCTCTCCTGCTTTATCTAACGCAATAAACTCCGATTCCATATTGGATCAAGCTATACATGTCTTTTTGGAAATCTTCCAAGATACAGACCTACACCCCAGAGTGAACACATATCCACTCGTATATTTAGACTCATCTGAGTCTGATATCCAGTTTGCATCACAAAATCCTTCAAGGACCGCAGGGTATCTCTTATAATTTAAACAAATATCTGGTCTCGTATAATTCATTAAATACATCAGACTTCCTATAACACATGAATATTCAAGTTGTGAAACTCCATTACCCTTATTCTTTTTGAGTCTACAACAAGGATCATAAGGAGTACAAGCAGGTTTACAATCAAACTGGTTATATTTTCTACGCACAGATTCAACGTAATGAGATTGACTAAGACTATATCCATTAGAATTTCTTTTAATCTTCATCCCTAAGATCACATCAGCGCGGCCTAAGTCGTTCATGTCAAAGTTTTCATTTAGCATGCTCTTTGTGGAATTAATTACATCTATGTTTGTACCAAGTATAAGCATATCATCAACATACAAGCATACAATCACACAGGCATCGTTCACAAGTTTAGTATAAACACACTTGTCAGATTCATTGATTTTAAAACCACTAGAAAATCATTACATGATCAAATTTTTCATGCCACTGTTTAGGTGCTTGTTTCAAACCATACAAAGATTTTTTCATTTTACAAACTTTGTTTTCACAACCTTTCACTACAAAGCACTCAGGTTGGTCCATATAAATTTCTTCATCTAATTCACCATTTAGAAAAGATGTTTTTACATCCATTTGATGTATCTCTAAGTTATGAATGGAAGCAATAACAATTAACATCCTAATGGAAGTAATTCTCGTAACATGTGAATAAGTATCAAAGAAATCTACACCTTCTATCTGTCTATAGCCTTTAGCTACTAATCTAGATTTGTATTTTTCCACAGTTCCATCTACCTTACGTTTCCTTTTGAATATCCATTTACAACCTATGGGTTTACACCCTATAGGTAAATCTACAATCTCCAAAGTACCATTCTGTATAATGGAATCCATTTCACTAATGGTAGATTCTTTCCACCATGGAGCTTCAGAAGAAGTCATGGCTTCTCTATAAGTATGTGGATCAGTCTCATCTAAGCATGTTATGAAGTCTGGCCCAAAATATTTTTCTGTTATAAGTCTTTTAGCTCTTCTAGGCTCAAATTCAAGTTTATCTTCCTCTAAAGGTAATGTCTGACTAGTGGAAGGGACATCTAGGGGATCAACACATATCAAGCGAGATTCAGATTTCAATGGAAAAACATTTTTAAAGAACACAACATCCCTAGATTCCATAATTGTATTCACATCAGTTTCATATATTTCAGAACTTACAATCATTAATCTATATGCAGTAGTATGTTCAGGATACCCTATAAAGACACAATCAACAGTTTTGGGTCCTATCTTGGTTCTCTTAGGTGGAGGAATGAAAAACTTATCCAAATACCCCCACACTTTAAAGTATGTATAAGAAGGTTGTCTACCTTTCCATAACTCATATGGAGTTTTGTCTGATCCTTTAAAGGGTACTCTGTCCAAGACATAGCAAGCTGAGAGGACGGCCTCCCCCCACAAGTTTGCAGGTAGTCCTGAACTAATTAACATGGCATTCATCATCTCCTTAAGGGTTCGTTTCTTCCGTTCATCCACACCATTAGATTGTGGTGAATAAGGAGGGGTTAATTCATGTATAATTCCATGTTCTATACAAAAATCTCCTATAGGAATTACATACTCACCACCACGGTCATACCTAACACTTTTAATGGTAGTACTCATTTGGTTTTCAACTTCTAGTTTATACATCTTAAAGGCTTCTAAGGCATCATCCTTTCCTTTAAGTAAATATATGTGACAGTACCTCGTACAATCATCTATAAAAGTGACAAACCATTTCTTACCACCTCTAGTTTGTACTGATTTCATGTCAACTAGGTCTGAATGAGTTAATTCTAAGGGCTTAGAATTTCTCTGAATATTTTTCCTATAAGATTTTTTAGCATATTTTGATTCTACGCATATTTCACATTTATGTTCATCATCCAAACTAAATTTGGGTATCCAACCTATGCTAGCCAGTTTATTCATTGACTTATAGTTTACATGTCCTAGTCTACCATGGCAAACATTCAATGACACACAAACATAAGCAGAAGAATCAATTTTATTCATTTCAACATAGGTTACATTAAGTTTGTAGAGACCCTCAGACTTATAACCCTTTCCTACATAATCCTTACCCTTAGTGACAATAACTTTCCCAGATTCAAAAACAAGTTTAAAGCCCTTATCATCTAAAATACCACAAGATTCAAATTTTTTGCAGATATCCGGAACATGAAGAACTTCATTCAATGTGAGAGTTTTGCCAGAAGTGAGTTTTAGCCCAACTTTGTCTTTTCCCGCAACATGTATTGTGGACGGGTTACCCATGTAGAGTTCTCCCCTTCCCCTACCTTCTGATAGGAGGCGAACATATCTCTGTTTCCAAAGACATGTTTGGTAGCACCAGAGTCTACCCACCAGTCTCTCACATTGGTTACCAAATTGACTTCAGACATCGTGCCAGAAAACTCGTTCTTGTTGTTATCAACCAAATTATCATTGTTTTTAAAGTTCTTACGTTTTCCACAGTGCACTGTCATATGGCCAGGAGTTCTGGAAACATAAAACGCACCTTTAATTTTACCAATGCCAGATTTGGGTTTCCGAAACATACCTTTCTTGTGATTATCAGGCTTGCATTTGTTGTTGTTGCCCTTTTCAGTATTGGAAGACTTGTGTTTAATTACATGAGCCTTGTTGGATATGTCCCTTGTGGAAGATACGTTCTTGTCTTTGGAACATAGTAATTCTTATACTTGAATCTTCTTACCCAGATCAACCATACTGACTTCACCAGTTTCGTGTCTCAATCTACGTTTGTATTCAGACCAAGAAAAAGGTAATTTCTCAATCACAGCAGACACTTTGAAATGTTTCATCTATCATCATACCTTCAGCAATAATTTCATTGATAATACGCTAAAGTTCAAGGAATTGGTCAACCACAGATTTGTCATTTGAAATTTTGTATTCCAGGAACCTAGCTACCAAAAATTTCTTACTTCCAGCAGTTTCAGCTTGGTATTTCACTTCTAAAGCAGCCCACAAATCAAAAGCAGTGAAGTTGTCTTTTGCATTATAGAAATCATATAGTGCATCTTCTAAACAGTTCAGAATATGATTTTTGGCCATATAGTTATGTCTATCCCAACTTTCCAACTCCCTTTTATTTCAAGTATCATTCAAAGTCTCATCAAAGGATTTCAGAACTAATTCATCTAACATACGGAAACTCAGAAAGAACAACATCTTGGATTGCCATCTTTTGAAATCTTTTCCACTGAATTTTTCTGGTCTGTCTACATCATTCTTACCCATTGTTACAGAAGAAATAAATATTGTGTTAAGATTGTTGGATGTGTAACAATAGAAAGCATTAAACAAAGGAAGTTGTTAAGGTTAAGAAATCACTGAATTGATATCACACAATGGACAGAGCCACCTGCTCAGCAAATTATCCTTAACACAATAGTCCGTGGGTATTCCTCAAGAATGAGAGATGCTATACCCCAACAACGAAGATGTGTCCAGGATAGAACTGCCCGTTATGACTAGTATAAGCACAATACTAGTCACCCTCAAACGAACTTAACAGCAAGATAGATGGAAGGGAAATAAACAAGAAGTGTGCGCAAAAAAAAGCAAGAAGGGGGAAAAGAAGACAAGATAGTAGCTGCTTCTGGAGTGAGTTCAAATGGAGAAATTCGTTTTCTTTTATAGGTAGAAGAAGATAGCTTTAATGACAATCAATTCCTTGCATGAAGCACAAACATAAAGTTTGAAAATATATTCCATGCATGAAGCACGGACATAATGGTTAAAACAGAATTAAAATGGTCAAGAGTAATTCTTGCCTAAAATCTCGTCGGGTCAGATGCCCCCCATATTTTAAAAAAATTACTTAGTCTTAAATTCTTTTAATGAAATACATTATGTTCAAAAAAGGTAAGTTTTGGTTGGCCCGCAGCCGCAGCTACGCCCGCACCCGCAACATGCACTCATCCCGCAACCGTAGCCACAGTCACACCCACAGCCAACGCAAGTTCGCAAGTCCACAAGTCCGCAAGCCGCAAGCGCTCCCGCACCCGCTCCCGAGCCTGATCTCGTGCGTGCTTCGGTGCGAAGCAACGCGCGTGTGTGAAAAGCATGGTTGCACCAACTAGCCCATAGCCTTAGTCCTCCCCCAACCACAAAAGTGTCTAAACCCCTAAGGGCCCTCCCTTAGAAGCAACTTTCTAGGTGATAAGGAGAGGAATCATCTTTAGTTTCTCCAATGTGGGACTAAAGGTTCATTCACAAAAGTGAAAAATGAGCTAGTGTTCCTTAGTGACTTCTAGGTCCTAAAATCCATTCCCACCAAGACAAAAAAACATTTTAAGTTCATTTTTCTCCAACACACTTAAATAAACTTTCATCCATATTAAGGGTTGTTAAACTACGAGTAACACTATTTTCAGGAGTAGGAACCTTAGTTAAAGTTTTTATTCCTCTCATACACAAATAAAAGTTGATTGCATTGCCTTCATGCAACCTAGTTGAGTAGTTTTTCCTTAGCTTGTTTATTTCTTTCCTAGTAGCTTCAAGAACTTTCAAGTTATCACCCTCAATTTGAACCATCTGCAGGTTTAAATATTTTTCCCACTTGATCGTCTGTGAAGCTGCATTCCTCTCTACTTCTTATCGACTCCTTCCTTGGCTAAAGATGCACTTAGATCCGGAACAGGTCCCTGCATAATTGGACACTATTAGAACAATACCATACATAACTATAACCTTCCCGCATTACTGCCACATTTATTTTCTTAGCACAAACATCAATATTTATCATACAATCAGAGTTTTGGTCTCCAATCATGCCTTAGAAAAATACAATTAATTTGTCTGAAATAGCAAAATAAGTCCACATTTTCATCAATCAGACCACTAGTTGTTGCTTTTTGTGGGAACCTCCATTTCATATTCAATTTATTCATCAGCTTGTTGTACTCAATCTTTATGTTGTATATTCATTTCTTGAGTTGATGATGCCATCGCATAACAACCAGAGATCTAAGGATGTTGCTTTTTTCTAGAGAGGCCAATTAGCAGTTGAAAGTCATTTATCCTTTGCCTGGTCTTTTTTCATCTGTTATGACAATGACCATAATTACTATAGTTAGTTGTTTCTTCTAAGTGTTGTAGCATAGCAAAAAGAGTATTTTCTAAAGGGTTTTGATTTGGATTTGAAAAGGTTGATATGTGTTTGGATTTTTGTTGGGGGTGCATTTATGAGGTCTGGCATATCAAGCTTTGATATGGCTATCGATAAGAGTCATGAGACTAATAATTACTGCAGGTGAAGAAGTGATATTCTGGAAGAACTTAAGGCACCAAGCCTTCAATATAAAACAGGCTATAAGGGAATATAACTGGCTGCATTCGACTTGTTTCATCGGACTAGTCTTGTTATTGGTTACCCAGGATTCTATCCAAAGTTCCACACTCCTGATGTTATTGTTTTATCCTGCAACTTATCTCACACTAGAAAACTTTGCTGAAAGGACACATTAGGACAGTGTTGAGGTCAGTTTCAATAGCATCATCGCACATAGTGTAATTTGGTGATATTGCATGAACACATCTGCTAAGACTATTACTAACACGTAAGATACTATTATAGCATTTCAACATAAAAACTTATATGTGTGGCAGGAACTCAAGAGCCCATATTTTTCCCCATATAGAATTCAGCTGAGCAGCATGTGCATTGGGATTGGATAGGATTGACCTCTTACAAGGTACTCATAAAAAAATTTGACTGTTAGTTCCCCCTTGTTGGTTAGGGGCCATGTCAAAATGTCAATGTTTCCATTATTATGGTGTAAGTCGATGCTAGCAATGTTTTGCACTATCGTAGGAGGAAGGACTTGCTGCAACAAGTCGCAATTCCATTCCTTAGTAATATGGTTCATAATATCACCCACTTTAGTTAGGTTATTGACCATAGTAGGCTTAATATCACTCTTATTGATAGAGATTGGGGAGGTTAAAGGGATCCAGTTATGATTCCATAGCTGGATGTCCTCCTCGTTTCCAATTTGCGAGATTGCAACATCTTGTATGATTTTCATGATCTTCTACAGGCCTTTTCAAAGTCATGAACAATTATTTTTTGATTATTTGATATTCATAAGGGAGTTTTTGCTAAAGTATTTAACTTTTAAAACATTAGACCAAAGTGAGTTGGAGTTTTTTTATCATTCTCCAAGCTATTTTAGCGAGCTTACTATAGTTGAACGTTTCGAATTGTTTGAATCTCAAACCTTCACTATCAGTAGGTTTGCAAATAGATCCTCGGGCTTTCAGACTCCATGTTCTGTTATTATCCTTGGAGTGTACCCACCAAAAAGCTTTGTTCAACACATCCATTTAAGAAACATGACATTCGATAAGTAGGCAAAGTATCTGCCACATTCTTTATTATGACTCGTATACTAGCCGGAGAAAGCAGTTTGCTGCTCCAGCCTTTGAGCCGGACTCTTAACTTATCAAAGAGAGGTTTAAAGCATTTAATTTAAGAATTATGGGTGAAAAGAGGTACATATAGGTGCTTTTCATCAAATCTTATGCGACCAACTTTTAGGGTATGGAGAATTTCCTTAGCTTCTTTGTTTGAAACATATTTACTTAAGAAGACTCCTGATTTATTATTTATTTGTTGGCCAGAGCCAAGGCTGAAGAGGTCCAAAATTTTAACTATATTTTGCAATCCGTTTTCCCCACCTTGGAAAATATGAGGTAGTCATCACGAACATGAGTGGGAGATAGAAGGAGAGAATTTTTACAAATTTAACACCACTTGTTAATTTCTTCTCTTCAGCATCTGGTATCACTCTAGATAGGGATTCCATATAGATTATGAACAAGTAGGGTGAAAATGGGTCTCCTTGTCTTAATCCCATAAAGGGTTTAAATAAACCAGTAGAGGAATCATTGACAAGGACCGCACACGAAATAGTTCATATGGATTGGAGGATCGGGTTCATTCAGCTTTTGCAGAAACCTATTTTCTCCATAACTTTGACCAGAAAATCCCATTCAAGTTGGTCAAATTAAAGATGTAGAAATATCACTCTTTAATCCCCATAAATCCTTTTTCTTTTTCTTTTTATTTTTCCTTTCAGTTCTTATAGGGTGGATGATCTCATGGGAAATAACTACATTATTGGTTATCTGCCTTCCAGGAACAAAGGTCGATATATAAGGAGAGATAATCTTATCAATGAATAGCTTGATTATGTTAGCAAGAAGCTTAGAGATAATTTTGTAATAATATTTTCCGAGGAGAGACTGGCGAGTCTAACTTCGGGATAAGAGTAATGAAGGTTGAGTTAAGTTCCTTTAAGATATGCCTAGATTCAAAGGATTCATGTATCATTTTTGCTAATTCGTCTTTGAGGAGGAAGCAATGTTTTTTTTAAAGAAGATGGTCAGGAATCCATTCGGTCTAGGAGAACTTTTTGGTGCATATCAAATAAAACGAGTTTTTTCTCCAATTCGGTTGGTTTGTTCATCAGTTTAATGTTGTTAAGATCATTTAAATAATTTGGGACTAAATTTATAATATGATCAGAAATACTAGGATTGGATAAGGAGGTCATGGAAACGAATTGTATTTAGAGAGTGTCTACAGTTTCTTTCCTATCATTACACCAAGAGCCATCACTTTTATTGATTGCCTTTATTATCAGTTTTCTAGCCAAATAAGTGGTTATGGAGTGAACATAGGCAATATTCTTGTCTCCAAGTTGAAGGCTATTGTTTGTGGCTTTGATTTTCCAGAAAGCTTCTTCATATTTTTACCATTTTTCTAAATCACTTTAATTTCAAGGACTTTCGGGTATTATCTTGGAGTTTAAGGTTGTTTTTAGCATGATTAAGGTTCTGGGTGAGTTTTTTGATGTTTTGTTGGGTATTAAAATGTTCCCAATTCCAAATCCTTATATTTTTCTTTACATTTTTTAACCTAGATACCAGACCAAATGATACTGACCCCCCCGGGTCAAAATCCGACGAGTCTTATATGACCAGGAAGGAAGATGGATCCTCCATACAGATTCCAAAGAACTTATAGGGTTTCGCCCCATCTTTCCAACATGGGAAGTACGAATCAAAATGGGGCAATAATATGAACCAACCAGGGTCAAATGATACACCATAGATCTAGGGTACAGGTCAAGACAACCAGAGTTGGCCATGGCTCTATCAAGTCTTGCTTCAATAAATTCATTTGCCTCTCTTTTAGCCTAAGTGAATTGGTATCCTACAAGCCCCAGGTCAGTGAGCTCGGCAAAGTTTATAAGATTAGTAAAGAAAGATATCTCATTTTGGTTTATTAAGTTTCCACCTCTCTTTTCCCCATAATTGAAAGTGAAATTTAGGTCCCCATCACTAACTAAGGGACATCCACGGATTTTGATAGATCTTTACAGTATTCCTAAATAATTAACATGCTTTTTAATTTTCATTGACAACCATAAGTATGCGATAATATTCAGACATCTTTACTCACATTACAATTTACAATAACATCTATTTGGCTATCAGTTTTATGCAGTTCTCGGACAGATACTTTACTAGACCACCTGCAGTTCCTATTATTCCTGTAGGGTTCACAATCACCATTTTCTGGAACTTAAGTTTGTGTATGAGATGTTTGATGACAGCTTCTTGGCTTTTTATTTCTTGTATAAAGAGAATGTCGGAAACATGTTCATGCAACACTCCATTCAAGTGAGATTGGGAAATGGGTTTGCCTAGCCCCTGGAAGTTCCAGGATAAGACCTTTAGGGATATAATGGTGCTTTGAGGAGGTTGCACCCTTTTCCAATAGTAACTAAGCCATCATAGTTTGTTTAGATCAGAGATAAATGAGAAGTGTGGGCCTAAGTAGTTGTAGTGGCTAAAAAGAGTCACTTTTTCAATTGTTTCTTTCAGTACACATAATTTAAATAGAACCTTGATCCAGACAATAAGTTAATGAAATTCATACAAGCGAATAATTAAGTTTTCCCTCACAGTGGGATTATAAAATTTGTTTTTTTTCTTAACTATACTCATGTTGTGAAGGGGACTAACCTGGAGTCGCTGCATTTGGCCCCCATCGGCATACTTAAGGTATGTGACTCAGTTTTCTCTTTCATTTTCTCAATCAAGTTTGCGACTGCTAGGATTTTCCTTTGTAATAGAACTCTCTCTTCGGTGACTCGATAGAAGTTTCTAGAAGAGGATATGAACATTCGATGTTGCATCAGTAGCTTATATGTATCTCCTTCTTTCTCACAATCAACCTTTCTACCAGTTTATGCATCTTTGGTTATTATATTTTTTAGATCGTTTCATCGAATTGTTGTGATGCCACTTGCCTGTGTTGCAATGTAAATTTTTGCAAGATTATGCGCTTTGGCCTTCTTTTTTTCATTAGTATTATTTTTAACAACCATGTAGCGAGCTCTTTGTATTATCAGGATTTCTGATTCTCCCACTTCCTTTCGGTTCAGTAAATTATTACAAGTTTGCACAATTGAAAGCATATTGGACTATATTCATATCATTTGACTCTTCCTCCTCCTATAATTGGTTAAGGCCTATAATTTGGCAGTCCCCAACTTTATCTTAGAATTTACATATTCTTTCATTTTCTCTTCATGCTTCGAGATAAGAAATCCAAGAGGAGTTACACTACTCGAGGGGAAAGGAGTTGGATTGGACTTGGCATTGATGGGGAATGGTTGTTTATCATTTTTTGGAAGTGTTGTGAGATGATTAAAGGCATTTTTTGGGCATTGTGGGATGGATATTCGTCTTATCTTATTAGATTGAGATATAAGACTATATGAAAGGTTTTAATGGCTTTGCCAGTAAGGATTATGTGGGGTGAATTGGGAGAAGCTTTATGGGTTGTAGGGGGTTAGAGCAACTGCAACGGTTGGATCATATCAAAGCGTAAATATCAAATTAATTTGTTCTTGAAAAAAAATACACAGCGGGTTTGTACACTAAATATGATCTTACGTTTATCTAAAGAGGCGTTTGTTAACAAACGTCATTCAGGGTGAGTGTTGTTAACTCAAAACGTCCCACTGGATGGATGTTTTGCTCTTCATCACAAAAGCTCACAAACGCTCTCCTAAAAGAGCTTTTCCCCCACACGCTCTCCTAGAGGAGCGTCTACAAACTTAACCCTTATAAAAACGTTCTCCTAAAAAGACGTTTAACGTTAACGTTGTGCCAGAAGAGCGTCCGACTAAATTTAGGTTTGGTCCGATTAGTGGACCAAGTATGCTCGGATACTGTTCAAAATCTCGACTAAATCCTATATATGATCGCCCGTTGCGCCTCACTTTCGCCGACCAAAGAGTAAAAATGGTCTTTACTCTTTGGTATGGTCGTCTGCTGCAGTTGTCCTTAGGTGGTATTTTTTGGGGGATATTTTGGTGGTGAAATATCGGAGAATGTGGATTGAGATGAGGTAGGAATGAAAGTTAATAATTAGGTTTGTTGGAGACGTTAAGGAACTGGGAAGGTTAGTTCCACTTCCTCTAAGGAAGGTTAGTTCCAGAAATTGGAGAATGAAAACCCACCGGAGGGGAAAGGAACAATATGGAAAGTGAAAGAATCCACTTCCTCTAAGGAAGGTTAGTTCCAGAAATTTGACTCATACTATTTTTTATGTTTAGAGGAAGGATCAGAGGAGATTGAGGGGGTGAAAGATCTCTTGCTAGCATGAGTTGATAGGAGGCTGTAAGAAAGGTCAGATACTTGGGAGTTTGGATTTGTAGAAGATGAGCCTCTAAGCATTCGAGGATACTGCAAGATTTGAGATGGGTCATCCCGATTGAAGTATCTAGTTGGGGAGTGGGAAAATTTTGGTGTTCGAAAAGGTGATGAGATATTTTAATTTATATACCACAAGAGCATGGCTGTTGATGAGACAGTATACAAGTATGGTTCATTCTACAGGGATTTCAGAAGTGCAATTTCTAATTTTTAATTAACAAATATGCTAATAACCAAAAAAAAAATTAATAAATAAATTAAATAACTAAAAAGATAAAATAACTATACAAACTAAATCAACTTCAGGAAGAGAAGAAGGTAGGGTTTCATATTTCATTACTTTTGAGGTTTGTAAAACTAATTAATCACTACTTCAACTATTACTCTCAGATTACTCAAAACAGTTTTGAACCCAATCTCATGTTTTGGAAGATTTATCATTTTAAAACCTAGTATTACAACTTTCGTTGTATGCAAAAATCTAATTTTCTTCGCTTATTAAATATCAATAGCCTAAACTATTTAGAACAATTAAAATGAAGCAATTTAGAAGAGAAATTATTAGTAATTAAAAATATAAATTATAGAGTAACGTGTCAAAGAAATTGAAAACTAATGATTACACATCAAAAATAGCTTCCTCCTACACCCTAGAGTAAATATTTAGCTACTCATAGCAAAAAGAACACAAGAAAATTGTTTAAACATTGATTTATTAAGTGAAAAAGGCTTACAATTTTCTTGTCGATTTAACGACAGAGTTCAAATGCAGTGAATAAAGAACGGACCCTGAGCGCAGTTCAGAAAGACTGTTTTCTACCGTAGCACAAGAAGAATTGTTTTCTTCTGTATTAAACTCCAAAACTATTGCATTTACTATTCACTGAATCGTTGTGAAAGGTATTGATTTTGAAAATATTGCTAACAGTGATTAACAACAGTTTGAAAGTGTTTAATCCTTCTTCTTCTTCCTCCTTCGAACTGTTGATGCAGAGAGAAGTGGTTTTTTTCTTTCTCTTCGATCTGTCCAAGCCAGCCTCCCATTTAATCTGACAAGAACCCTATTTATACACCAATCAATCCATATCTTCTTCTCAAATCTTCTTCTTTCATTGAAAATTATTCTCGGCAGATTTTTTTTTCATATCTTGGTCTAATATTTTTTTCTTAAAACTCGATATGATTTCTTGTTTTCAAAATACTCGGTGATCTGTTGCTTTATTCAAACTCGTTGTTACCATTTAAGGAACTCGAGAATATACGGTTGAGAGTTTAAGGAGATAAAATCTCCCTTTTATCAAATCCAAGTAAATCTTGTTTCTTCTTTTTTTATGTAAGTAACTTTTTTTTTCTCCCGGGATATTATGTTAATTTACTTGAGTACAAATCTTCTTATTCAGGCAAGAATATATCCTTGTCATAAAAACAAGAAGATTTCCTCCAAATAACGAAGAGAAAATCGCACAGATGAGAGGTAAATTTTCCCCGCCAATATACATATTCAAATTGGAGAAGATGGGTGCCTTTATAAAAGAGATGGATGCCTTAATCAATTCTTTGGGGTGCCTTTATCACTTTTCAGCCAATTTTTCCAAGACTGTTTATTCTTCCAAAAATACTTACATACCCAATAAAATGACAATATTAACACAAAAACTGAGTAATAGCAGTATAAATATGAGATTGAATAAGACACATAAATGTGTCTATCAAATACCCTCAAACTTATATTTTGCTAGTCCTCGAGCAAATCTAATCTAGAAATAAAAATCCTAACTCACTTTTGCAGGAATCACGACTACATTTAGCATGTGTAACAAGCCTTTAAACCCCTAAGTGGCTTTAGTGGACGAGTTATTCCTCATGAGGGTTTACAAGAGGTATACTCACAAAATCTTTTACTCCAAATTTTATCTACTTGTGAACGATTGAGAGTAGACAGTAGGGGTGCACAAAGGTCGGTTCGGTTCGGTTCTTGGTGGAACCCTGTACCTGTACCTCCCCATGGTCGGTTCTCAAATTGTGTACCTGTACCTTGTACCCTGGGTTCGGTTCCTGTCTTGTACCCTGTACCCTGGGTTCGGTTCCGGGTACGT
The DNA here is from genome assembly GCA_023531435.1 of Papaver californicum. NCBI lineage: Eukaryota > Viridiplantae > Streptophyta > Magnoliopsida > Ranunculales > Papaveraceae > Papaver > Papaver californicum. The sequence goes on from JAJJMC010019063.1 coordinate 724,098, forward strand.
ACCCTGTACCTTGGGTTCGGTTCCGGGTACGTACCCTGTACCCTGTTTATTTATTTATTTATTTTTTATTTTTTTTTTCATCTAAAATTTAAATATAAATGTAAATTGTTGAAGTAAAAGAGATAGAAAGTTTAAGTGTTGCTATCATTCCAATCTCATTACGAAATGTATACAGTATTAACTTCCATCATATAAACACAAAAAAAGAAGAATAACCAATATAGAGTTAGAATGTAAAGGTTTTAAGGATTTCATAATGAGATTCAAGAAAGTAAAGATTTCGATAAAATGAATCTAATGAACTTCAAGGATCAAAAGATTCTAGCGCTGGCATAGGACACAATAACTCTGCAACATCCATTAAGAAATGATATTATGTTAAAGATTGAATTGATAACTAATAAAGAAAATAAAAAAAAAGAAGAAAAAAAAATCACATTACCTTCCTCAACATTAGAGTTATCATCTAGTATAGAATCATATAAAAGATCAAGAACAATAGGTTTTAGTAACCAACTTTGTAAAAGATCATGGGGAGGTACAGGTACAGGGTACAGGGTACAGGTACAGGGGTAGTACATGTACCTTGTACCCGGTTGTACTCGGTTCCCATTTTTTGTACCCGTACCCTGTACCTTGTACCCTCGGTTCGGTTCTTTTGGGGTACGGTTCCGGTCCGGTTCTTCGGTTCCGGTCGGTTCCTGTGCAGCCCTTGTAGACACTAAACATGCTATTTAGTTGGCTACTAAATTCTTTGGCTATGAGAGGAATTACCCTATTCTGAATCCAATTGTTGTACACGAGTTTGCACTCAGCGTACTAAAATTCATATATAAGAAAACAAAGCACTACTTAGAAAGTCGTACGATGGACCACGATACTCGGAATCTAACAAACCACAATCACATGAATAGATTAAGAAGATGGATATTGAGATACGCACCCACTGCTCTGAATCCTAATTCTAGTATCAACTCAGTTGGTATATACAAGGGCCCCAACGATTGATTTATTGAATATATACAAAAAAATTATTTTTTTTCCTTTTTTTTGAATGTATTGACAACATGATTGGATCATTTGAATCCAAGCGCATGCTCCTTTTCAGCAGATTACATGATAGTTCCCATGGATCCTGCGTTCCACGCTTGCTTAGGCGATGGAGACAAGGAGAATACACACATATTGCTATCCAAGTGCAATTTTTGTAATTATTTTTTTTAATTTATTGGTCAAGTTTAATTAAAATAATGGGGCTTGATCTCAATCACTCTACTTCATCCTAGCGGCGACAACAAGGCGATACTAGTGCCCCACCAAATCACTTAGAGAAATATATAAAGTTGCAAAAATAAAAACAGAACGTGATATGGTGACGACTATCATGTTATTTTTAACATCTGGGCTTTGTCCTTTTATGAATAAACCATTTAGTTGGGTCCCTCAACTCCTATAGCCAAGAGGTTTATTTCCATCTACTTAGAATGGTTAGTGTCATTCTGAATTGTTCACAAGTTTCTAGATTTTTGAGTTTTTGGTACAACAATTTTTTTTAAAAATTTTCTCTCTTACCCCCAAACTTAAACTGAACATAGTCCTTGATGTTCTAAATATAAATGAATGAAAGCATGAACAAAGAGTAATGATGAATAAAGTAAAAGAGATATGGAAAGATATTACCAGCACCGTGTACCAAAAACATATGGGTTGCCTCCCATAGAGCGCTAACTTTAAAATCTTCAGCCAGACCAAGAAAGGATTAGTCACAACTTACAAATCATATAACAATAATCGAAACAATTGTGGATCCTTAAAGTCAATCGTATTTGACTCACAGAGCTGACCATAATGGAATATAGTAGAGTGCTGGTCATTCTCATGAAAATGTGTCGATTCAGATTTCCTGAAATAATTAGGTTTAACAAAATTTAATATCTGACACATTTGAAATTTATATGTTCCCACATTTGGTAAATAAATTTTGGTGGTACAACAAAGTCAATTATGCTATTATCGCCTGGGTAAACCACATCAACCATAGAATGGGTTTCTAACAACTGAATATCATATTGGACAAAATCAGGCTCTGGAAACAGTTCATGAAGATAATCTCTTAATATGGTAGCGGAACAAATGTCAAGTCCCGAGTGAGGGACTATTTTAAGAGTCAAAGGATTACCGCGGGGAGAATAGTAATCACCCCCAAACTTAGAGTGATCAATGTCCTTGGACAAACTAGTCACAATTTTCTTAATTTCCGAATTATCATATTTCAAAAAATTGTCAATTATTTTATCTAGGTTATCATCAGGTGGGGTACCTTCACTCACAATTAAATTCTCTATGAGTCTATCATCTTCGTTTGATACTATTGTTCCTGAATCGTTGGACTCTAAAACAGAAGTCTCAGGATAAAGTCGCTCCTCTAAACCATCATCGTCTTCATAATAACATGGAAATATCTCACCGTCTATAACGATAGTGTCTCTAATTAAATCTTTTTCCTCTTGAATAGGTAAATAATCATCAAAATTATTAGGATTGGAAATAGAAATATAATTATTGTCATGAAGCTCAATTTTTGTAACAATTTCCTCGTCATTATGACTATGAATTCCAAATTCTTCATCAACACTCTCATCACCATCATAATAATATGAAGATGATTGAAACTTATCTAAATAAGTAGTGTCTACAACTCTAACCTTATCCTCTAGATTAGGTAAGTATTTATCATTGTTAGCAAGGGTAAAATTGGAAACACTGTTTTTGCAATTAAATTCATTTTGAGTAATACTAGCAGTTGACTGTTCATCTTCAATTTTCTCCTCGTCTAAACGTCCATTAAGTTTACTGGGAGTAGTACTTAAAGTTTCAAGTCTTTCTTTCATCTTCTGTCCATTTTCATCTATTTAATTGAATTTATCATTCCAAGAATCAGACAAAAAATCAAGAATTTACGGTTACACTATCAGTGTCATCTACATAATAAGTTAGGACCGGGTGATCGATGATTAGGTAAGCCTCACATATTTTTGAAAAGCCAATGCAGAAGAAATAGATGGTAAACTTTCCATCTTCTTCAAGGTTTAGTGGGACCTCAGCAATGAGAGGTTGGTTTACACCCAATACCATTTTGATTCTAGGATTTTTCTAGGTGAAATTTGTATCTTTCGGGAACTCAATGTCTACAAATGGGCCATTGATCCGAATTGCAATAGTTGAAGAAAACTATTGTACCACTTGTCAGGTGGAATATTAAGAAAAACTACCCACCATGCTTCACTTTGAATGTCCACCAGGCTAGGGTGAATGCTAGGATGATAATTTTTAAAGAGCAAGAGGAACTTCCTAAATCTTATTGGAGAGGTATCTTTGGCTCTTTGCGCATCTTGTTGTGATCCAAAGCATATAATAACTATGTTATCTTCATTTGGTCTGCCTATAATATAAGCTGCAGATTCATAATTTAACTGCCAGTAAACGTTTAGTTCGCTTCTGATTGCTTCTTCAACCCTCAAAAAATTTCAGTCGGTGAAATTTTTTCCGATTATCAAAATTTTCCTTTTTTCTTTGCTCATTTTTCTCAAGTCAGGAGTTATGTCACTATCTTCAATACTTGAGAGTTTATCCATCTTATTTTGAAAACGACCAGAGCTACACAGATTATGTGTGAATAGCTTGATTTTGTCTTCAGTAAAATGAGAGTACCACACCAAGCCTTGGAGTAGGAAATGACCTCAGCTCCTCCAGATATCGAATTATTTACCCAACATTGAAATGGATTTTACTTTAGTTGTTGCAGTGTTAACCAATAGTGTAAAACTCTGAAAAATCCTCATTACATAGAAAATAAATTTGACGCCAACAGTTGTTGGATTGAAGTGCATGTAAAAAAGTAGTTGGAGGACATGCCAGGAATAGTGAAGAAGATGAGAAATGAAGGGATGCAGAGGACCATAGTGGTAGGATTTGACAAAAACAATGAACATTGGGTGGAATAGTGGACGATATAAATGACTAGAGCTGGTTGAGGGTGAGCCTTTGCAGGGGATGAAATAGAAAGCTATTAAATGAGGTGAAAGTTGGGTAGAAAGGAGTGAGTGGGACTATCAAAAAGAATTGAGTCACACAGAGAGAATGCCTGCACAAGAGAAGCAAAATAGTTGATCAGTAAATGCAAGTAAAACCAAACTAGACGTACCTCTTTCTGTATCCAAGGTCCATGCAGGCACCAGGTTAGTTAAATTAAAGAACAATATTTTCCATGAGCAAATGAAACAAAATGGTGCCAAAAGACCTAATACAAAAAAGAAAGAGATTGAGATCGAGAACTCAAGAAGCTTGGAATCTGAAGGGGGAAACAACAGCAGGAGGTGGCAGAAATCCAGAGATGGAAAACAGGGGATACTAAAACTTATGAAATCATAAATCAAATTTCTAATAAACCAATCTAATATATGGGGATTAAAAACGGGACGGAAATAAAGTTTTTTCAGCCAAAAGACAGCTCAGAGATTACGAAAATAACTAAAACTGAGGATCCATCCTCCTCAGACTCAAATCTAAGAGGGAAAGAGATGGAGAACAATTCAAGGAATTAATCAAGATTGAGAGAAAAAAATCGATAACCAAAACTCAAAAAACTAATAAACCGAGTTGGACCCCAATTAATCGTCCGACTTGCATATCCATCCTTTTTTTAAATATGCTTTTCTAATTTACTTCACCAATTACCATGCAATTAATGTGGATTTCGAAATACTAATGCTATCGGGAGCTCGAACGTACAATGATTACTTTCTAATACAAAGATGTGCGTGAATGGATGTAAAATCCGACGGTTTATAAGTACATACTTGTTATAAAATAATTATATGGAGATGAACCACCACTCCACTAATTCATAGTAATTAGGCACTTAATATCCACTTCATGGATATTAATTTTGTAACTCTTGTAACCTCTTTATTCTAGGTGTAATTGGTGATCTAATGGTATAGTTATTTCCCTAATGGAAGAAAGCCTATATAAGAGGTCTCTTCCTCCTTTGTAAATATGAAGAAAAATCAACACAAATTTCTTTTCTTCTACTACTATATTGCTCTCTTATTTGGTCTTTTATTTTAGTTTATTTCAATACTTCATATATTGTAATATGGACTCAATTTCAAGTTATAGATTTTTTATCAACAATTCTATATAAACACCAAAATAAACTCCCCCAAATCGATTTTTAGATTTTTTTTATATTTGAGGCACTCGCTTCTTAAAGACTAGCATAAAGAATTTTAGTTGGGATGAATCCCATTTATATAAGTGAGAATTTAAACTTGGTTTTACGGAAAAAATTTACTATAGTTATGAATCATTTTTTATTTTTGATCGCGATAAATGTGAACAAAACTTAAGCGTGCGAATTCTGAAATATCAGGAAGATCAAGTAACATCCTTTTATACCTTTTCTAATATTCAAAGATAATCAAATTAGTTTTCAAATAAAGTGATAAATTTTATTTTCCTTGCAGATTTTGTCCTATCTGCGTTCACTATTTTCAAATAGATACACACTGGGTACCGGTACCAGTACCAATATACCATAGAAATCCCTGAGAGAAATCGCATCCAAAAAGCAGATTTTCACCAACTTTTTTTTTTTCAAACATAGAATCATGTAAAGACTGGACTGGATTGGATGGCATATGTGGTGTGATAACTACAAGGCATGGGCAACGTTCGTGGGATGGTCCCATCTTGGTACAAATTATATAGATAAAGGCCGGCATAATTATATCTGCATGTGTATTTTTTTCTTGTCAACATCTTCATGACGTGGATGCTAAAAATATCTTTTATTTAAAAGTATACGTGCAATAGAGGTCTATTTTTGAATTTCGTTATGCTGGATCTGTTTGATTCATTATTGGGACCTAATTAATTCCGTATCTACTTTAAATTCTTCTGGTCGGACCCAACTCGATTCACAGCTAATATGCTCTTTCAATGGTGGTGGTTGGATATTTAGCTTTTATTAGTTTTAAACAACAGGTTATTTAATTGTTCGTCTCGAACAGACTAGTTCTTGTGTATGTCCCCTTAATTAACTACTATTTCAATCCCAGTCACCCTAATGACATTTCTGGTTTTGAATCGGTGAACTGGCGCCGACCCCACTCACCCTAATTACATCTTTGGTTTTGAATCGGTGAACTGGCGCCGATCCCACTCACCCTAGTTACATCTTTGGTTTGAATCGGTGAACTGGTGGCGCCAAGCGGAAACCCAATTGTCGTGTATAAAAACCGACCAGATCTGCACGTGTTGGACTAGAAAAAAGGAGTGAGCCGAGAAGTGCACATGTATGGGGATGGATGAATTAATGATAGGGATGGGAGCCACAGCCATCCATCACGTGTGTTTATCTATCAATCTATCTTCAAGTTCTGTCTGATGTTAACAATATATCTAATGCTTGCCGTCTTCCATGACTATTCAATCAATAAAGTTGGCAGATCCTAGGAACATTCTGACCTATTTAATGTTTTTTTTTCTTCAGCCAAAAAGGTTATGTTTTTTTTACTTTTTTATTTTTTTGTTTTTTTAGGAGAAAATATGAACAAAGTATGTAGACTACCATGGTCCATGCAAGTTTGGATATCGGTTTGATGCCCATCAGGTTATATTACTTCTATCTAAGAGGAATTCAAGTGGGTATTGATAAATTTACTAAAATACCAAACCAGGTGAATGGGTAAACTCGTTTTTAGACAGTGGGGAATTGGCTAAACAAGGCTGGTTAAACCGATCGAGGTATGCTGAGTCGTGCAGCCTAGGTTGAGCCGAGACTCGGCTCAGCATGATTTGACTGTTGTCGAATCTTATCAAACAAATACAGCGTCTCAAAAAAAATTACTAATTTTATTTCACATTCAACTAAAATTTAACGACGTTTTTTCTTGAGTAGCATGTCTACTTTTTAACATCTCATACGTATAATCGAAAAATCATTCAGGATTGTGTAATGAGATTCATAAGAGAAACTTGTTCTTTTCTATCTTCGTCATTCTCCTCGAGCTCGTCATACAATTTTAGCATTGGTTTCACTCCTTAATCGATATCGATTGATAACCCGAACTAAAGTTATAAATTCTTCCACTTGTCTTCTTATAGTTTGATATCGACAAAACAACCCAGCTACATTATGGTTATTCGGGTTACCACCGGTGTCAGTGCAACGCTTCTCATAGATTCTGCTCCAGTAACTCATACTCACTAAACCATTTTGTCGTCGTTCATCATTCCTTGCCGGATAGCATGCAACAAAGTTTCTACATAGAGATAGATTTTCATGAATGGTAAATTTTGCCGGATTAATATACGGTTGAGCCATATGGGTGTAAAAGAAGTTGGAGAAGGTGTGATTTGGGAAGTGAAAATACTTGAATTTATAGAACTATTTTATAGTCGTTGTATGGAACTAGCCGTTGTCGGCTCAACCTAGGCCGATAGTCTTAATTTGCAGTGACAACGGCTATATAATTAATAATTTCGATCTTAGTCGTTCATCTAGATTTAATCAAACGGTTATTTATGATTTTAAAAATAAACTAATCCAATTACAAATTTTTAATTAAATATACTTTGATACCAAAAGGAATGAACAAGCTTACCTTAACCAAAATTTAAATTACATTAAATTAACTAAAGTTAGATTAAATTAATTAAAATTATATTAAAACAGACTTCTCCGTTACATTAATTTAATATACTACGTTCTTTTACGAGATATAAACTAGAGAAGTAAAAACTTAAATTAAATAAACACTTCAGATAAAATCTCTGGTAATCTTGGGCTTCCTGTTTATCTTCATTTGACGGATCTTCCATTCGATGCGCTCTTGAGAAGATTTTCCATGGTTTTTATGAACAGTCGTACGGTTTACTTTCAAATTTTCTTTTCCTTCGATTTTCTTTCCTTGAACTCTTGTTTTTCTAATAGCTGCAAATTTGACTTAATTAACATTTAAAACTTGAATACCTCTTTGTTTTTTCTCATTCTCAATTTTCTTATAACCATCACATATCTTATTAATAGCATCTTCGAGTATGACTCCAGAAAAATCAAGTTGGGTTGCAATTTTTGCCATTTTTTCTAAACAAAAGTTGAGAAGAAGAGTTTAAGATGGAAAGATTAAGATTAAAAAGAAAGTAGAAGATTTTTTGAGTGAAGAAGGTGTGATTTGGAGTTGAAAATGTTTGAATTTATAGGGGTGTGAATCATAGCCGTTGGATGAGAACCGTTGATATTCGACCGTTACCGAATCAAATTGAGCAGTTGCGCCGAGCCTTGGCCTAGCATGGGTTGAGCGGCTCAATATGAGTCGATCGTCTCAAACTAAGCCGATCGACTTAATATGATCCTCGATGGGAAAACCCCTCAATATACCCATTTGCCAAGTTATTTTTTAGCTTTGCCCATCCCACTGTGGGGTGGTAATTGGCAAATTAGCCAATATACCCACCCACTGGCTTTGCTCTAATTGGTTAAGTTTGATCCATCAAAACATCCCACTACGAATCTTTATGGCACCTTAAGGTACACTCATCATGAGTTATATATATGACCTATAACTGCATTTCGGAAGCTCTACCTTCATTCATATTGACCATAAGTTCATCAGACAATCAACTCTCCTCCAAAAAAAAATTTTTTGAAGCAACCTACAGCTTGTTGGGAGTGACATCCTGACCCACTATGGATCCACGTATATAACCAGTAGTGGATTTAGTACCTGTATTAGCTTTAAGTTTAATTACTGAATAAGTCATGGTCTGTAATAGACCTGACCATCAGTTCTCAAACTACAAGGCTAGGATGGGCTGCAATTTGCTTTGTGTTCACTTTTGGTTTAAAAATATAGAAAATTGGGCTTGGGATGCCACTTAAGCCCATATCCAATTGAATCATAATTGTGTAAATTGAAACGTAATAGTAAAAAACAGTTATTTGTAATTGTTACGAGCAGTTACGTCGTTACTGTGACTATTCCGAACAATGGCATCGCACCAAACTGTCGTTGTTTCCAATAGTTATTTAATTTGATTGTCGCATCATTTTAAACCATCGTTGTTCCCAACAGTCGCTTAGTTACAAAACTTTAACTATTTGGCCTTGATGACAGTTACATGGTTTCAAAATTATGATTGTTTCCAATAATTGTTCCTAACATACATAATGTGTTTCAACAACTACAAATACCCATCTTCTTTAGAAGGATAGATATAGAGAAAACATGGAGAAAATATAAGAAGTTATCCTAAAAATCATTTGCATTTGGTATTAACTAAGAGAGTTTGTAAAAGAGAGTTGTGCAGCTTGTGCTACATCAATTCACGCTTGTTTTTGGTGTTCATCGAAGTGTTGTTGAAGAACATCAAATGTATTGTTGAATGTTGAAGATATATGACATTACATGTATCAGCATCTACGACAGAGCATTAAATGTATTAAGTAAAGAGATTACTCGCCTTAAAACACCCAAGTAAGTTTGTTTAAGAATTATTGAATATTCCTCTATTTCGATTTTTTTCTTCTTGTTTTGGTCTTTGGTAACCAAGTATTGCACGAGTAATACATAGAAAAAGACCAATGTTAAAAAGTTGTAAAAAATTGGTAAAGATAATAAACAAGTCGTATTATTGTTGGAATCGGTAACGAAGATTTTCCAACTATCTTAAGACATTTAATCACTATATATTCATCTTTGTTACTGGTTTTAGTGCTTCATTGAAAGCAATGAAGAACGGTACATATTGGTATGTGATGTGCCTTTGATAGATAAAAAATGCTAGGGAATACATATTTTTTCAAGAGGCGTTGAATTAATTGGTGGCACAATTAATTTTAAAAGTCCAGTTTTGAACACCTGTTAGAAATTTGGGTGTATATCCCAATTGAAAAGGATTTTGGGTTAATCATTTCAACAGTGTATGAAAAACATCATGATTATATCCCACATAAAATTTCGAAATTTTTTAGTTAGTGGAAGTATTTTTAGAAATTTTAGAAAGTTGAGTTTTGTTCTTGCGAAAATTCTGAAGAGCAGGAAAATCAGCCCTAGCTCAGAGTGATTTTTTAATTTTTCTATTGTTCTTTTGATTTTATGGTAAAAAAAAAAACACATATAGATCAGGAACGTATCTTGAATTTTACATTTTGAAATTCTTTATTTGGAATTACTATGTGGGAGATATAGTGATCCCAAAATTGCGGCGCATCTTACTAGAAAATGACAAATACTTAAAATGGTTTCTGATGTAATTTTAGAAGTGGTAAATAAAGAGTTCGTTACCCGAACTTGTAAAGGTAATGATTTTAGAAAATAATGATTTAAATTAATTCTAGAAAATTTCAGGAGTAAGAAAAAGACTAAATAACCTAAGGATGATTTTTAAATAATTTTAAAAGGACCAGGAATCAGGAATCAGGTAAATCTAACAACCTATGT
>JAJJMC010019063.1:739605-809225 GCA_023531435.1 Papaver californicum
CTTAATAGAAACTAAGGTACAATTTAGACACTAAAATGTGTCTATCAGTTTCTTACTATGCACTTACGGTTTCTTTCCTTGTGTAGATAATGGATTTTTGACAAAGGCGAAGATTATAAAATTATTTTTGTTCCGTATTAGAAATGTCGAATTTACAAATTTGTCTTTGGTGTTGTATCAGAAATGTGGAGCCTGTATTTCTAATTCACATTCCGCATTAGAATTGAGAATAGAGATTCTATTATTAGTTATAGGAACTATATGCTAATCTTATATCCTTTATACAAATATGTGTGTGCGCGCGCACGCACACTAACTCATATGTATTGAATTTTCTCCGAATTGCGGGGATTTTTAAAGAAGTACTTGTGGTCGTTGCAATTCTTCTCAGGCTCTCCGGTGGATATCCACTAAACCGAAGAGCAAGCTCCTTGCAATCAGCAAGACCATAAAATAACTCGATATCCACTAAACCGAAGAACAGGCTCTTTGCAATCATCAAGACCATAAAATAACTCTACAGAGTAAGGCTTAGTCTTAAGTACTCTTTTAAGTAAGGGAGGATTCTCAGCTGCAACAGTTAATTTTCTCGTACCAACTAGAAACAAGAGAAATTTAAAGAATTGGGTAAAATAGATGAAAAAAAGAAATGAATACAATAAAAGATAAGATTAGTTGAAAATTACCTGCGTTAAATTGATTCTTCAATTTATCCAAATCACTTGATTTTATTGGCATAAAATTGCTCTGCAGGTAAAATGTCTTCATTAACTTTATTAATCCTCTTCATATAAAAGGATTGAGAAGGAGAAAATTGAAAAGCTTTAAGAACTTCAGAAGTGACATGCTTTTTTTCATCAACAGTGTTATTGTACTCAATAACATGATTAAGAAAGCGAAACAATTTGGATTCAATATCTGCAGGGGAATAACCTCTAACTGATAAAAACTGATGAACAAAAGGAGGAATAGGGATTTGAAATCCGAATTTAAGATGAGACTCAGGAATAAGAAGCTCATCATCAAGATCTTTGACAGATCCAACCTTACTATAATAAGGCTGAGGAAGACGAACTTTAATCCCAAGATCGGAAGGGATATGATATACTTCTAAAATTTGTAAGCAGAAGTTGGAATTTTTGGTTTCACCATTAGAATTAAGTAGTTTGATTGAAGTTAAGAAAACTTTTAGAAGAATGGTGAAACCCTAAATCTTGAAGTCTGGAGATGGGCGAAAAGTAAAATTTGGAATAAATAGACTACACTCTTTTATGAGGGGAAGAAAAAAAAATACTGCCACATGTAGGTATAACCCTATTTTTAAGCCAATAAAGAATGGGAACAGTAAAAAGTGTAAACCCATTATAGTAAGTGGAAATACACGAATAAAGGGTCATAGTCACCCAACAAGTAATATGAACTGTTCATATTCCTCAAAGAAGGTGAACATTACTACATAAATCCAATAAAAATGGTTGACTACAAACAACTTATTCTCACATTTTAATCGAAACTAGATTTAAAACTAATTTTCAATGAAATTGGGAGAAAATATGAGGTGTTAATCACCAAAAAGCTGACCCATTAAGTATTTCAGATAAGTAAGGAGCTGAAAAGATATCAAGGCATCTGTAACCAAGCTCTAAACTCTAAACTAAATTAAAACCAGTTGTACCAGCTACAAAATCAAAACACTTGTACTAGTAATCTGATGTCATACAATCTACAGTTTAATTAAAGCAAAGTCTCAAACTAACTTTAATGGAAATAGGGGAAAATATGTAGATGACAAAATATTGTATCTACCCGTAACTGGAAGCCATCAGTGCCAACATCTGATAGCTAAGAAGAAATCTAGAGTCGATACCAATCATCACTTGATTATCACGTGACAACAGCTAAAGTCACGAGGTAATAACTCTAATTATACGAGCATGATTACAGTTATCTGGAATGTAAAGCTGGAAGATGAGAAGTAACGCGTCCAAGGTGAAGAGACGACTAGATGTTGGAAACCTGGATTTCAGAACTGGAAGCAGTAGAGTTATCTGTATCTAGGGGTGCACATCGGTCGGTCGGCTCGGTTTTTCGGCCGAACCGACCTGACCTCGATTCTCATAATTTAAACTGTATCTGATCCATTCATTGGTCGGTTCAGTTTTTTAACCGGTACGACTCGGCTCGGTTTACTCCGGGGTTTTTCGGTTATTTACCGATAGCAATTGTGTAAATAAATATACGGACTATGGGTCGGTTAAGCCCGTCCAAACCGACCCATTTAAAACCTAATCACTTGTTAAATGAAAACTTTGGATTGAAATTTTCAGTTTCTCTCCTGTACTCTTTCACCTGTAATTTTTTTCTCATACAAATACAATAATACAAATCTTATATCTGTAACTAGACAAATAAACAACAATCAATCCATAATTAAAACCATAGGATCCATAACTAGTAAACTACTACATGTTTTTAAATTTCAAAATTTAATATAAAAAAGTTGAAAATCTTTAAAAAAGACTGCAAATCAACTTCTATAATCCACCCTGTTATGATTCATCTTCAAGGATCAAAGACCTCTGGCACAGGCATATCACCTAATAACTCTGCAACAAAAAACGAGTTTATGTTTAAGTCTTTAACAAGTAACAAATTTGAATTGATAAGTATAGAAAACAAACAAAAAAAAAAGAATACATTACCTTCCTCAATGCTAGAATTATCATCTGGTACATAGTCACAAAGGAAATCAAGAGACATAGGTTTTTGTAACCAGCTTTACGTACAAAGCAGTGCCTCAACTGTCCTACAAGATAAAGAGTTTCTCCATGGAGTAAGCATGCGCTTTCCGGTACTAAATGACGATTCGGATGCAACTGAAGACACGGGAACGGCTAATATATCATTTGCCATGTATGAGAGCATCTTATACTTGGCACTATTGGCCTCCCACCAACCCATTATGTCAAAATTCCCAGTTATTTGTTCACACTCATCCATCAAATACCTATCCACCTCTGTTTTTCCCTTAATACCATCATTGTCTCTTCTACGCCTTCTCTTCCTTGAGTTAAGTACGACCTTATAACTTTCCTCTTGCCAAATAACTAGAGAGTCATCTATAACAACATTACTTGAACTTACCACCTCATTTTCATTTGGATACAAAGATCTATACTCCTCATAGAGTCTCACTAGATCATTTCTCACCTTTCTCATAACAATTTTAACCCTGTCATCATCTTGCTCATATAAACACTCAAGAATAAATTCCAATCCACCATTTTTCTCTCGTGGATCAAGTAATCAAGCAATAAATAAGACATGGTTCATCTTATCATATTCACCCCAACACTTGTTATATTTCAATAAGATGAGCCATCCTTGCAACAAAAGCATCAACTCTAGAATTGTTCCTAAATTGAACTAATTGTCCATGTATCAAAGTTAATTCCTATAAAAATATATGTGTTGTAACTTGAGTGGAAGCAGAAAACTTAACCGGTGAATCGGAAAATAGCTTTAGACACTTCACAAGGCCTCTGGCATAGGACCATTCTTCTACATAGGGAGCATGTTGACGAGGCTTTTTCTTTTTCTTCTTCTTTTTTGTAGTGCATGTGTGCCTCTTGAAGTAGTATACATAGGTCCATTATCAGACTCAAAACTAGATGAAGAAACATCATCAACATCTTCAACTTCAACATCATCAGAAATCACTACATCAAAATAGTTAGTAGTGGGCAAAGCAAGAGAAATGTCATCTTCAAAAATGAACTTCTCCTTGTAGTCACTTTAACCCTTTCTAACCTTTTAAAATCTTTTTGTAACTTTTCATCTGCATCAAACATCTAATATGTGTTGTTCCATCTAAAATCAAACCTCTCTTACATTCAATCTTTTCTAAAGCAGCACAATGTCTAAATTTGGCTAACCTAGCATGAGAACTCCTAACATACTTTACAAATGACCTGATTCTGATTATGGACTTACTATAGACTTTCATTGTATCTCTTATAAAAATAGCAAGAACATGAGCAGCACATCTAACCTGATAAGAAAAAATAAGTAGAAAAGATTAGAAACAGGAAAACATTTCTCATAAAAAGATTATAATGAAAAGCAAATGACATAAGCAAATGACACTTCTTCCTTTTCTAATGTTACATAAAATGCTATCACAACATGTTAAAGAATGAAAAAGAAACATAATTCATTAAAAAAAAAACAGTTTGGAAATAAAAAGATGATAAAAAGATGTAATATAGAAAAGTTAAGAAATCTTGCGTGCAAGAATTCAGCTCTAACTTTTGCACTTGTCCATCCAATCACACTAGTCCTCAAATAGTCTGTTGCCACCTTATTAGCACTAATATTATCCAGTGCCACACCAAACACATCTTCAAGTCCCCAATTCAATAAATATTTCTCTAACATCCTACCAATCGCCACACCTGTATGACCCTAAATCTGGCAGAACATGATGATTCTCTTCTGTAACTTCCAATCATGATCAACATAGTGAACTGTCACACAAATATAATTAAAATTATTTGGTAATGTCCATGTATCAGTTGTGATAGATACTCTTTGTTTACATGCCTTGAAGTACTCTTTCAAACTCTTTTTCTCTTCAATATAAATTTCTAGAAGTTTTCTATATATAGTCATACGACCAGGGACCTTAAATCTAGGTTCCATAACCATACAAAATGCTCTAAATGGCATCTCATCCTTCTCCTTCTACCATTATAAATGGCATCTCATCCTTGATAATGAACCCCACTAACATCCTTTTACATTTCTCATAACTAAAACCCAAAGAAACCATCTTACCATCCTCACCTGGTCTTAGAGGTGGAAACATCAGACTTTGCTGACCCTTCGTCTTCTTATTAGGATTTTCAGGGAATCTCTTTAAATGATTGTTCAAGCTTGATGTTTCATTTTTGCCAGAATTAGCAGTAAATGGTTTTTTACAATGCTTACATACATCTTTATCTCCACGTATTCTTTCAAAATCATCTCATAATTTAGAAGTTATTCTGCAGGACTTCTTCTATCTGTAGGTGTACCTTCAGGTTGAGATGAAGGTGTAGCTTCAACTTCAGGAGTCCCGGTAGGTGCACTAGACGAACCAATTTCAGTTTGAGGAGTTTCACTTGATTCATCCATGATCAGCCAGAAGACCTAACACAAAAAAACATTAGTATTGTTCATCTTACAAAAAAACAGTTGACAATACTACACTCAGCTTAACCAAACATTAATGATTAATTTTATGTGATTAAGCATAACCAAACATTTGACAATACTACATTTAGACAAAACAAAAAGTGATCATTTGCACAGGACAAGAAGTACAAAGTTTATTTGATTAAGCATAACCAAACATTAAACACAAATAAAAAAGTGATCATTTACAGTCATAAATCATAATAAAACAAAAAGTGATCATTTTCAATGTGAAACCTATAACCAACATCCAAAACACCACAACATGATTTTAACCTCAACTTTAAAAATCGATTTCACATAATCACATTGAATTAACACTACAGTACTTCAATTATTTTATTCAAATATGTAACATTATTTTAATTCATAGCACACAAGTAGCATCAAAATTCATAGCACACAAGTAACATTATTATTTTCACCTAAATTTAACTAAAAAAAAAAACATCAAAATTCAGAGCACACAAGTAACATTATTCTATGACAAAACTAACATATGTTTAAGGCAACAAATAAAAGTGATAAGTGCATATTTTATATATTTAGAGTGTCAATTCCATGCTAATATTTACTATGTTTATTGTAAATTATTGTATATTACTTTTTTTTTTGTTTATTTATCTTTTATTAGGTGAAATCATCCAAAAGAAGCCAATTGGATCTTAATTGTGCAAGAAAAGAATTGTTAAAAGTGAAGAAGGGCCAAGGACCAGGTGAAACTTGTCCAAATAAAGGATTTCTAGTCATCATCTCGTAGACAATGAAGAAACGAAGCCAACGGCGAAAGAATGAAGTCATTCCGACTTCGTATGAGAAAGTTATAAGCAAAACAAGAATTAAGGGCAAATTGGTCATTTACAAGGGACCTGCTATTGGAAACCCATCGTACGTTAAGGGGCATCTTGATTCAAACAATGTTAAAAACACTCATTTAATTACTCAGGGCTGCCACTATTCAAATGTTATTAAAGACGCCTCAATACTTACTAGGGGCCACCATCGTCTTCACCAATTCAAATCGTGAATTAGGGTTACTGCCATAAAATGGGATTTATTTTCTGGGTTGATCTGTCAAGACAGTTAGAGGAGATGGGTTGATTGATATCATTAATGAGTATTAAAGAGAGAGCTCAAATGGAGTCTGTGCTAGTTCGTGGCAGTGATGAGAGGTGGTGATGTTCTTGATTAGCTTGTGATGATGATAGGTTAGCTGTGACGTTGTTATGATTCAATGGGTTGGAAGTGAACTCGAGAAAAACAGTGATAAAATGTTGGTAATGGATTCGATAGATGGTCATGAAGAATGATTAGAAGATGGCGCTGTCTGATGGGTTCCAATACAGCGAGTAAGAGACAATGAGGAGGAGTTTGAGTTAATAGTTGCTGCTATTGTTTATGATGATGGTGATTAATCGAAATAGAGTTGATGGTGTGATTACCAAAAATCTATCTTGGCAACCCAACCACATGAATCATATGATAAACCAATAAACCAAAAGCAATGAAAAGATATAGGTTAAACATAAGAAATTAATACAAGCAAATTTTAACGTGGTTCGACAATGGAGTGTCTACAACCACGGGTAATGAAGGTTTGGGCGTTTTTATTGATGATTGAGTGTTACAGAAGGATGAAGTTCTATATGCTGAAAGTCAAATCGGGGAAGAAGAAGAATCCCCCTCTTCTATCCTAGTCTTCTGCTTATAAAGGAAAGTAAAAAATGTGTGTTATCCTTATCTTCATAGTTTTAGTAAGCTGCCAGTTTCAACATCAAATTTTGCCATGTGTCGATGGAGGTCCGCCACGTGTCAATAATGATCTTCCATGTGTCAATGTTGATCTTATCCTTGAATAACCTTAGTCTAACTTTGGTGCAGAACAGGCTTGGTGAGGGACATGCTTGGTGAATATGCTGGTGCGGGACGAGCTGGTGCGGGACGAGTTTGTGAGGGACAAGTTGGTGAGCACAAGTTAGTGTGGGACGAGTTGGTGAGGGACAAGCTGGTGCAAACAAGTTGTGATTGTGGACTTGAGTTATGGTTTATGCTGCGGTCCAACCAATAATAAATGGTGACATTTTTATGTCTTAGAGTTGCTTCTGTACATGCCGTTGTAGAGTCGTATCCTGCTTCGGTTCTTAATCGTTTTCCACGTGTTGAAGTAGATTTATTATACACATAGATGGTTCGAGAGAGAGGGAGACTGGAAGTAGAAGGTTGTTGGCGACTGACGCTGTGATTAATAGAATGATGGTGTCTCGATGGTGTGATTCATGGCAGACGAGAATAGAAGGTTTAGGCTGCCTGTGATGAATGTCGATGACTCGATGGCTGTAATGGCAGTTGCATAAAGAAGGAGACAGATTGTTGTGAATGTTGGTTTGTGGAAGGCAAAGATTGAAAACAGGGAGGAAATATGGCTCCTGCCATTGACGAGAAGATGGGCACAGTGAGTAGTTTGAGTCTGAGCTGAGTTTAAGAAGAAGTTTAATGGGTTTAAGTCACTGGTAGCGAGAACAAAAGAGAGAGTCTGTAATGGATCGATACGAGCAGAGAAGTGTGGCCGAGGAGTTAGGAAACAAAACTGAGTTGGAAAGAGTTTAGTCGAGATTAATATGTCAGTCTTTGAGTCTTGTTAGAAGAGTGAAAGAATGGGTTTGGATAAAGATTAAAAGAGTTTTGAACCTAGAAAACCCAGAAACACTAATTGTTGTCGTTGTTTAGATTGAGTGAACGAAGGAGATTGAAGTGCTTAAGAGTTTGAATGGGATTAGGATACTTGGGTATTCATCGGTTTAGAAATTTTAGGATCTGAAAGGTGGATTTGAAAGCTATAAAAGGAACACAAAACCTAGGTCGAGATAGATAACCTTCACGCCTGTGTTCTCCGCCTCCAACAGAGAGGAGCTTTGCTCCTCTCCAACCCTTGCACCTTCACGAAGACATCCAGACCCTCAGCCACCTCCGCAGCTGCCATTACTACCACCAGTTTACCTCCTCCCATTCTACCTTGGGACTTCTACCTTTTGCATACACCACCAGGCCATCAAAGCTACAGCTACAGCATCAACTCCATTCCACCAACAGCCCACTATACAAGTTGGGCCTGGGCAACTGTTGGGTTTGAGTTTTTGTTTTCTTGTTATTAATCTTTATATTTGTGGAAACATGAACTCATGTATTAGGTGTAGCTAAGTTTAATTGATTGCGGATGATTTCTATGTTCCGGGTGTGAAATTTTATAATTTATCAAATTTATTTGGAATTAGGTTTATGTCCGTGTTATGCACTGAACATATTTAACTTTTTATCACTGTATCTTTAATTTTTGATTTGGTGCAGTACGGCTTCGCCCCGTCCCGTCCCATTATGATGGAACGGTTAAGTTTACTTTTTTTTTTTTTGGTTTCCTAACATAGTCACGGTTTCTGAATATGGTAGGTTTAATACTAACGAATTCCAAATTCAATTTGGTTTTGATGTAGATCGTCGATTCACGGTGTTGTCCATCCATTGTGGGTGACGTTGACCCGGTACAATTAAGTATTGGGTGTAAACGAAGTGTATTGATTTTAAACAAAAGAGTCAATACGAGAGTGGGTTTCTTTAACCCCTAAATATTTGCACCAATCAAATTATGCCAAGTGTCCTCACCAGAACTCTCGTTTCACAAAAGCCACAAAAGCCTTATTTCGGTAAATAGGAAGCGAGGGTTTCCTTACCGTTTAACGTGAAACCTTTATTTGTCTAGGCCTTTAAATCTTTGTATTTTAACTATTTATCGATTGTCTTTACTAAATCTAATATTTATGGGTAGTTCTTATATTGTTTGGAGCGCGCGTTAATTTGATCTATTGGTTATTCTATCTCTAGTAGAGAGTTGTGAGATACGTGTAATAGTCTAACAACGATCTACACAAGTAGAAATCACGAGACCTTGCAGTGAAACAATTACGTATGAAGACAACACTAGTAAGCAGAACGAGCTTATGCGTTTGATGCTAGGATCAACCTAATTCATAAAGCCTACTGCATTCGATTGGGTTACACTTTGAGAGATTATTCTTGGTGGCTCAGATGGATAGAATCTGGTAGTCGAGCGCTTCTGTATCCAGTGACACAAGGAGTTTTGGGGATAGCAGAGCTTATTGCTATTCTACGGTGATGATAATTAATTCTAACGAAAGATAGATAAGTATACTACTCGAGTTAACGTTTGGTAACCGCGAATGATTACCTAATCATATTTATTTCTTATTATTTTATTTATAACTTTTAGTTAATTAAATCTCAAAACCCTCTTTTCAGTATCTATTCTAGTTTTACTAATCCAAATAACCTATCAATTACACAGCTCTCTGTGGGAACGATCCTTACTACCGCTATATTACTAGTTAACTAGTGGGAAATATATTGAGTAATTTGTTGCACTTACGATACGCATCAAGAAGCAACCAAAATCTAATATAAGTCAATCAATTCCTAGAAACTACATGGAGCACCAGAATTAAGAACAACATCAAACACAAACTAATAAATGAAGAAAACATAATCACGCAAGAAATAGAAGAAATGGAATTACTTTTACAGACAACAATTGATCTTTTATACCCTTATTCCATCATTGAATCATTGATTCATTTCTACAAATCAAATATAAAAAAGAAAATCAGAAATTCATATTTCAGAAAACTAAAATTAAGAAAGTAGGGCTAATTGGTTTATCAAATTAAACCTTATGAGCATCATAATCACTCAGAACTAAGGAAACTCATAATCAATTTCTACCCAATCAGGTAATTTTACCAAAAAAAAATTCAATTAGGGCACATGGAATTAAAAAACTCTTGAAGAAAGAAAGAACGGAGAGAAACAAGGTGGTACTGGTGATGGTTGCAATTAAGAATCTCAAGATGGTGTTGCAGATGTGCCATGGTGGTGGTGACTGGTGATTTCTTCTTCCTACATGCAGTACAGCTCCAGAAGAAAAAAAGAACAAAGAAGAAGAAATGAGAAGGTCGAAAAGAGGAACTTGTTTTTAGTTTTTTAGGGTTAGATTATGTGTGGCTAGGATTAATTCCAGGCTCTTAGATCTACGGCTAATAATAATCGATCATTTCAGTCCGGTTCGGTCGGTCTTTACACCTAAACCATAGGTCGAACCGTAGGATGGATAGTTATGATAAAATCAATTGTGGACCGAACCGCCATCAACGGTCTGTTTGAATAAACCGTCGGTTCGACCAGTTTCGTACGGTCTGGCCGGTTCGTCCTGGTTCATGTGCATCCCTATCTGTATCCGACAAAATGAACACATAAAGAAGCTGAAATATGCAAGAGTACAGATCAAACGTTTCCAGGAAGAGACAGGAAATGTAAAGTGGTATGCTGGATCCCAGTGGATAAGTGAAATATAATTGATCCCCACTGATCACACAATAAACATGTGGATCATCTCTTGTATATATAGCTAGTGGGACTCATTTTGTAAACAGAGTACATTCTGATCAATAAACTTAGTCTTTAATTTCTCTCTCTTATTGTTTTTGTATGTTCTACTTTTCTTATTCATCTCTATTAATAAATTTCAGAAACCTAATTTTAGATTTTAGATTCTAGATTATAAACCTAAGTACAGTATCACCTACACTGTAATTTAAACTTTGTGAAGGTATAAATCTTGACCAACAAATAAACGCACCTTCAAATGTCATTCCAAATTGCACTCAATCTTAATTTGGCCCACAAGGTCAACAGTCTGAAAAGCACAATATATATAGAAACAAAATGAGAATTTTGATAAAGTACCCCATTTTGATAATGCATTTCATAAAATATGCCCAGTTTTTTTAATATATTAAATAGGTCGAAATTGACCTTTTCTATAACGTTTTTTGAAAAGTTAGATAACGGTCGGTATTGTATAGGTGACAGTTAAATGGCTTCTGAAAAGATGGTTATGTCCCTAACTCGTTCTATACGGATCCAATTAACTGAGTTACGACTTACAGTAAACTCCTGACCTGGTGCACGTATGAAACACGTGCCGACCATTACAACGGTCTGATTCCACGTGTCATTAATCTGAAGAAAAATATGGACGATCCAGATTTGATAACCTTTTCTAACGGTCTTTTTCAACCTCACTTTACTATGAATAAATAAACAGTGAAGAACCATAATATTTCATCATTCAACAACTCTGAAAACTCAAATATCTTCTCTAATAGACCTCCAAAACATGAGTGAAATTATTAGTTCTCCTCCTACCAACAGCAACAGCAATAACAACACTGAAAGAGAGAAAAAAACCTTAATCTTATGTGAAATTATTGAACAGGGAATCCATAATCCAAAGGTGTGTCCTTGGATTTACTCTAGGTGCAAACTAGGCCTGCACAAACCCGACCCAGACCCGCCACCCGACCCGTACCCGCCAATTTTGACCCGACCCGTACCCAACCCGCCGATAAACGGGTCGGGTGCGGGTGATAATTTTCTTTACCCACCTTCTGTCGGATCGGGTGCGGTGACACCTTTCTCACCCGACCACCCGCCCAACCCAAAAAAAAATCCTTATTTCCTAGCCCTTGGATTAGATAGCTTTGTTTAATCTGAGCCGTCGATTGCAGATAAAAACAAAACTCTCCATTTCTCTGCGTATTCTCTCGACCTAACTCCTCTACATTTCTCTTCCTTCTTCTGGTTTTTTACTTGGTTTGGGGGAAGAGTGAAACAAATAAAAAAAGGGAGTGACCGAGAAAGATCGAATAGTACAGAGGTAATTTGGGTTCTTCTTCTTTACTCTTTGGGTGTTTGATTCTTATATCTAATTCTGTTGTTTTTGATTTTTATGTTTCAGTTTCTTTGCAGATTGTTTGATTCTCATTAAGAATAGAAAGATTTTTTCAGAAAAGAATAGTAGGGGATCGATTTATGTCGTCTAGTTCATCTGATCTGTTGTTGATTTCTTCTCTCGTCACAATCTCCTTCTTCTCTTGTTGTATTTGCATGCAATTCTTCTCTCTTCAACAAAGAAGGAAAACAACTTCGATGCGTTTGAGATCAATACGGTATGGGGTTTTAAACTTAATTTTGTGTGTACAATTTTTTTTTGTGATTTTAGTTTCGATGAGTTTGATGAAATTTGGGTTTGCATTTTTGCAGGACTGGTTATGGAGTTCAGTATTTTGGGGTTTATCACTTAAAAAAGATTTATACTTAAAAAACAATTTCGAATTTTCACCTGATACTACTGTTTGGAGGTTTTTGTTAACTTGATTTGATTGTCTAATTGACAAGTAGTCAGCCGGACAATTTTTTTTTTCTCAAATGATCTCTGAATCTGTGTTTTAATGTTATTTGGATTTGTCTATCAGTTTCAGCCATAATCCTATTGATCATGTATTTGTTCCTCTCAAGTTAATGTGGTCTGTTTGCGTTGCTTAAGGGAATTTGAAGATGATGTTGGTGGTGACTGGAAGAATTAGAGATGGTGGTTGTTCCAAATGATTAAACAAGAAGTTGGGTGTGTGGTTTGATTGATTCATTCTGGCTAGATGTATGCTAGGAACTTTGCAGGGAAGGAATTGCTAAAAGGCCTCAATTTGGCCTGGAACTTGCCAGAAAACAGAGGAAACTCCGCCCGATTTCACAGTGTGTTATAATTATGTTTGACGTCACTGCCATTTGACGTACAAGAATGTCCCGACATGGCACAGAGATCTTTGCATGTCTGTTTTGTTGCTAAACTCTTGTTTTGTATAAAGTATTGATATTGTAGGATGTCAGATGTCAGATGCTAATGCAGTTAAATTTACATGGTTGCTATTGTAGGGGGTGTGAAAATATTCCAATTGTTCTTTGTGAAAACAAGGTTGATGTCAAGAACAGGCAAGTGAAAGCCAAGCAAGTTACTTTCCACAGGAAGAAGAATCTGCAATACTATGAGATTTCTACAAAGAATAACGACAACTTCGAGAAGCCTTTCTTGTATCTTACCAGAAAGCTTGCAGGGTACTGTTATAAACTATAAACCTCATTTTGCTGCTCTCTTAAGTACTCCACTGACCTCTTATTTAATGTTGCTAATATACTGTGTGATAACAGAGATGCCAATCTACACTTTGTTGAGTCACCTACGCTTGCTCCCCCAGAAGTTTCAATTGATATGGAGGCACAACAGAAGTAAGTTTTTTCTATTTCTAGCTTATTTGTTTTTCCCCTACTCGGCTGATCTTTTAGAACCCCTCCCCCCTCCCCCATGGTTTATCCATTATTTTACAGCTTTCCTTTGCCAAGTCTCACTGCTGAACTTGAAAATGTTCTTTTTGTTTCAGGCATGAACAAGAATTGGCTTAAGCTGCAAATCAGCCTCTTCCTGATGACGATGACGAAGCATTTGATTAAGTTTTTACTTTTCACATCGTGTTCCCCTCCCCCCTTGTTGTGGACCCAGTGATTGCAGGGATTTGTTGAGAGTTTAGAGCGTTTAAGTTATTCCCAGATTATGCTGTTTTTTTCTTTTTCAACGATATGGGATTTGCATTGAATCTGGGCAGGTGACCCGCACCCGACCCACCAAAATGGCGGGTCAGACCCGACCCGTCATACGACGGGTTGGGTGCGGGTGAATACTTCAGTCACCCGTCAACTGGCTGGTCGGGTGCGGGTGGGGCCAAATCCGACCCGATGTGCAGCCCTAGTGCAAACATGTACCTTGTTTTGGTTTATGGTAACTACTTCGATCGAACACAAGAGAAACAAATGGAAAAATATTTTGTAAGTGTTCAAATCCTACCTGCACATATTTTGAATGGTTTGATTCTGCCATTGATCCAGCCAAATCGAAGAACATCAAGCTACCATCAGAGAATAACTGCTATGTTTGTGGAGAAGCTGGTCACTGGTACAAAGACTGCCCACTACATAATCAAGAATGCTTCAAAGCTGACTGCAAATCAACAATAAACCTGAGATTATGTAAAAATGATCATAACAAGAACATTGGTTACCTGACCTGCACAGATTTTGAAGCTTTTAGATGGGTTTCAGATCACATTTTCATTACTGCCAACAAACATATGTAAGGAACTTGAAAAAATGAAGTTATGAACTCAGAAAATGTAATCTGCAAACAATTTATATTAAAGTCATTGTCTATCTACCAACATTGTTCATTGTAGACCATCAAAATAATATTCATTGTTCACTAGAATGTAAATAATCCACATAACAAAAGAAAGAAAATAAAGAAAATAAAAAAGGGACATTGCTTCATTTACTATTGTGTCTTCTTAGATTTTCATTTTCCTTGTGTTAACTTTTGACTGACATCTCCAACACCGGCAAAAGACTGATTGATATTATTTTGTGAACTAGGTGTCAATGCATGAGCGCTTGGTCCTGCAGGTGGTCTTCCATTGGTGGTAGGTGTTGCAGATGGCTCACCAACAAATGATGATGTCTTCTTCTTCCTGTTCTCCTTAGCTTTTACCCTTGCACTAGTTTCTGCTTTATCCAAGTTGGTGAAGGTGAAGTTTTCAGCATTGCACTCAGTTCTTGGCCTAAATCCAGTTGGATTTTTACCAACATCACCACCAGCACAGGTTCTGGTGTTGTGACCATCAGTAGACATGGGTTTTTCATCCGATATAAGCTAATCCTTTGCTCTCCTTTAGAATCTAGACCCAATACACCATAAACTCAAGCCTCCTCAACTCTATATCATCTCTATCACAATCAGGAAATAGCAATGTAATCTGGCTATTAACAACAAACACACTTATGTTCCTTTTGATATAACCACTGCAACACAAATTAACAAAACAAATGATGGATACACAATGAAACCCTATTTGGGTTCATTAATTTGAAATCAATTGAACCTAAAAAATACCCTAATTATAGAATACCTAAATTGAAGAACAAAACCCTAATTACAGAAACCCAAATTGAAGTTGATAAAACCCTAATTACAGAAATTGAAGAAACATAAATTCCCAATCCTAATTAAGTAAAACATTTTTCTTCACAATCATACAAACCATTATCAAACATTTCTCTAACTGAAAAGAGGAAAAAACCCTAACCCTAACATATAAATCAATCGAATTCAACCTATTAAACTATCTAACACAACATGCAAGAACAAAATAAGAAGGGGTATCAATATAGACGATAAAGTAACATTAGGGTTTCATAAACTTACCTGGAAACTGACTGTTTTTTCCCCGGTTCGTATAACTTCATCTTCGAAACTATTAGCTTATCTTCTTCTTCTTCCTTGAATAATCCTAGTTTCGATTTTAAAAATTATCTAACCCTAGTTTTATCGATTGAGAGTGACAAAGTGAGAGAGACGGCATCAGAGAAGAAAGAGAGAAGAAAGGAAACTAGAAACCTTGTATCTCCCTTTTGTTTCACGCGAAGGCTTGACCTAGACGCGTGTTAGGTGGTGATTAAATCTGGGACACATATAATCATCTGCGAGCAATAATTACAACCGTTTATATTGGACACGTGTAAGCATCTGAGACAACAATCTTCAGCCGTCGATTAAAATTGACCAATCAATCCGTTTAACTTGGTTGACGGGAGGCCGATTTAATATATTATGAAAAAACGGAGTTGTTTTATGAAATCGGGACATATAGTTGGGGTACTTTATTAAAATTCACAAACAAACAACTACAAAATTGGGTGATATTTAGAATGACGCTTACACCTATTTGGAATGACGTTTTAGTTTGGATTCCAAGAACCTTAGAATATAGCTTGGTAAAATCTAGAAAACCCTAACTTAAAAGACATTAGATTTGACATTCCACACTTTGTCCAAGCTTGTAATAGCTTAGATTCCACCATTAAACTCACTCTAAATATTAAGAAAAACCAATAATTTCATACTGTCATAAAAATAAATTAGCAAATTAACAGATTGTTTACCAAAACAAAAATAAATAAATCAACAAACCTTTCTTTAGGAAATAAGCAGATTAACAAATTAACTGTTGAAAATAAAAAAACTCTAAGGACTTAAATTTATCGGTTTAAACCAATGATTTTCGATTTGTTTTGAGGATTATCCACCATAACCAAACTAAGGTCTACAGGTGTATAGAATACTAAAACCATATCATGCAATTAGATAAATGGTCCGATCCGGTTCAAGATTAATCAGTTTGATTTGGTGCGATTTCACGGTTTGAAATGGTTTATGTGCGACCCTACTTGCTGTTATTGCTCTACTAGTTACTAATCTACGTAGATTTAATCATTTTAATGGGGTTTCTAGTTTCTACTAACTTTTTGTTCGGTTGTTATGACTGCCTAGGAAATCCCTTTAGTACCCCCTTCTTCAGTCAGTTAAATTCTCCTTTTTTGTCCCATCTAAAACAAAACTAAGAGCATACCTACGTTAAGCGGTGCTTACTAAATGTAACTTCTCCTCCTCAATTGAAAAAACAGAACACTTTATTATCAACCACAACGCGTACCAACAAAAAACACAGCCTTCCCTACAGTAATGATCATCGTCAAATGGTTAATGAACGACAAAAAGGGTGCAGCTCATGTAAGAAACCCACGCATGTGAAGTCATTTATTTAAAAAGGATTCTTCAACCTTCAGATTTAATGTCATTGCCGACTGCAGAGCTGGATATTAACCCTAGCTAACAAAAGCTTGGCCTATCTGGCCTTCAAATGATAGAGGTAGGAGTCGTAGGACCATGCAATGCAACTTGATGAAGGCAATCCATCCACGATGAGACAGTGTCCACTCTCTATATGTTATCTCCATCTATCTGCATACGTATATCCTTAATACGAGAGTGTAATAATGACGAAGATCATTAATATGCTTTCAGAAAAAGTTCGATGAAGACTAATGGTGTTTCATGATGAGCAGAATAATGCGATGAAAATGACTGTACGATTACAACCCTATTAGCTCCCTATGATATATCATATCACCAGCAAGATATATTTGAGTAGTCTTTATTTGGCTATATTTGGAGGGTCATATAAATGAAAGTCATCATGCATCCAAGCCTAGCTTCTTCTCTTCTTTTTTTTAAATGAAAATCCAAGCCTTTCTTGAAATGCGAAGTGAAGTCATATAAATGGGTCCAGTGTATCTATTCTCTGCATCACATAAATGAATGCAAAGAGATAATTTTAGGTCTGTAAAACTGAGCATTCACCCCCTCGATACCTTTGAACTGCCAGCAGACAAATTGGTATGAGCAAGTTGCAAACAATTAATGAATAAGGACTCCATTAATGATATTTATCTCTTTATTTACTTAATCAGTGCCTAGGAGGAATGCACACCAGATAGGGGATAAGAAGAGAGATAAAGCTCTAACAATAGGATTATAGAAGGAGGAGGAGAAGGTTCTCCCAAGCACGTTCTGGACCTTCCCTGACTTGCTAAAACTTCCAACTCTTACAAGATGCGCAACATGGCAAGCGGTAGTGGAGCCTCCCCGAAAGGCATTGCTGCTATTGTCGGCGTCGGACCCAAACTTGGCCGCTCCATTGCTCGGAAATTTTCCCAGGAAGGCTACACTGTTGCCATCCTTGCCAGAGATTTAGGCAACGAATTAATCTTCTCATCTTATCCAGTTTATATATTGTATCACATGTCAGTTCCATCTTGATGATGATTTAATATAGAATGCTGCAGGGAGATTGTCTAGATTCGCAGAGGAGATAGCTAGAGAAGCAAAGGCTCAAGTTTTCGCCATTAGAATCGATTGCTCTGACTCACAAAGTATTCGAGAAGCATTTGAAGGTGTTCTTTCTCTGGGGTTCGTTGAAGTTCTAGTCTATAACGCATACCACCAACAACAACAACCAGTCTCCTTTATTTCATCACCATCACCATCATCTTCATCTTCACCTTCTTCAGCTAAGAATAAGATACCGAATAGCCAAATGTATCCAACTAGTTTCATAGATGTTCGCATTGATTCTTTTGAAAAATCTCTTGCTGTCTCTACAGTTGGTGCTTTCCATTGTGCTCAGCAGGTAATTAAGATTCATTCGTAGTAATTAATATAAACGAAACTTAATCAATCAAACCAACCAACTATTAGCGTGATATTGTTTCTTAATTAGGTGTTGCCCGGGATGGTAGAGAGAAGGAGAGGGACCATCCTCTTCACTGGCTGTTCTGCTTCTCTTAACGGCTTTCCTGGTTTTACTGATCTATGTATGTATCCCTCGTGATTCGTGAACATTAGTAATTAAAATTTCATTACTTCTATAGCTAGTATGCCTCTATCCTTTCAGTCTCACACTGAAACGGACATGATGCTTGCAGTCTTTTTTGGCCTTTCCATTTTGCCAGTTGGCTTGTTTCTCGAGAATAATTGCCTTAGAGCACAGTAACCCAGAGTCCGAAGAGGTCCACTCCATACAATTGCTATTTGTCAACAGCTTAGTTAGATTACTAAATTTGCTAACTGTCTATCTTCTTGTTAGATGGCTGAACTACGATAACATCCGGTATTCTATGTGCCTGTAAACCTGACATTCCGTTGTGTTTATGATCTCTCAGTAGAGTTTTAAATGATTATTACTTAGTAAATTGAACACCAAACGCAGTACTTGTTGACAACCAGATAGACAAATAGCAAGGTTATACTACCTTCTCTTTGTCTTCAGATTGAATCTGACTTCTGATAGTTTCTGTTTCATATATATATATATATATATATATATATGTATATATATATATATATCACAACAACATCGTAAACGAAAGATGATGACCAAAATGTGCAGGTTGTGGGAAGTTCGCTCAAAGAGCACTGTCGCAGTGCCTGGCAAAAGAGGTTCAACCTCTTGGTGTTCACGTCGCACACGTTATCATCGACGGTATCATTGGTCCCCCCAGGTTGATTGTTTGTAACCATTATTACATTGGTTTGCTAATCATTCTTTCATTTTCTGAAAATTAATCACCTAACTGCTGATACATAAATTCAATTGTTGCAGATCTTCATCATCACCTTCGAGATCAATGGTTGGGGAACAACAAGCAGGAGTAGGAACGACATCGTTAATGGACCCAGATGCATTGGCTCAGACATATTGGTATTTACATGTTCAAGATCGGAACGCTTGGACTCACGAGATAGATCTTAGATCCTCCAACTCCAGTAATTTCAACTTATAGATTTTTACGTTCGTGTTTGTTAATTTTCATTTCCATTTTATTTTCATAATATCCTCTCTGAGGTTTTAGTAACCAAGAATCTGTTCAACTATGCTGGAGTTTGTTAATAATTTCCCTTTCTCTAGTAATTATTTTCACAATAAATCGTCCTATTTTCATTTTGGTGGCGCCGTGGATGTCAGATTTATCATATCTTTTTAATTTGTTTTGGGAAGGTTTGGCAGAAAAAATGATTATGCAGAGTGGCTTAGCACCCAACGATGATGTAAACTCTTCAGAGGTCTTAAGAGCATCTGCAATCGTTCGTTTATACCCATCGATCAAAGATCAAAAAATTTGATCTTTGATCCGGGGTAAAAACAACGGGGGATGATCAAGCGAGACACTAAACTGTCGTTTGGGGGTAAGCGAGGTACTATTCTATCGCTTGGAAAAACGGACGAGCCATTAAAACTTCGCCTGGTACAAGCGAGATTGTGATCTCCCGCCTGCAAAACAAACATACAGGCGAGATCCCAGAATCTCGTCCACTCCCCAAGCGGTATCTCACTATTTCGCTTGTGCAAGCGACATGCCTAAATCTCGTCTAGGAATTGTGCGAAAAAACCGTGTGAAAAAATGATCCGGGCGAGAGAGTAGAGTGTCGCCACTTGGACGTGCGAGGCACTTGTGTGGGAAATAGACGGGCGAGAGGGTGTAGTTTCGTCCGGTGGAGGAGGCGAGAATCCAACCCCTCGCCTGTCTATTTCACTGTTTTATAACCCTAAATTTTCCATTTCTATTCTTCATCTTCTTCTCGCCTCATGTTGCCTTCATCTCACCTCCTACCACTCCCAGCCGAAACCCTCCCACAACCCCATTTTCCTAACAAATTTATCATTTGAGAGAACCCAAAACCTCGTTTCCATTTTCATACTTCGCTCAAACATACTCCAAGCGAAATCAAGGTATATCTTCTACCCTAAAAAAAAATTAAATTCAATTGTTTTAATTTCATATATAATTTAGATGATTTTTTGTTAAATTGGTTGTAGATGTTGTTTAATTACTATATTATAAACTCATTATTGAAATATGAATTTGTGTTATAATTATAAAATTGGGAATTTATTTAGGGTTTATATACATGTTATGAATTAGGTTTTAAAATTTGTTGTTATTTGTTAAATTGAACATACAATACAAAATTCTTGTAGCTTAATTTTAGTGGGTTTATGTTTAATTTTTGGTTGAATGTAGTATGGTGTGTAGAAATCAAAGGAATTAATTTTGATTTAATTTTGATTTAATTTAAAAACAAATGTGTATGAAATTATTTGCAATTGTGTAATTTGAATTAGATTGGTTATAATTGGTGTGATTGTTGTATTTTGATAATGATGTATGTATTTTTTGAATGTTTGATGTATAATTCTTTGTACAAATGTGTATGAAAATTTTGCTTTCCCTACATGTTTAGGTGGTGTTAAATTAATTTTAAGTGTTTATGCATTGTGGTGATTTACTCAGTTTATTGACAATGTTCTATTATTTGTTTGGCCAGATGTCTAGCAATGTTGTTTCGAGATGGGTTAGCAGAAAGAAAAAAAGCAAAAAAGCTAAAATCACAGAGGATTCTGAAGCAGAATCCATGGTCCCCGAGTCGGTAGATGTTCCGGGGTTGGAACATTACACCGCTGTCGAAGATACGGAGGAACACGTTTCTACAACTATCACATATTCCTCCGACGCCAACTTCAGGTTTGACCATCGTGGTTCTCTTAAATCAGTTCTACAGGTCTACAAGAGAATTACTAATGAGTCTAATAGGGTCCAATATATAATAGAAAGGGGAGGTTGGGGCAGATTACTATCCCTACCTGTAGTAGATTCATCCCACGCTCTAACTGATTTTATTATCGAGCGGTTTTTGGATACTACAAACACATTTCATTTTTCTTTTGGGGAGCTTGGGTTCACTCCCCTCGATTGGGTTATGTTGACCGGGCTTAGTATCGATGTCGGGAGATCTGTTCCTTATAAGCCCGCTAAGTATAAATTTGAATATGTCCGTGCGAATATCTTTCCTGAACTGAAAGATAATGCGGTATGCAAAAGAGAAGGTGTTCCCCAACAGTGGGTTTCAGATGCAATAACTCTCAAGTTTTTGACCACCTTTTTTGATAACGATACATTGCAAGCGGCGAACGATGATAGTGTTCTTGTTGATAGAGTAGCGAGGGCGTTCTATATGTATGTTCTGGAGAATTTCTTTTTCCCAAATGCAAAAACCTACATTGATGCAGGATGGTTGGCTTCCTTTGAAAATCTAAATGAAGTTGATCAGTACGGCTGGGGTGGTCCTGCATTCTCAAAATTGTATTCGGGTCTCGTCACGGGTTCTAGGGGACAGAAATCAGTATCCAGGCCGTTCCAAATTTTGGAGGTAATTTATTTAACGTTATTCAAAATTCATTTTCTTAAAATTTAATTGCTATGTTGTTAAATCAGTTTGAATATATTTTTGTTGTAGTTTTGGGGATACGAATATCTGGGGATATTTCGTCCAAACAACACTACGGCTGAAAGTGAACATGAATGGCCTAGATGTCGTAGGTGGTTCGCCCCCCGGAAGAAGGGTATTGACATCGTGAAGTCAAGGACTGAACTGAATCAGTTATCCGTAGAGGCCGTGACTTGGCAACCATGGCTGACTGCAGTTAACTACATACCAGAAGAAATTGGTCGCAAGGCAATAGAACTTTCTGGAAAACGGGTTACATTCACCTGGCTCGGCACTGTAAGTTTCCTAGTTCTTTTCTCGTACTCCTTTTTTTTCAACTCGTACTGCTGTGAAATGGTTGGTATTTATTTATTGTCATTTTATTGGATAAAGCACAATATGTATCTCGGAGACCGTTGTTGGAGGCAGAACAACCCAACTTGGGGTATTCCTGCAAACTCCCTAGTTGCATTTCCAACTTCGTCGACAACGAGATTGAGGACATGACAGCCAAATCTCCCATGAATTCTAGTGAATACGTACGTGTCGTGGAATACGAGGTTTATTATGATTATTGGCGACATGTTACCAACCTCTACAAATATGTCACGGCAGTTGATTGGGAGGTTGAAACGTATGGCTATGCGGGTGACCGTATCAAACACAACATCCCACGGCGCCGTGATCATGTACCCATTCCTCCTCCCCAACAACTACCATATGTAAATTTTTAACAAAGTCGTGAAAAAATTGAATATGGATTATGAAATATTGTGTTTCTAATAGTTATTCTTATTTTTTTCCATCCAGGTGGCGGCTTATGATTTATTACAAGACTTTGCTGATTTTACGCAAGCGCTGCGGGATTTTACCATATCTGAAACTAAGGATAGGATGGACTACATGATTGCTAAGGAAGTTGAGTTCAACACATTTCGAACTCAGCTAGCCGCTGAAAATAGCCTCCTACAAGATCAAAATTCGTTGTTGACCAGACAGCTTAGCCAATTTCGTCAAGAACAACCGCTAGGTTTTGCATCATATGCTATAACAACACCTCCCGGATCTTCATCAATAGTTCGCCCAACGCAGAACGTCAGACCATCTTTCCCGCGATTTATTCCACCAAGATCCAACTCCGATTAAAGAAAACATTTTTAAAATTTGGATTGTATTTAAAAAAAACTTCTTTGGTTATTTATATTGTTGATTTTGTGTTAAATTATATGCTCTGTTTTTTTTACTTGGTCGTTTATGTCATTTGTTATTGGCACAACACATCTCTATAGTTAGTTGAACGACAAAATTACCAATTACTTTGTCATTACATAGTTCCAAATTCTGACATTATTTTCTTTAATTTCGTCGTTTTGAAAAAAATAATTTCATGGACAATTTTTGTTACCGTTTTTTGACCGTTATATTACCGCTTTCTCAACTGCTATAATTTGTATTTGAGACCACTATAAATAAAATTGTATAGATACCATCCTCATTTCATTATTCCTACATTTTAGTTTTCAATGTCTGGGTACGAAAATTTTACCCTTAATGCAAGCAATTTTACTTTAGATGAAGATTTATCCATATGTCGAAACATAGTATTACATTATCCAGCAAGGGGTCAGGAACGTGAGATCAATGGTTGTATGACCATGCGATGGTTGGAACACACACATGCAAACTTTTGCAATGAAACCCGTAATCCCAACAACCGGAACAGAGCAGGCATTTTTTGTCGATATGTGGAAATTACTAAGGAAGTATTAGAATTTTCTTCTTTAACTGCTGAGGTCAATGAATTTCGTCATAGGAATGAAACCGATGATGAAGTTGTTGCTCGATCACTGGAGGAATGGACTAGATGGAAACGAAATGATTTTCGGTACAAACCTCATTTTGAGATCTTAAGGGTAATGGAAGAATTCAATCCTTTTGTGTTGATCTTTCTACCTAGTAGGGCAGAACGTCGTCAACGTCGTCCGAAAATCCAAGCCTTAAGGTTTCACTTATAGGTTTACTTATGACATGATTTTTCTGTATCGGTAGTTTATTTTTCATTCCCTTTCATGTATGTCTTTTTTGATTTAATAAAAGTATTCTACTAGCATAAGGTGTACTTCCGTTGACGACGATTCAGGTAAATAATTGGATTGACATTGTTGTTATTGATAGAGCATACAACTTTTCTAATGGTATACATACTTACAAATTGTTGGATCGATAATCCTAAATTGGTGGGGTTAAAGATCCGTTATTGTATACATACATAATTAGCTATTCCCTTTCGAATAACTTGGTATCTATCATAAATTTTTACAACAGATCTTTGGCTTGAATTTCCATATTCCTCACCAAAATGTGTGTGGATCCTCCCCCATAAGGTTTCTGGATCAACAATTCCGACTATAACATCTTAACGTAAGGTTTCGTTATACCAGGATTTTGTTATAGCCAAGTCTTCAGCTGAATGAAATGTTGCCATGGGTGGCGGTAAGTTTTGAAGTGAACAAAAAAAAAGATGAATAAATAGAGAAAAACAAAATTAGGGTTTAGCTACGTCATGCATAGTTCATTAGACAGTTTCTTGTATCGAGTTTTTTTCGCCTTGTCAACTTACAAAAAATATCTCTGACAATTCTGAAAAATACTCTTTGCATTGAAATGTGGTCGGTGTATTGTCAATTCATTTCATTGCCTTGTCAACTTACACAAAATATCTCTGACAATTCTGAAAAATAATCTTTGCATTGAAATGTGGTCGGTGTATTGTCAATTCATTTCATTGCCTTGTCAATTTACAAAAAATATCTCTGACAATTCTGAAAAACAATCTTTGCATTGAAATGTGGTTGGTATATGGTCCATTCATTTCATTGCCTTGTCAACTTACACAAAATATCTCTGGCAATTCTGAAAAATAATCTTTACATTGAAATATGGTCGTTGTATTGTCAATTCATTTTATTGCCTTGTCAACTTACACAAAATATCTCTGACAAAATTCAGTTTCCCTCTTTTATTATAAATAACCGCACTGGCTTCTCCATCAATACAAACCGAGTATATGATTATCTCTTGCTCAAAAAATTGCAACACCAAAAAAAATGGCAAACTATCTAAATCATATAGACAACTATGGTTCCTCTTCTAGTTTTCCTCAGTATGTTTCTTTTACTTCTTCTTCTTCTGGTTCATTAAACGATGATGATAACAGTAGTTACTACTCATCAGATGAAAGTTCACTTGAAGCGAACAGTAATAACCTAGCAGTTACTGCTGGTTTAATGTTATCAAATATGAACGCTCGACATACACGTACAAAAATACCAAGACAACGTGATGTAGGTGCAAAGCTCTATGGAGAGACTATTTCTGCAACAACCCGACGTTTCCGCCGAATGTATTTTGTAGAAGATTCAGAATGCGTCGAGAGTTATTCAACCGTATATTGGGTGATATTGTTGCGGTAAATAGTTATTTTGTGCAAACAAGATATGCTTTTGGTGTTCTAGGCTTAACCCCCCACACAAAAATTACTGCAGCAATTAGAATGTTAGCTTACGGTTGTGCGGCGGATGCAATCGATGAGTATTTACGTATTGGGAAAACTACAGTTTTGGAAGCAACTCGCAGATTTTGCGGGTGATAGTTCAATTGTACGAGGCTGAATATTTGCGGACACCAACTCAGCGTGATGTTGAACTCCTCCTCGAAGAAAACCAAAAAAAGGGATTTCCAGGGATGCTAGGTAGTGTGGATTGCATGCATTGGAAATGGGACAAATGCCCTTCCGCTGAACCCGGGGCTTATACCGCTTACAAGGGTAGCGAAAGTATTATTTTGGAGGCAGTGGTGTCGCATGATCTTTGGTTTTGGCATGCATTTTTTGGTATGCCGGGTTCAAACAATGATATCAATGTGATGAACCGTTCGTATATCTTCAACAAGCTTATAACCGGTAAAGCACCGGCAGTTAATTTTTCAGTCAATGGAAATCAATATACTATGGGGTATTATCTTGGGGATGGAATATACCCGCTGAAAGCAACTATTGTGACTACTATAAAACATCCTGATTCCCAAAAGAAACAAAACTTTTCAGC
Organism: Papaver californicum; assembly: GCA_023531435.1. Classification (NCBI taxonomy): domain Eukaryota; kingdom Viridiplantae; phylum Streptophyta; class Magnoliopsida; order Ranunculales; family Papaveraceae; genus Papaver; species Papaver californicum. The sequence continues at coordinate 765,619 of JAJJMC010019063.1, forward strand.
TATGCAGGAAGGTTGTCGAAAGGATGTTGAACGGGGGTTCGGGGTACTACAAAGTCAATTTGCAATTATCAAACAACCCGCAAGAATGTGGAATCCTGACGTGTTAGCATATATAATGAAAACTGTCATTATTCTACATAATATGATAGTGGAGGATGAACGTATTCCCGGTGACTGGCCGCATGTCTATGAACAACGCAGCCATGGTGCTCCATGTGTCATTTCAAGGGACAACATTGCTCAACTTTCAAGAATGGTGAAGGACCAACGCAGACGTGCAGTATTCGATAAACAAACTGGGGTTCGTTTGAGAAATGACTTGATCGAACACATATGGTCATCTGTTGGGGATGAGTGAACTTTTTTATGGGCTTTAGGGGTAAATTTGTTGTAAGGACTACATTTATTAGTTGCGTTTATATTTTAATTGTTCTTTCGAGTGCATCTAGTATCTGAAGTAATTTTATAAAATAATTCTTAAAAATTAGGAGCCGTTAGAAACATATAAATCTATTGGTATTAAACTAAACTGAAAATTCTAAATAAATTCATGAAAATAAAAACCCAATATGACAATGGTAAATAATAAAGGCCTCTATGATTAATTTAATCTTTTCCTCAAAATTTCACCCTTCCTCAGTTCGATGTACTGTCTTGATACATCATCCATTTGTGAGATATCCATCGTCATTATACGGAATTCCTCTTCTGCTTCTTGCCTAGCTTGTATTGCCGCAAACTTTGCATTTGAATCAGCTAATTTAGCTTCAAACTTTGCTTTATCATTAGCTAATTTTGCTGCAAACTCAGCTTCTCTTTGTGCCATCTTCATATCTCTTTGTTCCGTACATTTGGCGTTGAATCATTGTTGCTCTCTATAAATATTTTGCATCAAATCCTGTTGTTTAGTAAATTTTGCTTTCCCTTTTGTCTTCTTTCGTTTCGCCTCTTTTATCCCCATTGGACGGATTATTGTGTTTGGGATATCTCTCAGGTCTTCAAAGGCGCTGGGACCATCTAGGCTTAAGTCTGGTGTGTCCTGTACGTCCTGAGATTCATTGTCGTAATCATACTCTGCTTATGATGAATCGAAAACAAATGTCGACCTTCTTGAATATTTAATATTTTCTAGCATAACTGTGTAGCAATCTTCATGCTTAAAACTTCGACAAGTAGCTTCCTTGAAAAGCCTACGGACTTCTGCGAACTGTGTTTCAATTCAATTTGTTAAAGCATATACAATCATATGGATTAATATAATAACCGTAGTTAAACGAGTTGTTACCTTATTTTCAGGGCCCCATCTAGTATGAGGTTCCCTTTCTACTTCAGCCTCCTTTGCAGACAATAGCGCCACATCTTTACTTATAATTTGAAATCGTTTCTGAAGGGAGGTCCAAGTACGTGCTGGCATAGTAGGTATAGCTTCTTTCATCATGCTTAGTATACGTGACCATAATTGTTCTTCACATTGATCGGTACCAATGCTAGAAACTTGAGAAATTGACAAATGAATTGTACACATCGTAACATCTTCGAAAGACGAAAAATTTGGACCTCTTGCTTTTGATGGTGGCATTTTACTTATCGATTTCAAATAAGAACCAACTTTAGAATTTTCACACACAATATGTATGAATTCAGTAAAATACCATTGGTCTCGTATCTCATATATATATAGGGTAAAAAATATAGTCGTTAAACTACCAACGGTAAAATTTCAACGGCAATATTAACGGTCACATGAGCGAAGTGTTCGAGTCTCGCCCGACCACAAGCGAGGCTCGCCCAGATCCAAGCGAGTCCTTGGAGTCTCGTCCAAGGGTAAGCGAAAATGTAACATCTCGCCTGCGTTTTTAAATTTTGGGCAACATCTCAGCATCTCGCTTATGTGAAGGCGTCTTGCTGGGGTCTCGTCTTGTGGAGCGGAACTTTAGTATCCCGCTTGAGCTGACGAAATGTCAACTCCTCGCCCGTGTTTTTAAGCGAGATTCTGGGAAGTCGTTCGTTCACAAACGAGGGGTTATTATTTCACACGACTATAAATTATAATCGTCGATCAGCGACGAAATTTAATCTGGAACAGTAGATTTTCTCGATTAAATCCTATTTTTGATCGACGGCTATGGCTTCAATTCGGCGACTATCGATTATGTTTAATCTTTAATCGTCAATATAGTCGACGATTGCAGATGCTCTAAGTAGCCCGATATTGACATAAAGCCATGCAGGGGAGGCAGTTAATCATTCGCATTTTTTTAGTCGAATATTCAACACAACTGTTTATATGATTGCCTCAAGAGGAAAATCCTATGCCAGAAAGGAACAGTAATGAAGAAGGGGATTGAGACTGAAGAGAGAACTGAATGGATCTCAAGGGAAGTTCGTGTCCACTCTTAGGTACACAGAACAAGTTATACACCAAAGCAGGAAACACCAAAAGAACGAAAAACAAACGCGAGTGGGTGGTGGTAGGTACGTTCAAGATATGGTGAGTATTCTTGCGATTTGATATCATCATTGGAAAATTTTCCCCTGCAACCACTCCTTTCACATGACCCACCGTCCAATTATTAGAAGTAAACAACAACCCCGAAAAATCTCTCTGTAATAAACAAAACACCGTCCAATCAGTAGTAGTGGTCCACATCCAATTACCAATCTATGCTCTGGCAATTGCTGTGTCACCCCAACCAAAAAATAAACAATGGGGATATTTGGAGAAACCTTAACACAGTCTTTTGTGAAGGTAAACAATAATATTACATTTGAAGAAATTTACAATTGTTGATCCTTTTTGAGTTTGGGCTTAACAGAGAAGAAACCTGGGGTATATTCTGAGCTCATTCTGGTGTGCATTGCAGGCATTGCCACAGCCATTCTTTTCCATGTAGAACTTAAAGGTGGAAAAATTGATGCACAGGGGACCTGCTATTGTACATTCATATTCTGATCGAGAGCAGAGAGTAGGAGAGACCTCTTAGAATAGCAACTTACTGCGCCTTAACAGGAACAGTCCGACTTGATACACCATGCAACAGTTTGACAAATCCAAGAAAACTCAATTTTCCATCTGTGTGCCTTAGCCAGTCATGGAGAACAGCATGGACTGGAACTGAAGGGCTAAGTCCAAGTTCCTAAAATAAAAATAGAGAAGTCGTCAAATAATCACCAGAAACAGAATGGAATTTCTTGCTTCTCATCCAGGTGAAATGGAAGTAGCTGCTCATTTTTCAACGATATTGGTGGCAACAGAAATTGTAGCCGCACACAAGTCCAAGTGCAAAGGACTGTATGGCTAGACGATGGGCCAACACTACTCTGCATCACTTGGAATCTTTTCAATACCAGGTCTCTGACCTAAGGGACATGGAAGTCGAGTGAAGAGCTCATATAAATTAACCATTTCCCAAACAAAACAGTCGGTGGTATTATTGCATATCAACCTTTACGAAGGTAAAGTGATGGTTTAATTGCTTTTAACATATGCCCCACCGGATCATAGGCAGGAGTGCTAATATACATTTACACATCCGTAGATATCTTTAAAGATTAAAAACTAGATAATTGATTGCAACAGCACTATTGATTATAACAGCTAGACTGAATAAATATGCATCAATCAGTGGCAATTATGTAACATCCTCATCATAACAAACTAAACAGAGGTCTTGAGTGTAGACTTTTGGTAGTGTTTTATTTAAACCTAAACTACAATACTACAAATTAATCTTCGGGATCTTGTCTGATCACTCATCCAATAAAGATTTTTCCCAACCTATGATTTTTCTCTCTGTTATCTCAGAAAATTAGAATCAAATAACAAACACCTAGAAAAAATTTAATGAAAAGTTGATTCATCAAAATATCGCCTGAGATCGGTTGAAACAATCCACAAATAACCAATCTAGTTAGTACGATCAGCATTGGACTACGAACAGTCACAGATTGTGCACCCCAAATAGTCACTGACTGACCTATCTAAGGTAAGCCACCAAGCAGACCAATAGGTCAGTTAATCGGATTGGTCGATCATGGCCGACCAATCAGGTGGTCATTTTGGAAGTCAACCAAGCCAATTAGAGTCGATTTGGCTCCAGACTGAAAGAGAGACACTGATGAGGTTTTGGTGTTTCTTTGAGTGGCTTAGATGACATGGAAAGGTATGATGAGGTGGCTTTACCACAAATCTGAATTATTATGGTCACAACGTGTGGCATATGAAGGGTCTCCTATTATAAAGAAAGATAGTAAAAATACCTACACATTTATATGTATATTGGTAATTTGTTTGTATTGTGATCGGCCGGTTTGGTTTAATCAGCTTCTTCAACGTTTATCAGTTAATGCAGTTGAGACCAATTAGACAACTGGTAAATAAATAGCCGAAAAAAGTCTGGTTTGGTTGGTTTCATCAGTATTTGTAAAGACCCTAGTATATGCTCCCATTGGGTTAATAAAGAAATTTGCGTTTTAGAGGGAATGAGTGCAACATACCGAAGCAAGTTCTTCGATGAGAATAGCTCTATTGCCATCTTTCTCGAAAACTTCATAGGCGGAGCGAGCATGCTGTTCCCAGCGATCAAAAGCCTCAAGCTGATGGACACTAACAGCTGCGGCAGAAAACTCTTCAAAATCCATCCTTCTATACTGAAGTGCATTGAGCTGCCAAAGTAAATAACAAAAGCACTTAGAAACCTAATAATGGATAATGAAAAGACAAATCTTTTCTAACTCAAGTATTTACCGAGGCTAGATAATCATGAACGCGAGACTCCTTCATCGCATCTGTTGAATTTATTGTCAAGGCCTGGTAAGAAACATAAAGCACTGTTTGAGCCCAAAACTACCACAAGTAGAGAAATGTTAACATTGTATCTTCAAAGAAACAGACCAGTTTGATATTTTCCAACCCAATGCAGCCATTTTTGTTTGGCTCCAATAGGGCAAACTGCTCCTTCAGATAAAATAGCTCATCCACAGTTAATGTTTTGGATAAAGCCTGTATAAAACATATACCGGTTAAGAGAAAGTTTATGAAGATACAGCAAAGGGAAACATCATACTTCAGACATGAACAAACAATTGATTATAAGATGATAACGAGATACACACCCTTAGAGCAGCCTTACGAAGAGCTGATGACCGCATATACGACCTCATGACTCTAAAAATTAGAATATCCAGTGGTAGTTTAACTTCGGTACAGTTTCTAATCCAAGGATGACCTGGCAAAGAGATAATTGTTAATAGTGATTCCTAATACACGAGAATTAAGCACTATTGTGGTGCACTCACTAAGAGCCTGTGCAGCAGTCATTCTTTTCCGTGCATCTTTATTCAAAAGACGCTTGACAAAATCCTTCGCTTCAGAAGATATAGAGGGCCAAGGTGATTCATCAAAACTTAGATCGGCTTTCAGAACTGCCCTAAATATCCCAGATTCAGTTCTGGCCCAAAAAGGACGACTGCCGCACAGAAGAATGTATGAAATCACGCCTATACTCCATACATCAGCCTCTGTACTGTAAGATCTATGTAGAACTTCAGGTGCCACATAGTATGCACTTCCAACAATGTCGTTGAGTCTTTCATCTATAAAATGTTTGAAGGGTTGGAAGATTAATTTTGGGAAGAAAGAAATCCTGAAGACAACAAGTAATTGCAGATATATCACAAGTATCAGGACCCACCTGGTTTGACAAAATCAGATAAGCCAAAGTCTATGGCCTTCAATTGGGAGTTTTCATCCTTCGTAGCGAACAGGAAATTCTGGTATAGTATAAAGGTATATTTAGGTAAGTGCTTACACCACGAGGAGATTAATAAACAGTCAGGCTAAGCATTGTTGTTGAATATTAAAACCATGTTCAAGCAAATAAAATCATTACATATATCCAATTGAAACAGTATCCTTCACTAAAAGTAGAAACTCAGAGATTTTCATTCCCACAGGCATCTATATTGTATGATTAGAACAAGTAAACAGAGGAATATGATGTACCTCAGGTTTAAGATCCCGATGAACAACACCTTGAAGGTGGAAAAATGCAACAACATTCAGTATTTGTACCACGACAGCCTTCGCATCATCTTCCGTGAATTTACCACCTCTACATAATGAAAGTATTAACCCTGTCATTATAAGCAACCAACTACAAACTCAAAGGAAGTTCAGTTGTTTTATCCTTCATGGTTTCGATGGGTCAAATGTGTGAATGTCTTTCTTGATTACTGTGGGTCACTATACACAAGAAAATATACCTCGAAAGTATTTTATCCAAAAGCTCCCCTCCTTCACATAATCTGAAAATTGCACAAGGCACTATTAAGACATTTAGAAATCTATATCATGTTTATTAGAGGAGTTTAACTTGTATCAAAGCTTACTCCATCACAATATAAACATTTTCTTGGTCTTCAAATGCGTCATAGAATTGCACTAAATTCTTATGTCCTGTCAAAGCTCTCAACAATTTAACTTCCCTTCTAACATCTTCAATGGCAATGACTGTAGTCATCTGCCAACAAACAAATAAACAACAGAAATCAGAAGAGGTGTCGAAATATAATGCAAAATAGAGTAATACAAAAAAAGCCCTATATAGACTAATACCCCATACAAAATTTATATATGTATGATGCACTTATACTTATGATCTTTTCCAACTTCGTTGCTTCATAAGATAACCCACAAAGCATTCTATAACTAAGAATCCAGTGCCAGACAAGTTCCATAAGACAACCCACAAAGCAATCTATTACTAAGAATCCAGTGCCAGACAAGTTCCGTGAAAATCCGTAGGCCTAACTCACAATGAAAACCGGCTTGCAAGGTTAGGGTTGCCAAAGGCTTATACGCAATATGATTCTAAGTTATCTTGGCGACGTATGACTATTCTTACAAGTTTTTGTGTGTAAGTCATTGACAGTTGAAAATTGAGATTGAGTCACAACCAATATCATAAGAACTTCCCTAATTCTTCAAACTAAACCACTTAAGCAAATTCTAGCAAGCTCATTAAAATTACCCAAATGTGATTACAATTGAGAATTGCCAAATGATTAAAAATACAATAATCAACAATGTGTACGAGATGATTTCGATATTACACCAACAAAACAATCAAATTAACATAAAAAAAAAGTTCCCAATTTAGAAAGAGATATAAAAATTCAAACCTTAGCTTTAGGTATCACCTTAACAGCAACCTGTTTACCCTTGAGTTCACCTTTCTTACATTTAGCAGAACAAGTATGTCCAAAATGTCCACGCCCTATAGCTTCCCCAAGTTCATACTTAGTGGAAAAATTCTTTGAAAAACCAAAACTCTTATCCAACCCTGAACCAGCTTCAGCTAATAAATTGGATTCATTTGTTTTAGCAGTTCCATGTCTTCTTGCCAATAAAGCTTGTATATGTTTAGCAGGTGATGGTGGTGGAAATGGTTTCTTAAAGAACTTCCTAGGTGTTGAGTTTCCACTTGGTGCTGGTGATTTCTTTGAAAACAATGAATGTGCTGGACTTGGACTATAAAACGGAAACAAACTTGAAAACTTTCCTCCACCCTTTTCTTCCTCTTTATCCTCAGTCTTCTTATCACTGTTCTGTTTCTGTTTGGGTTCTTGATTTTGGTGATGATCAACTCCATTGATATGACTTTTTATAGGTATAGGAAGATCTTCTTCTTTCAATTCTTCAGGTAAAGCAAAAAGATTTGGTTTTTTTGATGCCTTTGAGCTGCAGAGACCCATTTCTTCTTTTACTCCCCAAACTCCAAACAGAAACCCTTATTCTTCAAAATTCATGACATTCCTCCCTCTTTCCTGTGAGCTCCCCTCTCCCCCTTTCTCTCTCTTCAGTCTGCTTTGTTTCTCTCTCTCTTACTACATTGAAGTTTGGAGTGTTCTGCAAAATGAAGAGATACGGAAGATTTGGAACTGTAGATGGTGAACAGGGTGCCGTTGGATTCATCAATGATTCTGGAAGGGAGGCTGTTTTGATGTTAGCTAGGGGTTGATAGTATCATGGTACGCCTTAAATTGTAAGTACTATACAGTAATGTGAACCGGAAGGGAATATGGATATTTGCTTACCTACGGTTTAGAATAATGTTCTGTTTTTAATTACTAAATGAAATATAAAGGGTGATTAGTCAGAAGCTAATTATTTGTGGGGTGACTTCCTCGTTATATCACACACCTTCAGGAAAGGTAATTCTCAATGTAATATCACCTTTTACCGGTTTAAAAAATAACTATAATATTAGAATTATACATGAATCTAATTATATACACATCCTTCTAAAAACTATATATTTGACATATTCATTTTAATAGTTAATTAGTTAACTAATGATCCCATTACCATCCATGTTTAGAATCTCGACCCTCGTTACATAACTCCTAAATAAACCAATAGTGGAGATTGAAATGTTACGTGCACACTTGTTAAAGAATATGCACAAAATCAGACTCATTATACATAATGTCTAGATACATGCGGCATGTCATGTACCTCTTTGGTCCGAAGAAGCCCATGGTTACCTGACATCCTGTCATGGGCTTGCCCGGCCTGTTCGATAATTATAATTGGACAGACGTTTGTTAAAGTATTGCTCGTTTGAATCCACCAAACGTTGGTATGTCGAGTTTGGTTGTCAAGTTTAGTTTGAAAACTCGAGTCGCTTGAGTAAATTACTAAAGTCAACTTCGTTAGGTTAGACTAGGAACATAGAAATGTTGAGACTTGCTCTAAAATCAATTTCAACTCGAGGTTAGTAATTACAGACTTGACTTGTTCCATTTCTATCTTTGTTCTTACAAGTCTTTATCCATCTAAAATATAACATGAGAAGTCAAGATTGTTACAATGACTTTAGTATTGGTGACTTGATCATTATATTATGATCAAAGTATCAAAAGGAAATATATACAATAGTTGCTTCGACAACTTGATATATGGAGTTACGAAGTATAGTTTATCTATAGACTTCATGTTTTCGACATTGCATTAATTGGTAACTTGTTATTATTTAGTGTGTTGAACTTCCAAGTGAATCATTACTATAATAATATGTTACAAAGCAATTTCATGAGGAACATGGTTTGAAGAAGTAGACTTGCAAAACGTGTTTCGTAGTCTAAAAGAGATTCAGGACGGATCATAGAAGTAGGATCGATCACGACTATGTCTAACTTGTTTTTATATTTTCAACATTTGTTATCTTCATTGGTTTCTGCAGGAATCGAAATGCAGACGAATTAGGTTGGGAATATTCATAAATGTCGACATAATATTTGAACACGTGGTAAACTCTAATATCTTATTGTTCAAGTAAATTCCTTTGATACTCAAGGAAAGATCCTGTAATATTGATTTTCACTATCATTTATGGTATCGAGATTATATGCTTTCCATTCCCAGAGGTTTGCATATCTCTAGTGGCTATATAATCAAGTACATGGATACGTGCTAGCTAATCTTAGCTATCATATTATGAGAGAAATCGATTATGAGTTGGAAAATATTAAATCTTTGTTAATTTCATAAATATACATTTATTGGATATCTTAAGGATTTTCGAAATTGGTAGTTCTTGTTTCCAAACAATGCCTTGGTCATAGCACTATAAATAGAGGGTCTTGCATTCTTACAAACTCATCCCAGAACACACATTTGTAGTATAGGAAGTTAATTTGAGAAAGAGGGGAGTAATATAATTGGGTGAAATATCTTCCATTAATTTCGTTAAAAGTCTTCTTGGGGATCAAGAAGCTCTACTAATACCGTTGGAGAGAAACTAAAAATCATATTGCTTTAGTTTTCTTTGTTTATAGTTCGTCATATAGTTCTTCTCTTCTGATATAAGGCCGGTCAAGTTTGTTTGAAGATTTGAGTATCGCATATCTAAGTGATTCTGGATATGTGGGGTATAACAGTTGATCAATCAACGTTAATAGGATCTGCTTTATGTGTTTGATTAATGGTGCAATCAAGTTGTTTGCAGCAGTTACTTTTGAATATTGAAGACTTGAAGACTTTTCTTTTTGGTTTTGATCTTTGTATGACTTTCTGCGAGCTTGATTATCTGGTATTAATAAGTTGTTTATTCTGATAAACATAAGACTTGTAGAGATCCAAAAAACTATCTAGCAGTATTTATTTTCTCGGATAGATCTTGTTCATCAAGACTGGTTATTTCGATAATCATTGTCTTGGTTTAATTTTTTGACCAAAGAAGTTTATTGATATAGACGGAAGATCCTTTATTCTGTTTTATTAATGATCAAACGGCTGATTTGGGTAATTGATAAGTAAGTTGGTTAATGGAACAGATTTAGTCATTTGTTGTTTTGGGTTATGATCCAAAGAAGTTAGGTGCAGAAGTCTTCATAGTGGTGAAGCGACTCAAAATAGTGGACCTTGCCTTGGGATTCACGTGTGTTGGCCAGATTGGTTGTAGACGCAGGGACATTGAAGGAACTGAGTAACTTAGGGTATTTACTTGGTCTCATCTATAGTAGTCAATTTTTAAAACTGGACTATAGGTCCCGGGGATTTTCTGCCAGACAGTTTTCCTCGTTAGCAAAATCTTTTGTGTCTGGGTTATTTATATTACTTCTGCATTACATGTTTAGCTATACACCTATATGTTAATCATATCTTGAAAAAGATCTCATAGTTAGTTCGATCTGAACTTTGACTATAACCATGATTTCCTTATTGAAATAATCTTGAGGTCGTTATTGTTACGATAAGATTATATAAGGTGAGCTTGCATAGGTTGATATCGAAAATATTATGGTGTACTTGGTACCCTTGTCACTTCCATTGGTATTAGAGCAGGAAAACACGAAAATACCTACTAGTCTGTGTTTGGTGCAATCCAACCTATAATACATGAAACAACATAAGGTTATGGAAGAACGATAGGTTCCTTATTTGCACTAGTTTGATACTCTAATTTTTCGTTGTTACGTTATTTTTCATATCTTTATGCTTTGATTTTGTTTGTTTTAAGTTTCTTAGGAGTTTTGAAGTTAATTGAACCAAAGAAGAAGAAAAAAGTTCATTCTGGCATAAAAAGGAAAAGCAATTCGGGAGACAAGTTTCCAAGTCACTTACGGATAGGAAGTTCCAAGAACCTATCCATAGTCAAGTTGGAGATTCAATACCAAATTCCAGACACACTTACGGCTAGGTATGGGGCATTCGACCTAGTCATAAATTAAAATTCAGAGATATGAAGATTTGAAAAGCTCCATATTTTAGATAACGAATAGATAAATCTAACGTAAAAAGAATGAGGTTAATCGGACGTCGTATGGAGAAGTTATGCACAAAATGGTGAAGTGCAAAAGAAAAATTCAGGAGCACCTGCGGCTAGGAAATGGTCTCCCCGACCTAGCCGTAGGTGACCCATAAAATAACCCTAAAAATTCTATATAGTTATGGCTAGGTCATGGGACTAAATCCTATCCGTATATATGGACTTCTAAAACAAGGAAAACACGGTCCCGGAAGGATTCCAAACCATAGAGAACAAAGAAACTTACTTCTAATGAGATTCCAAACCCTAGAAAAAGAGGATACTTGAGGGCCAAGCATTGAAGGCTATAAAAGAAGATATATACATCTCAAACAAGAGATTCTACACATTGGGTTCTCTCAATCTTATACCTTGTAGTTCTCTTCAACATCTTAAACTTAGGGTTTACCCCTTTAGAAGGAACCATTATTCTTCTTCATCTTCTTTGTATATTTTCCATGGGTTTTGAGAAACCCATGAGTAGGTAACTTTCTTTTATTGGTTAGGGATGTAATCCGAAGTCCTAAACATGTGAATCAATCTGGATAGTTAGTTGTAATATTAATATTCTCTTTTATCACTTATGTTCTACTGTTTATATCACCATGTATTAAGACTTACTCGTTTAAGTTTCAAATTGAATGATCATATTTACATATCTAAAGATAGACTAGGGTTTGAGATCCAGAATTGTCGAAGAACTCTAATCACAAGTAGCAGAGCATAGTTGTTGACGACGGGATGTTGCCATGCGATTATGTGTAGAATCTTAACATAAGTTAAATTTGTATGGCTCTTGCGATGGATTTCTTAGAATAACCTCAACTCACGAAGACCACTGCTTTCATTGGGTTAAAATTAAATGATTCTTGCTCCAAGTTATTCATTAAGAAGGATTCAAAGAGTGGCTCTTGCGGCTTTCATGATACAAGGAGTTCTCCTGGAGTAAGCTTACGAAAGTATGCTTTAGGGTTATTGGTATGAAAAGGATTCAATATTATCTCTAATCGATTGACGAGCTTGTTTCGTGAGGAAGATAAAACATCTAATCAGTATTTTTTTCCCTTGATCACGACCTTTACTGATTTTGTATTTTATTTTGTTGGTTTACTTTAGTTTAATTCACTACAATCCCCCTTGGTTATATAAGAAGTTGAAAACAAATAACAATTACACAGCTCCTCGTGAGAACGATCCTTACTATTGTTACACTACTTGTTAGTATTAGTGGGAAACATCTAAAGTAATTTGTTGCATCTATGACACACATCAAATTTTTCCATTGATGCTAGGGAAGCAGTTGGCAATTTTTTTTGTTTGATATTTCTTTTTGTTTTATTTTACGTTTTTTTTCTTAGTATTTTTCAGGTTTTTAGGTTTTCGTGTTGGAAACAACTCGTTGGCTGTATACATCACTTTTATTTTTATTTTTAGATTTTTAGTTATATTTTTTCTATTCATTGTGTGTCATAATGTTTCCTTACGGGAATAACATGTATGATCAACAAGATCGGGCATATTATGGTGGTATTCAATTTAGTTATAATTCTCAATCTTTTATAACTTCTAACCAACCATTGGATATAATCAGAATCAATCGTTTGGTTGTGATCAATATCCTACGGAATATTTTGGTGATTCTCGTACATACTATCAGCTTTATGGTGGGTGTGTATTTCAACAACCACAAAGAAGGTGGGACAATTATACTTCTAATTGACCCCACTCTAGTTGTATGCATATTTTAGATCAACTACAAGACAAGCAACATAGATTAGACGAGCTTGATCCAACACTTAATAGGGAAAACGTTGCACCAACTGAATTATACAACAATATACCTTACTCTACTCCTGATCGTATTTATGATCATTTACACATTCACCGGGAAGAGTTTTGGTCTAGAGATCCTATTGTAAATGATGGTGGAAGACATGTAAATATAAGCAAACTCTCAACAAAAAAAACTATATCAACTGGAAGATAACGGAGCACCAGAAAAAATTCTCCAAGAAATTAGTAGTACCATACTATGGAATTCAAACGACGTTTTGTTAATGGAGAATATGAGGTCGATGAAGATTTTGATGAAATATCTGATATCGGGGATGATGAAGGGTTTGAAAATGAAGTTATTGAATACTTTCGTGGATGACCCAATTGAGCATGCCAAGGAGTGTAATGATATCATTGTTGGTGAGATTTATATGGAGGCAGAAGCTGATGAAGATTGGTTAAAAAGTTTGATAGAGGACCACGATACACAAGAGGTAGATAATTCATTGGAGTTCTTTAAGAATGATGAGGATCCCATAATACAAGAGATAGTAGAAGGTTTGTCTAATCATTTGCATAGTTCTATTTCTATTGATCATCCTCCCCTAATCGAATTAGTTTCTTATGGAGATGTTAACCAAACTTTTATGAAAATACCTAAATTAGGAACGGAGTTGTGTGCTTCCAAAGTTTTTACGAATTATTTTACCTCTAAGTATCCACCATTAGAGATGCTTGATTCTAACACTATACAGGTTCACGAAAAGGAACCTATTGAAGTTCCTGAATTCTATGTTCTATAGACACTTTCATGTATCAAAAGAACTAAGTGTGGGGGTAACTTTTTTTTCTGATAATAGTTTCATTATTAATATCATATGCTAACATTTGTGTGAAGCTATTATTAGAATTGCAGATAGTTATATGGATGGATTCTCAGATTTTCAAATTATTTATGTATGGTGGATAACAAGAACATCAGGTTGGGGATGTTAAACCAAGCGTTGAATCGGAGGAAACCCATTGGTTTAGTATTTTTTAATCTTTTGTCATTTTAGTTATTGATTTTTCATAACATATTAGGAATTTTCCACCTTGATTTTATATTGGACGAGTCAATTATATTGAGGGTAGTGTAAAGTTTAAGTTTGAGGAAGTTGTTAAACATATATAAGTTTAGTATTCGCTTTCCTAGCATAGGCAAATATTTTTAAATATTTGCATGAAACCTCCAACTTTTAGAGATTTTAAAGTCACGTAGTATAGTTTTTGGTAAGTTTACATACATAGTTTTTACCAAATAACTAAACTTAAAAATCCTAGAGAAATTCCATTCAACATTATTAGTCGTTGAGAGAGTAATCGTGATGAAATTAACCATATCGGTGGCAAGCTAGGTGCATAAGGAATGCAGTATTAGAGAGTTAAACCAATCATTTGTGGAGACTAACTTTGAGTGAGGCACCAAACTTTCAACATCCGTTTATACTATTTCATCTTCTCTAACTCCGAGTAGAATGATGAGCTACTTAACCTCGCTCCTCTTTAGCTCTTTACAATCTCTTAAGTGCTAACTCTTTCAGTCATGAAGGTGACATCAGAATTGCAAATAAACCTCATTCTTGTAGTATGAATTGTAGTTAGCACCACTCTCTTGAAGCAACAACAATAGAAACATGCCATCATCATCAACAAGTGAAGCAACATCAAATATATAAAGATGTTGAAGGCGTCTAAGGTTTACATGCGACAAAGGAAAAACGGAACTGTATATATATCCAAAGTGAAGATAAAGTGAAAAATAAAGAAAAACAAAAGATGTGAATTTTTTTTGAAGTTTAGGTAACCAAGACAATAACAAAGTTGTGAAGAATCAAGTGGTAAACTTTATTTTCTACGACCATTTTTATATTTAAACAAATAAGAATTGTATATCCATGAATCAAAGTCGTGGAGAAGAAAAAATCTATAAAGAAATTTCAAGAAAAAAACAAGTAATTGAAGAAGAAAAGAGTACAAGTTTTCAAAGTTCTATGAAGTTTAAAAGTTTGTCATTAAGAGTTGAAGTCGAAGAGGAAGACGTTTATATTCATTGTAAGAGTGGTTTTAAATGTAGATCGGATGAGAAGGTGGGTGAGCATTCCCATCTCGTATATGGTTGATTCTTTTCATAGAGATCATCAGAAATTGAGAATAAACGTCACATTTTCATGTGTAAGTATTATATTCTTATTCCATCTTGCACGCATGAGAAACCCATTTTTATCTTTTTTTAGTGACCAACCGGTGAGGCAGAAGACGAGACGAAATGCTTATTTGTTTCTCTCGAGGTTGTGTTCCATCGTGTGGCATTGGTTTAACACATTACACTCTCTTTCTCGACAACTAAGCGTACTGAAGATTAATAATATTGTTTTTTTGTATTTCTAACTTCTTATTATCAGGTGCAGAAACTTTATGTCCTCATAGCTCTTTGGATGCTTACAACTTTAAAATATATAGAGTTTGAGCATATTTTATGGGTATATCTTCTGTAAACACTCAAGAGACTATAACTCGTCCACTAGGGTCATATAGGGGTTTAAAGGCTTGTTGCACATGTTAAGTGTGATCGTGATTTCTACGAAAGTGAGGTAGGCTTTAGTTTAAGATAGGTAGTTTACTCGAGGACTAGCAAAGGCAAGTGTGGGGGAATTTGATAGGTGCCTTGTTTGCAGTAGTTTGGTACTCTAATTCGTTTCTTTCATGTTAGTTTTTCACATCTTTATGCTTTGATTTCGTTTGTTTTAAGTTTCTTAGAAGTTTTAAAGTAAATTTAACCAAACAAGAAGAAAGGAGTTCATTCCAGCATAAAAAATAGAATCAAGAGTTGAGAGACAAGTTTCAGAGTCACTTACGTCTAGGAAGATCCAAGAACCTAGTCGTAGTCAAGTTGAAGATTCAATACCAAGTTTCAGACTCACTTACGACTAGGTATGGGGCATTCGACCTAGCCGTAAATTAAAATTCAGAGATATGAATATTTGAAAAGCTCCATGTGTTAGAGAACGAATAGATGAATTCAACGCAAAAAGAATAAGGTCAATTGGACATCATAAGAAGAAGTTATGTGCAAAATGGTTAATAACTTGCGCTGGATTGTTTAGAATAACCTCAAATCACGGAGACCATTTCTTTCATTGGTTAAACTTTAGTGGATCTTGCGCAAGTTATTCATTATGAAGGATTCAAAGAGTGGCACTTTCCCCTTTGATGATACAAGGAGTTTTTCCGAAGTAAGCCTGCGATAGGATGCTTTACGGTTATTGGTATGAGAAGGATTGAATGTTATCGTTAATCGATTGACAATCTTGTTTGGTAATGGAAGATGAATCATCTAACAGTATTTTCTTCCCTTGATCACCATATTTACTTACTTCGTATTTTATTTCGTTAGTTTACTTTAGTTTAATTTACTACAATCCCCCATGGTTATATAAGAAGTTGAAAAAAAATAACAATTACATAGCTCCTAGTGGGAATGATCCTTAGTACTTATATACTACTTGTTAGTATTAGTGGGAAATATCTAAAGTAATTTGTTGTACCTACGACACGTATCAAAGAACCTATAAATAATCCGATTAACGTGTCACACAGGTTTGTAAATCCAAGAGTTGCATATGTTGTTGTGTCATCTTCACAAGAAAACTCTCGAGATAAGATGATTAAAAGCTTATATTATATGTGTAATACCCGGTATTTTTATTTCCCGTTTCAAGTTGGGTTTTTCCTAGCTTGGCTAACCTTGTTGTTTAGGTTGTTATTTCCTTTGCCTTAGCCTAGGTGGGTTGCTAAATTAGGAAAGCTACAAGTTTGGGTGGAAATATAGTCATCCAGTTAATTTTGATGAGTAAATAAAATTTGAAGGAAAATGAAAAGATAATTAAAAGTATTTAAGAAATTATTAAATATGAAATTTAATATTGGTATAAGTTTTATAATAAATTAGAAAGAAAACTAAAAAGGTTAGAGAGAAGGAGAGGAAGCTAAGGTGTTTAGAGAATAAGGCAATGAGAATCAAGATAAATTTGTAGATAATAAAAAGGTAGAATACGAAACCCTTTCTCTTTGGATGTTTATTTCATATGATTTTGTATTGCTTGTTTCAGAAATTTATTCGAATAAATATATTTCTCTGATTGATGATCAGGATTTTTCTATTGATAGATAACAGAATTAGGTATCACTTGTTAAAATTTGAGAATTATCCACCGTATTTCACCGTTGAATATTTGTTTTAATTTAGATGATATTTTCCAAAATTCTGGACAGTTTCGTTTTCCCATGGTTTTGATGTTTTTAGGCAATGATGATGTTATAAAAATTTGTAATCTTAACAAAAGTTATAGATTTGTATGGTACCTTTAATTGTGCTTTGGATTTGCTTAATTTTAAAGTGAATTAACTATGAATATTTTGGTAACATGATGTAATACGCATAATTTTTATGTTGATCTTGTAAAATTAATACTTTATGATTGAGCCGTTAGTTTGCTATGAAATTTAGATATGTTATAAATAATGGTGTCAAGAATGTTCACTATAAATTTTAGGGAGATCGTACAAAGTTATCACCATGAAATAATTAGTGTAAGATGTTTACAGTTTGTAAAGCTTATTCTTATTTGCATATATGATTGAGAGAAATACATCATTACTTGTTTGTCATATGATTTGATAGTATTTTTTTGTAAAAATGATTTACAAAAGGAAATGAGTTCATGTTTTTCCATTATATGGAACTTGGTTCCATGCTAACGGCGGGTAATGATTCCCGAGAGAGAATGGGTAATGATTCCTAGTAACGTATAAGGTAATGATCCCATGATCCATCGATGGCGGTTGTTCGTGCCTATAGGTGGGCGTACGAAGCAAGGTTTTCGTGTCGTGAACTCATGAGTTGAAATCTGAATTAGATGATTTGTTAGAAACGTTATTGGTAATGTGAACTAGTGCATTAAAACCTAAATTGAATGATTTTCTGGAAACATTGTTTGCATTGTAAGCTTATTTGTTAAATATTTTATTGATTCCTCGAAGTTGTGTTGTACTCTCTTGTTATATGTTCTCTTTGATTCATTAATTTTCGCATCTTTTGAGAATGGAAATACATTCTACTGAGATATCATCTCACCCCCAATTGACATTTTTGCATATTTCAGAGAAGGTACAAGTAGAAATTAATAAGTTATCTTAATGATCGCATCGTTATTGTATTTCTTGAAATGTTATTTAATTTAAAATGTTTGGTTGGAAATGTTGTTAAGGATGATTAGTGGATTCATATGCTTTATTTCATGCAATATAAAGTTTCAATTATGTGGCATGAAAAGTAAGTTAGGAGAAATATATGCATAAGTCTCTTCCCGACCCATAACGTCTTAAGTTCGGATCTCCATACGGGTTTGACCCTGGTCCGGAACTTGGGGTGTTATAATATGTCCGATGACTCTGATTTAGACGTTGAAAGGGAAAATGAAATAGAGTTAGCAAAACTCCTAAAGCCTATTTGTCTTCTTATTATCGAGGTCCAAAGATTAAAAACAAAAACTAATACTCTTAGAAAAGAGATCATAAAAAAGGACTTGCAACTGAATGATTTAGCCGAAGAGAATAAATCATTCTTAGTTAGAGGTTCTTGATAAAGCTTTAACTCAAGAGCGAGAATTTCTAGATGAAACTCTAACTAATAAATTTTTTATGATGAAAAATAAAAAGGTCCTAGCACGACTTTGTCAGAGCATAATAAGAAGCATGTCCTTGTCACATCTGCAACAAATCATGATTTTCCTTGCATAGGCTTATTACCTGTATGAATCATTAATTCAGAGGAAAAGTTGAAATTTTCTCCACCTATTGTAGAAATTGATCATTATATTTCTGATTCCAAGAAAACTCAGAATTTCCCTAAAAAGGAAGATCATAAAGAATGTAACTTTCATCCCATTGACAAGAAACTAGTTCTACTTCAGAATATTGTTGTGAAAGTTTAAAAGAAATATCTTTTCTCAAAAACTTAAAAATTTATCCTACAGTAGCCAAAGTATCCAAAGACCAGGCAAAACCTATCAACTCGAAAATACATGGAAAACAGTTGATAATGTCTTCTGGAAAAAAAGTTTTTTCCACACACATGTCAGAATTGTCATGATTCGTATGAAGGGTTATTAGCACCTGGAGAACACATCGAGAAGAAAGGAAAAAGAAATAATTTTTCCACGAAGAAGCTTACTCATAAATAGATTCCGATTTTTTTTTGTTAAGGCTTCTGGTGAAAGAACTCTAATCAGTCATAAGGATATCCTTATAAGTATGAGAAAATCTTACAATAAACTCATTAAGAAAATAAAATGAAATCTTTTTGACATCTCTTGTACCAGTTTGTCTCCTAGTGATGTACATATTCGTAGCTCTGCAAAGATTAATCAAAAGAGGAACGAGAATCAAATCAGGCAGATCTCCTTTAAAGAAAACATGAACGATACTAACTTTGGTACTCGTTATTGGTGAGAAAAAACTCGCACCAACACAACTTAGTTGAGTTGTAAAGTTCACCCTCGCTTGTGCTCGGATCGAAAATAAATGAGGAAGCATATTAAACGAGAGTACATGTTGCAGTGAGAGTCATGTTAAAATCATCATTAACAGGGATATCAAAAGTTGTCTATCTTCATCATTATCATAACTAATTATGAGTCTATTTTCAGATTCACTATTCCAAAATGTTACCATATTGTAAGTTTGAGATAATGGCTGATATGGATATCAACATTTCTAATGCTTTGATTAGAAATTTTTCCTGCCTCTGGCTCTTAAGGCAAGAGTCGAGAATAAAATCCATGGGTATTTCTAGTCAACAAGATTATAAGTGCATGCGCTTAGTAATCTATTCATGATGTTGATAATTTCAAGTGATCAAAAATATTAATCAGGACAAATCCTTTTGTTCTACATAAATATTTACTTGGATAAACTATGAATGAGGAGTTGCAAACTCATCTTTAATATTATCATGATATTTTAAGTTCATGTATACCAAAAGTATAAGTGATCTACACTTAGAAATGGTATTTAGGGTTTTCGAAAATAACTATGAGCAGGTTTGGTTTTCGAAATATTGATGCTTGAATGAGAATATCTTCTTCCACTTTTTTAATATTCGGACAAATATTTTATCTTTAAAATTTGGAAGAAAATAAACAAGTCTAATTTGAATATTTTCCTAAGAGAAAGCTTTTGTTATTATTGGTCCGATTTTTTTTTTCTTATTCTTTAATAAAATTACTTGTAAGTTATAAGTATCTTAGTTATCCTATATAATTCTTATAAAAGACTTTTGAGTATGCCTCCAGTGATTCACATCATTACTAAGGTAAACAAAGAAGAAGCTTTAAATGTTGAGAATTGTTAGGGAATCGATATTGGTAGGAAGAAGAAGAGGGCCCTAACATCATGACCGACTATGATTCATATATATCCAAGGGATCTCATGAGGAATCATGTCTCCTTGCTTTTGATTATCAATATCCAAAAGTTACAAATTGGTTCCCCACTGAAGGGATGTTGAGTTATATTTTTGGTTTTGAAGAACTCTGAACTAAGCTAATCATCTTTGTTCGGAATCAGGATTGTCTTGAGAAGAGAATTAAGGAGACATCTGTTGAACTAGCATACATGAAGGAAAAAGTTGATAAACTATAAAAACAAGAGTTTATTGCTGACAAGTCTTTTGAAACTATTTTCAGGAAGTTGAGCACTGAAGAAGAGTTAGTGAACAATCATGGTGCATCAAAAGATTAATGAGATTTTCTTGTGTTTGATCTTTTTGGAATAAAATTTTAAATTATTGATTAATTTTAATATTTATGTAAAACCTATTCAACTATCAATAAAGTTACTGACAGGTATTTGTTTATAAATTCTTGGTGTCATTAATTGTTGATAACTTATGTTTTCAATACGTGTTCCTATTGAAAATTTTTATGTTGCTTTCGGTTATAAGATAAACTTTTGGTCTTTCAAGTCTAAGTTTCGGTCTCATAAGTGGCTTATTTTCTTATGGTTTGTGACTTTTGATTGATAGCTGATTTTCAAATCTAATCTTATGGATTGTTATATCAAAATCATAAGAAAATTTTGGTGATTTAACTCATATGCGAGTCACAATACTAATAATCTATTACATTCTATAATTTGATTATTTTGGTATTCATGTGAGTTTGTGTTTGGTTTTAGTCTTTCTTGTGGCAGGTGATGTCGAAGATCATGTTTTGACCTTTCTCTGGTAAAATATTTCTTTTGTGTTTTTCTCTTGTTGCTGCAGAGAATGACAAACACAAGGGGGGAGTTATATTTTGAACTTGTGTTTGATGATATATCTTTTGTGGGGAGTTTGGTTGTGGAAATTGAGGGTAAAATTATTTCTGATAATTGCTTTCATGGTAGGTAGTTAGATCAATTCCAATCTTAGTTAGGCTTATCGAACTGGAAACATTAATCTGATTGATCGCTTGCTTGATAAGGAACTAAGTTAATTCTGATCTTAGTAGGCTCATCGAAGTTAGGAACAATTATTTTGAGTAATTATGTTCCTGATAAGAAGTTGAATTAATTCTGATCTTAGCAAACTTATCGAAGATGGTATGTTATACCTCCGGTTTTTGGCTTAGACTCTTATAGGCGGGATCGAGTTCTTATGAACTTGTGAAGTTCTTTCGTAATACCTGTTGTATTTTTCGTTCCTTTGTCAATTTTATGAAAAAAAGGGAAATAAATATATGGAGTATAAAATGATTTAGATCACTTGAGAAAGAACACATGTGCTGTAGAAATATATATATATATATAACGGAAAAGAGATAAAGCGTTGATTTAGGGGGAGAAACATATCATGTTGTGAAGTATTCACATACTACATAATAAAATAACAGTAACTCTTGTGCAGCGGCCAATTTGTTATCCCAGCCTAAGACTTTCAATTACGGTGTTTGGGTGAAGGCTTTTGCATGAGTTCCCATGTCATGGTTTGTTACTAATGATAGATAACTTGAGTTGCCTGTAGCACAATACATCCATGTGTTTCCCCAATTTAACTCATCAAAATTGCTCGTAGAGACATAAAAGTTGGTGACTTTGGATCATTTAGGCTGTATATCTTGTGATTTCCCGGTATTGTAACAAAGTTGAACAAAACAGTTGCACCACCAACTAATCTTCTTGAGTAGGTGATGTTGTTGGTGAAGGCGATCAAAGCGACTGCAAGGGTTGCTAATATTTTCCCAGCTAAGCAATATGATTTTATGGTGGTTAAATTTTCTTTTCCAGAAAATTAACCAAAATTTTAAAAGTGTTCTTTTACATTTAAAATCCCACTAAGATAATATAATTAAGTAGATGCAGATAATAGAAAAAAAATCCGTTGTAATTAAATTTATTCATTACCTTAGTAACTAAGTGTTTTAGGGTGAAAACAATTGTACTGCAAAAGAGTACTTTCAAGTAGGTTCGAGAGATCAAGCTCGAATAGGACGAGCCTAAACCAAGAAATGGTCGTTCACGTCCTGCTTCGATCACAAAGGCGGAGAATATTGGGTAGGTCTTAGGGGAGGGAAGCAAAGAAGGTTGAAAAATATTAGTGTGATGAGTAATTGCAGTGTGTAAAGAATAATGGATTATCTCTGGGATGAATAGTTAATTTTGTATTTCTTAGTTTTTCTTGTTGTTGTTTGGAATAGATGAAGCCATCTATTTATATTTTTGAGAAGACGCGCTGATTTATCGTAAGTGGTGGGAGTTAGAGAAGAAGTGGAGGAGTAAAGATTGTGGAGATTGTAGTGGAGTCATGTCCGAAAAGTAAGGAAGACTTGTATGAACACTACTCCTCGTACTCTCAACTATCTTGTAACTGTCCCACTACTTGTTACCTTCTTGTTCGTGGTGTGTTGCCAAAACGCACAATGGTCGTAGACCGCCAGACCAATATACCCCAATAAGAATCCCCTCATATATTGTATTTGATATCTCGAAGAATGATAGTAGAAACGTGGACCACTACTATTTTGGTTAAGTCAAATCAAGTCAAGTCAAATGACTTGCTAGGTCAGTGAGGCAATTCATGTAACTCACTGAATTGGTAATCAGGATGATCAGTGTCGAGTATGACAAGTTTAATAGTCATATATTAACTTTGAAATAGCATGGCATAATCTTGATGGCCAAGTGTTAGCTTAAAAGTGACTTGGCATAAGTCTGGAAGACATTTGAAGCCAAGATTGTAAAGAGCTTCTTAAACAAGAAGGCTTATTAGATAATCATATGAGATTAGTGTTTACATTAGGCCAATATTGAAAAGAATGACGTATTTCTAAGAGAAGCATCTAGCAAGGCCATCATTAGCTTCTTAGCAAATGGTAATGTGCTAGCTCTTTAGGCACAAAACCTAATGTGATAACGTTTTAGGAGCAAGGATAATATGCTAGCTTCTAGCAAGCGCTAATTACGTTAGGGATAGGAAGCTAGCCCAAAGGATGTTTGAAGTTTACGCTTCTCAAGGAAGCTAGCTATGTCAAGGAAGCTGGCTAAGTTAATGATAGCTAGAACCAATGTGCTAAGGCTAGGAAATTAGCGCTGATGGCCAAGGACGTTCGTGGCTAGACACTTGCTAGCTGGACGCTGCTAGCTTGAGACGCGCTAGCTCAATGACACACTAGGATGAGACGCACTGGATACGGAAGCTGCTAGATTGAGACGCACTAGGATGATCCTCTTGTGGCCAAGGACGCTTGTGCCAAAGGCGCTTTGCCAAGTCCACTTCGCCAAAGACGCTGGTAGCTGGGAAGCTGCTAAGGACGCGCTAGGCTGAGACGCTAGATCAAGGAAGCTGCTAGGCTTAAGACGCACTAGCCAAGGGCGTTGGAACCATGAACGCTTCCTCAAGGACGCTTGCGCCGAGGATGTTGTTGGCTAAAATGCTAGTTATCTAGAGCGCTTGCTTGTTATCCAAAGATGCTTGCGCCAATATGCTTAGGTTGGGGGGGTCCCTTGGCTGAAGAAGTTAGAGCCTTTAGCGCTAGGGATAGGAGTTAGTGCCAATGTATTGCTAAGCAAGGGGTTAGTGCTAGCTTGGTGCTAATGCAAGAAGTAGCTAGGGTTAGCCTAGTTTAGAGCCGCAATGCGTCTTTGAAGGCATTGCTCCTTGTTTATGGCGCGTTCAAGAGAGATGGCTCATAATTCGTGGCTTATCTTTGAGCAAAGCGCTAAAATGACATACTTTAATTCTCAAGACAACAATTTGTGATGCGTTATTTGCGAACAAGACATGAAGTTAAAATGTGTCTTTGAAGATCATGCATTAGCTATTCTCAGAATATGCTTATAGCGGTAAATTGATATTGCTTAAATAAGAATTTGAGTATCAACATTGCTCTAGGAATAACATTAGAGAAGACATTGGATATAGAGCAAGCTCTAGGAATAGCAGTAAATAAGACATTAAGCTCTAGGAATAGCACTAGAGAAGATTCAAGTTGCTCTATACTAGTGGGAAATCCATCTAGGAGCTTGAGACTTATTATGTAGAGATTATATACTACAGGATCAGTATAGAATGCCTGTAGTTACTTGTAGATACTGTGTTCTTAATTTTCTTCCAGAATAAGTAGAAGTACAATGTTTCACGTTTTGATGTTGTTTTAGAAATATGTGCGGGTAGTTCTAGGTTCCTACAACTAGGCAGAAAAGTGATTTTACAATTCTGACCCTTCTCAAAAATTCACCATCTATACTAAGATTTACTACACAAATATAATACAACTTTAGTAGATTAGTCTGTTGGCCTAGCAATAATAGGCCATGATCAACTTTACATATCATTTTATTTGTCATCATATATTTCTTGTTTTTCTCAAGTATTCATGTGATATTTTTTATTAAATACATGTAAAATATTTTTATAATCAAATAAATAAATATTATATATTTTATATTTGAATTGGTTCTCAGAAAATAACAGCTTAGACTATAGAAATTAAACATAATTAAATAATAAATCACATAATCAAACAAAGAAAACAAAACATTTTACTTTTGTAACAATATTTACATTTAATTGATGACCAATTGACATTTTACTCTACATGATGGAAAAACAAAGATGCAAGTTAAGAAAATATAACCATATTTACATTTACTATTATGTTTTTCTGTGTTTTAAAAATGGAAGACTACACGAGGTAGATCCAAAATTCTTTGATAAATTGTGATAGTGAGGCTACGATCTATAACGTCTAACAGAAAGTCAAGACATAAATTAAGACCTAAAATCCATAAATAACAATACCATTAAATAGGGGGCAACCCAATAGTAAAAATTTGTAGGGAATAAACATAACTTGGTATAAAAAACCTAGGTGACCAAACTTTCTATACAAAAACTCCTCCCATATTATCTTTTATAAATAAAAAATATTTTAATTAAAAATGAAATTAAAACCCCATTTCCCTTAATATTGGTTAATTTTAGTTTTTAGCTATTTTTAATTTACCCGAGATGCCCTTTCCTATATAACCTATATGTTTCAAATGGAAATAAATGAGAAAATCAAATCTTGGTGAGAGAAAAATCGGCTAAATCAAATTTGCTCCAAATAACAGAATCTGATTCAGGAAAGAAAAAAAAATTCTCTCTCAAAATCTTAGCTTCGGCTAGGGTTTGAATTTGAAACAGATCTTCCCCAAATAAATCCATTGATTATTTGAAGAACCGAACTCGTTTTCATTTCTCTTTAATTGAAGAAGAGAAATTGTAACTTCAGTTGTATTCATCAGGTAAGTTTGATTTTGATTGTACTTGATTTTGGTTTTCTTATTATGATTTTGATTATATTTTATTTTCGATTTACTGATTTTGGTTGTTATTGATTATCAAACTTTTCTTTTTGTTCTTCGAATCAGTCATCAGTGAGATTAGATATTTGTTTGAAGATTCCAACTGAAGTTACAGTTTATTCTGTCAATTTGATCAGATTCTCATTCGGCTCAAGTTGTTGTTTTAGTTCGATCATTCATCGCAAACTGAAATTCAACTTTCAGGTATAGTTGATTTTTTTTATTTTGTTGAATTTTTGAGTTTATGTTGATTATGAAAATCATATCCATTTGTTTTTACGATTTCTATGTTTATGTTGTTGATGTTCTTATTCAAATTTATTGGAATCAAATTTGTTACGTTTTTGATTTTGATGTTCTTATTCAAATCTATTGAAATCAAATTTGTTATGTTTTTGATGTTAATATTCAAATTTTTCCTGTAGATTATTGGAATCAGAATTTGTTATGTTGTTGATGTTAATATTCAATTTTTGTTGTTGGTGTTGTTGTTTATACTCACAGCTAGTGAAGTTGATTTTGGTTTCATACCTTGTCCTGTGTATTATTTGAATCAAAATTGTTATGTTTTTGATGTTTCTTATTCAAATTTTGTTGTTCATGTTGTTGTTTATACTCACAGCTAGTGAAACTGTTTTTTGTTTCATACTTTTTTCCTGTAGATTATTGGGATCAGAATTTGTTATGTTGTTGATGTTAATATTCAATTTTTGTTGTTTGTTGTTGTTTATATTCACATCTAGTGAAACTTTTTTGGTTTCATACTTTTTTCTGTAGATTATGGAATATGTTCTCGCTGTTATATCTAACAAAGAGGATACACTATCTTTTCGTGTTGGTCTACAAGCATCTGTTTGTGATTTGAAGGGTAGTATATGTTCAAGTTGGTGTCAATTCTCTGTTGTTTCTATAGAAATTTTCCACATAGTTTGTCATCAGCAAAAGTTTATTAATTCTGATTTTGATCTCCAATCGGTTGCTTTATTTACTTTGTTTAATAAGCTTCCATCTCTTGATTTACATGTAAGGCATAGAGATGAGTCATCTAGTTGTAGTTCAGAAATTTCAGGAATCATACCATTTGAGCAGCCACGAAGTTTAGGAATTATAACTTTCGAGCATGTAGGACTTACAAATTTAGTTGATTATGATGTCCGTAATAAAGTTAAAGAACCGTTGAAGTCTGCGCTTTGGTTAGGCCTTTTTCAGGGTGTCAATCAGGTGTTTACGGGAGGTGTTCAACAAGTTCGCTCTGATTTGTTGAAATATCATGGAGCATCTGGGTATTCATTTAAGATGACAAGGAATGAGAAGTTGAGGATTGGTGCATGTTGTTCTAAGAAGGAAGAAGAGAAATGTGAATGGAATATATGTGTTGTTTCTATTGATGGTGTTGAAGGTAGTCCTTTTATTATCAAGGAGTTAAATAAGAAGCATACTTGTAGTGGTGGAGTTGTAAACAGACCACATCTGTCGAAGAAACTAATTAGTAGCTTGATTCTCGAAGAGATTAAACAGAATCCAAAGAAGAAGACAAAGGATATTATGAATCAGTTTACAAGAGAGTATTGCTTTGACATTAGTCGTTATTATACATATGCAGGGAAGAGGCATGCATTGAATTTTACATGGGGAGAGAACGAGAAATCATTAATGTACTTGAAATGGTATACCAACAAATTGACTGAAACCAATCCTGGATCTCATGTTGTTTTGGAAGTTGAAAATGGGACTCAAAAATTTCAGAGATTGTTTATCTCTTTCGGAGCATGCATTCGTGGATTCAATTACTGTCGTCCTTTATTATTCCTTGATGCATCCCATTTGAAAAACAAATACCTTGGTCATATCATGGCAGCAACAGGTCTAACCGGCAATGACGGTAAGTTTCTTAAACATTATATTTGTTTCTGAGTTAATAAACAGACGAAACCTAAAACCATGCTACAAACAGATGGAACCAAGACGAAAATCAGTGAAACCTATTTACAAAAAAAATTATTTGAAATGAAACCTTATTGATGAAACCAAAATTGATTTTATCGTTTTTATATTCTCAGACATTTTTTCCTGTTCTGTTTTAGAAATCTGTCCTTTTGCTTATGTTGTGGTTTCATCGGAGAATGACGCGAACTGGAAATGGTTTTTGGAGAATTTGAAGGAAGTCCTTTCTCCTCTGCGCAAAAAGCTTACTTTTTTCAGTGATCGAGGTAGTGGTTTGGTGAATCAAATTCCTGAAGTATTCCCTGATGCTGTTCATGGTTGGTGTAATTGGCATATGAAGAACAATATCAATACATACTTGCCGAAGTCCAGTAAGGTTTATAACAATTATGTGCTTGGATTGTTTGAAAAATGTGCGTATGCGAATACACATACAAAATTTTCAGAGAACTGGGAGAAGTTGTTGCAGGTCAAAAATCAGAAGTTACAAGATTATCTGAGTAGAGCTCCGGTTGATAAATGGGCAAGCGTTTATTTCCCAGGTCGTCGTTATGGTAGGTTGTGTTTGAATATCGCTGAGAGTTTCAATAGTTGGATCCTTGAAGAGAGAGAGAATCATATAGCTATCATGGTTGATAAGATCAGAGTGAAGCTTATGAATCAAATATGCGTACGTTGCGAGGAATGTGCAACATTATTAAAGTGGCGAGAAACTTTATGTCCAGAATTTGAAATTGAGCTCTACAACAACAATATCCACGTCCGTGAATACAGTGTCACCAAGTCGTCGCAATATGTGTTTGAAGTTCATTCGACATTAACACAAAAGGTCGATTTACAAAGAAGAACATGTTCTTGCAACCGCTGGCGCATCAACGGTTTCCCTTGTGCCCACGCTATCCGTTGTATCATGATAAATGAAGAAGATCCGTATAAGTATGTCGAATTTTACTTTACAGTAAAATTCTACCGTGAATCCTATGCAAGACCAATCAATCCTGTTCCCACAGTTGAAAAGCCTGTGATTGTGTCTCCAAAATCTCTTGTTCTTGGTCCTGATGCTCTACCACAATCAGGTCGTCCAAGAAAGAAGAAGAAAATTCCTAATACAGGTTCAGTTCCTAATAAGAAGATGAGAACTTGTGATAGCTGCCATGTTTTGGGTGCCCATAACCGAAGGACATGCCCTGCGCGGCAGATGTGAATTCATTTTGACTACAATTCGTCTAGACTACTATATGTTTTGATCTTTATTTTCTGATTTATTCTTTTTTCTACATTTGTTTACAGTTAAACATGTTTGTTTAATTTTAGATTAATTTTGTCAGAGTTGCAGGCTTTTATAATTTGTTGGAACCAAAATAGGTTTCATAGTTTTTCACATGCTTCAGTATTTTTTTTTTCATCTCTAATATGATGGAACTTTTTTTGGTTCCATCATTGTTTAAAGTTAAACATGTAATTTTGTTGTATGTATTTCATGTTTGTTTAATTTTAGATTAAGTTTGACAGAGTTGCAGGCTTTTATAATTTGTTGGAACCAAAATAGGTTTCATAGTTTGTCACATGCTCAAAATAGGTTTTATAGTTTGTCACATGCTTCAGTATTTTTTTTCATCTCTAATATGATGGAACTTATTCTGGTTCCATCAATTTTTTTCATCTGGAATAAGATGGAACCATAAAAATGATGGAACTTTTTTTGGTTCTATCATTTTTTTGTTTACGTCTGTGATAAGTATTTTCATCATGGATCCGTCATTTCTGTTATCAAAAAAATTAAAAAGAAAAAAGAGAAAAATATCACAACATCTTGATTAAGAGTCGATTTTTTATTACTTAATACTAGTTCATGATCGATGAAAAGATTGTTCTTAGTTCTTTAAACTTGCTACCCTGTATTTACAACTTCTTTAACCCAAACTCAGTGTCACTTGATTTTACCACCATGAACTGCAACCTCACTTCCATGAACACACAACTACCATTAAATCAGCATCAATCTTTTTTCTCTTCCATCTAAACGAGACACACCTGAAAAGAAACAAAAGAATTGTAGTCCTCCTCCACCCTAGTGTGAATCAATCTTTTTCCGTCTTTAAGTTGCAACTTTGGCCTCATAGTCTAAAACTTTGTCAAGGAGTATCTTGCAGGCCAGCTTTGGCCTCATATTCTGCACCTTTTGTTTTATATTCTCTTCGGACGAAAAATTTCCTTTCAAGAGGCTCTTCATGTAATAGCGAACATGAAGGCCACAATCATTCCTGAAATTAACAAAACAAGATCTTTAAATTGAACAAAACAAAAAATGATTGAAATGAAGATATTGAAGAGAAGATATTTAAAGCACTTACACATCTTGTTGACAACACAAAGGGGTGTTCAAAACATATTTTTTTTTTGACTTGCTGGGTCTAGGGAGAGCTTTGCAACATGTTATTTGAATGCTGACACCATTCTTTCTTTCATGCTTTCAGCACTTTTGTTGCATTCATCTTCAGTGGAAGCCACGGAGTTGTAGTGAGAGAATTCTCCAGTCTCATTATCAAAAACTAACAATGTCCAGTGATAAAACTTTTCACTAAGTTTTGTTAGAAATGGAACGAATACAAATTCTGGAGTGTAATCCATTTTGTCGATGAAAGCTTCAATTGCAGTGCGACAATTTTTCCCGATTGAGTGCAGTGTCTGAAATTCAGTAAAAAATCAAAAATCAAGTTCTAATTTTGTTTCAGAAAGACACTTGTATAAGAGAATTTAGAGGAAACTTACATAGACATATGTGCTTAGAAAAACTGCCCTTTTGTACTTAAGAGTACTATCTAGTTTCAGGTTTTTCTTTGATATATTTGTTTTTTGCAATTTGAGCATGTAGAACTCAATCATATCTCCTGCAATGTCACCCTTTCTTACCAAGGTATTCATATTCCTTCATGTAATGTACAACCCTAGATTTTTTTTCTCCCAAGCCATGTCATTGTTGTTAAATTGTTGAAAAACAAATTAATGATTAAAGAAGAAGAAAAGAAACTGAAACAAATGTATTCTCATTTTGGTTTCAACATTTAAATTATGAAACCAAAAAACTGAATAGTATGAATGCCACTTACCTTTCATTGTGCATTTTAAAATTGCTGCATACAATCGGTTTCTGATTTGAATCCAGCTAATTTTTAAGTTGTCAACTGCTTTCAACTTGACTTCCTTTTTTCTCTTTTTATTTGTTCTCCAACTTTCTAGTTTGCTTTCTGCTCATACAACGACTCTTGTTTCTTTTCTTCTTCTTAGCTTCCCTAGGTGTATAATCCTGCATCTTAACAGGTGCTTGCATACTCCTTTTGTTTTTCCTCATCCTTGAGATTATGTTACTCACCTTTTGTTCGGGACTGACGTCTTCATTCTCACTATCTTACTTGTCACTGTCAGTTTGCGTCAATCCCAAATTGAAATGAGGCATATCATCTTCTAAAGCAAATACATCATTTGCCATGTTTATAACTGAGTAGTAGCACATGCCTTTACTTTTTGGCTTTGATGTAGAAGTATTCTTTGCATATTCATCTTCTATTTGCTGAAGAATAGTTTCATCAATTGAACCCTCAGTTGACACTTCAATCTCTATCTCTGGCTTTAACGAAGAACTTTTCTTGTCTTCCAATTCTACCTGCTCAGCCACCTTGATATCTTTTATTGTTTCTGGAGTCAATTCAGAAACTTATTCTATTACACTCCTCAACTCATTCTTCGACAAAGAAGATTCAACTTGTTCAGCCACCTTGATATCTTCAGTTGTGTTTGGAGTTATCTCCAAAACTTCTTCTATTACATTATCTTTGGCTTGCTTCCCTTTGATTTCAGATTCAACTTTCTCAGCCACCTCCAATTCTTCAATTGTGTTCAGAGTTAAATCCGAATCCTCTTCAATCAGTTGCTGAGCTTTGCCTTCCGATGATGCAACCTTTTCTGGTTCCATCACCTCTTGCTCCTGAACTTCTCTTTCAGTTGATGAAACCTTTTCTGGTTCCAATAAAGAATCTTCAAAATCTTCAATTAAACCTTGAATCTGAACTTTATGAGCTGAAACCTTTTCAGGTTCCACTGCATCATGTTGTTGTGTTTCCTCAGGCATATTCATTACCTGCAAGATTTATTGATTTCAAAAAAATTAGATTCAATGACAATAAACAAATCAAATCAAATCAAAGTAAATTATCACCTCAACATTATATTCAAAAACAACATTGTCAGACTTTTGTTCACCATCTTCTTCGACCAATAAATCCTTTTCTTGTTCAATCTCAACATCGCCAGCATCTTGTTTTGTTTCTTCTTGCTGCAAACCCCTTTCTTTTTCTATCATGTTATCCACAATATTTATAGCTTTGTTTATCATATCCTGCAATATTAACATATGTTAGATATTAACATTTCTAACTTAATATAATTCTCAAATGAAACTTTTATGAAACGCTTTCATTAAAAAAGAAATTCATACAAATCTATTCAAATGGAACTATCATTAACCCAACACACACAAATAAACAAGATCATATTTAACTCATCTAAGATTTAACATATCACCTCCACATCTTGTTCACTGTTTGAAACCGTTTCAGGTACCATTTCTTCACGGCTCGAAACCGTTTCTGTTTCATCTCTTTTACGTTTCTGTCTCACGTAAGTCTTCATCACTGGTTGTAACTTCTCCTCAGCATCATATTTGGCTAACTGGTTGATCTTCTTCAGAAAGCCCATTGTTACCAACGCTTGTAAGTTTTTCAATCAAAATTCCCGCCCACTTATATTTTGCCTTGTAAGGGTTATCTTCATTTCCAGTTCCAACACTCTCTTCATTTTTATCACCAACAATCTATTCACTTGCATTACCCTCTTCATTTCCATCACCAACCTGCAGTTCACCATCAATGTACTCTTCAACATGAATATCCTCTTCCTCTATACACTGGACCAAGCGTATTTCTTGTTCATTATATGGAAGCAAGAAGGATCCCTGACGGTAACCCACATTCATCTGCAGAACACAAGAAAAGTTATGGAACTTGTTTTGATTTCATCATTCTTTTTCCATCTGGAATAAGGTGGAATTAAATAAACTATGGAACCTTATTTTGGTTCCATTATTTTTTTTCATCTGGAATAAGGTGCAACTAAATAAATGATTGAAATTTTTAATTCTCAGACATTAAAAGTTATAAACAAACAAGAACTGTTGTTGCTTTTACCTTTGAGAAAAATTTTGGTTTATTGCTAAGATCATCAAAATTATTCACCACTGCCTTGCTTATTTCATCTAGGTTCCATCTAGCGAACCTTGCGTACATATCGTTCCCATCCTGTCTCAATGTGATGTTTGACATCTCCGCAAACCAATACTGAAAAAAATAATACATAACATTCACATTAGTAATCAAACTCGGAAAAAATAAAAAACAAACAATTTATGAATCAAAAGAAAGAAAAATTAACTTACCAATGGGTAAATGACGCAACCCGATACATCATCAACTTCTTCAGCTTTTATTATCGAATCAATTAGATACTCATGAAAAACATCTGGCCAACACACCTTATTCATCTCAAATACTTGGTACAAGTATTTTGAAGTCAGATTCTGCCCACCTTTGTTTGGGACAAATATCGAAACCAAGAGATAGAGTACGAATAGCTTGACGAAGTCTTCAGCTTTGGTTTCATCCGCTGCAGTTTCCATCATAGCTCTCAGAATATCAGTTTTCCTCATCTTTTTATCTCCCTTAAAATACTCGACCGCAAACATGTTCACCTTTTTCTTCATCTCAACATCTTTGTCTATATACATTCTTCATCATTTGTAGACCAAAAATCACAGCGAACTGTTCAGGTGTTGTCTGCAGTATCATATTCTTTGCTCTCATTAACTTGAAACAATCTTTTTTCACAGGCTTGACACTTTTATAATATGACCCTAAGATCATCTGAATTGCTTTGGTCTTTTTCTTCAATTTTTCTTCTTGCAGCGTACCTTCGAAGAACGGTTTGAAGAAACGCCAAAATGGACAAGCAACAAGTGCCTTCATGTGTTTTCCTTACTCTGTATCAAAGTTTTTATCTTAGGTGCCTCTGCACACAAATGATGCAACGAGCACCTATATGGTTCTGTCAGTCTTTTTTTCCCTGTTACGGAATAAATAAACCATAAGCACAAACAGAACTTGTCCCAACCATACAGGGAAGATGATGAAACCAATTTTGGTTCCATAAAAATAGGCATTAAGTAAAAAACACCAATACAGTTGGTCACAACCATACACAGGAGATGATGAAACCAATTTTGGTTCCATCAAAATAGCCATTAAGTAAAAAACACCAACACAGTTGGTCCCAACCATGCACAGAAGATTATGAAACCTTTTTTTGTTCCATCGAAATAGACATTAAGTAACAAACACCAACACAGTTGGTCCCAACCATACACAGAAGATGATGAAACCGGTTTTGGTTCCATAAAAATAGACATTAAGTAAAAAAAACCAACACAGTTTTTCACAACCATACACAGAAGATGATGAAACCTCTTTTGGTTCCACCGAAATAGACATTAAGTAAAAAACACCAACACAGTTGGTCCCAACCATAAGTGAACATGATGAAATCAATTTGATTCCATCAAAATAGCAATTAAGTAAATAAATTAGGTCAAAACAGATGAAACATAAAACCATGCTAGAAACATATGAAACCAAGATGAAAATCAGTGAAACCTAATTACAGAAAAATGTAACTGAAACCTAACTATGAAACCGATGATTTTGAAACAGATGAAACCTTATTACCCAAATTCATTGATGAAACCAAAATTGTGAAACTAAAAATCATTGATGCATGTTGATTTTCAACCATAAACAATCACTGAAGAACAATGAAACTTCGATTTACCTTTTGGAGAATCTTGTTTCTTAACTGTTTTATTAAGTTTTTTGTTCATCTTTTTATCTTGTTTCTTCACCATTTTTAATGATGTTCAGTGATTTTGTTTCGATTTTTGGTAAGGTTTAAATTGTTAGAGAATATAATAGAAAGATCTGAGTTAATAGTAGAAGTAGGATGTGGGAAACTTAGTATATCTACCGATGATGATGAACAACCGTTTGAGAATCAGAAATTCATTTTTTGATTCTGTTTTTTAATATACTGTTGGTGATGTAGATGATCACGACGACGATGATGATGATTATGACGATCAGGATGATATGAATGAAGATTAAGATGATGTTGTTTCAGGAGATTTTTTTTCTGATTTTGAAAATAGGGAACGGTTGAAATTCCGGAAGTGGTTGAAGAGGGAACTAAATTCGTTTCAAATTGAATTAGCGAGAATTAAATGTGAGTGAGTGAGCGGTTTTATTAAGGGTAGTTTAGACAGTTGGGCTCAAATGGGTTTTTTGTGACAAATTTATTTTGTTGGGTTTTTTGTAGTTGGATAGTGACACCTCTGGGCTTATAACCCACGACCTGATATCATAAACGTAAACAAATAAACAAAAAAGTTTATTTAACCAACTACAAATGATTATCGTAAGAAACCACTAAAACCCTATTAACTTAACTAACGATTATATAGGTGGGTTATTGATTACCCTAGTACTGAATTACATCAGTATAGGGTAAATAAAAAGCCATTATTTGTCACAACTAGGATAGTGAATATTTTTCTTAATGATGCAATTATAATATGAAACATGTGAATATAATGTAAAAGTTATACATTTAAAGAACGGTATTATAGACAACTGGTCGGTTGTCATTCAAGCAAAATTAATTCAAATTCTTTACTTCATAAATATGGATTAGAGTATAGTAGTAGGAACAAGTTCGTTCCTCAGGAAGATATGGATTGTTAATTGTATTTGAAAACTTACGTAAATTAGGGGAATTTTTGTTGTTTGAAAAAAATTTAAATTAAAGAAAACAAAATTGAAAATGGTTAAGAAAATATCAGAAGAAATAGTTGGTTAAGGAATTCGCCATCCATCACTACACATGTTACTCAATTAAGCATCAATATTATCATCACTCTTTCATGTTACCAATAACCCTAAAGTATCCCCAATCTGTGTCAACATTTCGTTACGTCTCAAAAAATCAACAAATATTGCAATCGCTAATATATGAATTCTTTTTCAATAAATAACCTAATGCTTTATCGCTAAGAGATTCAATTTGAGAAAAACTTTAAATTCTATGAGACGGGTTATTCATAGATAATATAAACACAATCGTGGTATATTCAACCTAGGTTAAGTTTTACTTGTGATTTCCTTTACGATTCGCACCGCTAGTAGTCACAAATTACTACTAATTATTGAAATTCTTGATAAAATTACCTAAGACTCCTAATTGATTGTAGATAAGTTATTAAGATATTTAATTTACGATTTAAATATGTAAAACTACCAATCATATTATTTGAACACTATCAAATAATTATTATGCGTAGTAAAACATGAGCGACAAATACAAAAATAAATAAAATAAGATGTTTATGATTTTAGGTTCTATCCCTAACCAAATAAAAAGTTAGTTACATATTGTTTTACTAAAATTTATGAAAAAAAATATTAAAAAAAGTAAATCAAACCGAAGAAGTGGGAAAGATAGTCCCACGCTCCAACGCAATTCTAGCTTCTCCGAGTTAAGCCACAACTTCTGTATTTTCTTCTCTGCCTCCAGAGTGTTTTTCCGCCTCTTTTAGAGTTTTAAACTCAATAGGAATACTTGAAAAACCACCGACCAACAACTTTCCGTGTATTATACACGGTCTCAGCCACCTCACACACACTCAATTGAATCACAAATACCTATCTTATTTCAGCTCAAGACTCAGGTTTTTGTACTCCTCTTAAACTCTATTCTCCCTGACTTTTCTCTCAATTCTATTCTTCTCAAATCGAACCTGAACCTTGCTAGTCCTTTCGCTCGAGTTTCAACTGATACTCCTCACTCGAACTATTAACAGCCATACAATACAGCAAACACCATCTATCAAACACCACCGCAAACCTTCACAACCGCGTACCAATTGGGTCCACTACCTAACTTTTTACCATTTAAAAACTCAAGTATTTGTATCTCAGTCGAACTCTACTCTTCCCTGTTCTTTCTTAATTCCATTTTCCAAAAGACCATCTTCTCTTCCAGCTCTCAAGCACCAACAGGACCATCAAACTCGAGTTCCACCGTTCACAGCGACTATTCGAACACCAACAGAACTACCACCATCATCATTAATCAACCTCTCGTAAACAAGGAACCTCCTTGTTTTTTCTTCTTGACTTTCAATCTCCTACATTCTCTGTTTCTTCTCGATCTTCACCATTACAGGCTCACTCAATCGAGCAGCAAAAAACCATCCTCGCCTTCATTGACATCTCGACATCACAGGCCATTAATGACAGCTGGAGCCAGCCCATCGCAGATATAAACTCCACCACAGTTTCGACTCCAACCTGTTGAAATCTTGCAACAATGAACAGCAGCGTTAGATGTATCAGAATAATATATAAAGGACTTAATTGAAAACAATTCTACCAAGGACAACTACGAGGGCAGAATCACAGGTTCAACAAGTTGTCCTTAACACATTAGTTCGCGGGTATACTCGAGAAGAGCAATGCTAACCCCAACGTGCGAAGATGTGTCCAGGATAAGACTGCCCGATATAGCTTGTATTAGCACAATACAGACTACCCACTCTTGAACTTAGCAACAGGGAAGGAAGGGAAATAAACAATCAAAGCGCAAAACAAAGCGAGAAGATGGTGAAAAGAAGACAGGATAGTAGCCGCTTCTGGGATATCTTTTAACTCTGAAAACGTTTTGTATTTATAGGAAAAATAAACCTTTAGGGTTTCGGATTTCGTGTAAATCAACTTTTCCCAAAATATAAAAGGAATCCTATGGGGTTTCGGATTTGTAAAACTATATAGGGTTTCGGATTTGTAAAACTATTTTTGGTAAAAATAATAGATCATGATTGATGTGTTTTTCATTGGCAAGCCCAATACATTAGTTAGCCCATGTATTGTTTGCCCACCCCGTTCCACCCTCTTGTTTGTCTAACTATCCACATGAGAATAGTTATATAGTGGACATCCTTCTCTAGAATACCCAATGTGGGACTAAACTAGAGAGATTCATTCACATCACACCAAGACCAAAAAACATTTAATTTAAACTCATTTTTCCCCAACACAACCCATGCCAGAAAATCCATTCAACACTTTACTGTACCAATCTTTCTCGAAGAATCAGCTTCAAGCCTTCAACTCCACCACTGTGATCATCATGATCAATCAGAGTACACATTCATTTTCTTCCCCTCGCTGCTACCACACTCTATAATCATCCTTTGCTTTGTTCTCTCTGTCCCTAACTCAACTCGAACAACTTTCCTGATCATGTCATCCCATAGCATCTCGCTGTCGCAAAACAGCTGGAATTATCTTCTTGTTCGACTATTAAGGAAGAAGAGGGTATAACCCGGATCAAATATGACAATACTGTTATAAGTGTAAATATTAGGCAACCCTTAGTAATGGTACATGCGCCTTCAGTATTTATCTTTAAACATGTCTCCCCTTGGCGTACGGTGGGATGCCAATAGTAGTGCTATTGAAATGATCATTTTGCCATTATTTCTTGTTTTGCTCATACTCCTTCGTACAACCTCAGAATGACCTCATTCTTTCCCGTTGGTTTAGTAATTTAATTCTCTACAAGATGAGTTCCACTGGGTCTTTGGAAATTCTTTCCTTATAAAGCTCAATTTCTACTTCTTTGAGAAATATAACCTAACAAAATACATAAACTATAAAAGTAATAATAATACAAGATAATTCACACAAAAGCCAACAAATAAGTATAAAAAAATGATATTAAAATATGTAAATTATACAGTTATCAACAACTGACATCATCAGTAGTGACAGTGGAAAAATAGTAACATTTCCAAGGAAATCACTAGTCCAAGTTGAGAATAAAAATCAAATGGTTCAACTATGGTTGCACAGGAACCGCTCCGAAAAAATGCACCCGTCCGAACCCGAAAAAACCGCAGGTTTTTAAACCGAACCCGCCCGCCACGGATTGGTATACGGTTTTGAAAATCAAAAACTCGATCACCACTGGTCGGTTTACGGGTTTAGTATAGGAACCGCCCGTAACCCGATTAATTTGAGCCATTGATTGAGAGATAAATATGCCTCTGATGGCTCAATCACTGTCTCACCATTGCTTCCACAGCTGCCAACCGCTTTATGTTACCACAAAAAACCCCAAGAACCTTCTTCATTCACTCTCACCCCTAAAACCTTGTTTCTCTATTTCAGTGGAATGCACTTATTAGTGGATACACAAGAAATGAGCATTGGGTTGATGCGATTTTGGT
This sequence comes from Papaver californicum, assembly GCA_023531435.1. Lineage (NCBI taxonomy): Eukaryota > Viridiplantae > Streptophyta > Magnoliopsida > Ranunculales > Papaveraceae > Papaver > Papaver californicum. The sequence continues at coordinate 805,024 of JAJJMC010019063.1, forward strand.
TTTCTGTGAAATGCTTATAGTGTTAGAGTTTGAACCTGATAATTTTACCATGCCGTGTGTTATTATAGCTTGTCGGGGGCTTTCGAGTGTAGAACTTGGACAAGGAATTCATGGTTTGGTTATAAAGATGGGACTGGATTCAGATTTGTTTGTAGGTCACGCTTTGATTGCCATATATGGGAAATGTGGGGTTACTCGAGATGCAGTTACTGTGTTTGAGATAATGCCTGAAAAGAATTTGGTTTCATTCAATTCTTTGATTCGCGGCTATTCGGAGAACGGGTTTTTGGATGAAAGCTTTGATGTATTTAGGAAGATGTTAGCATCTGTAGACGGTTTGAGACCTGATGTAGCAACTATGGTGACGATGCTTCCTGTTTGTGCAGAGGAAGGAAAGGTGGAGATGGGGATGTTACTGCATGGGTTGGCTGTGAAGCTAGGTTTGAATCAAGAGCTGATGGTGAGCAATGCCTTAGTTGATATGTATATTAAGTGTGGGTATATACCAAATGCTCGGGTCCTGTTTGACAAGAATGTTCAGAAGAATGTAGTCTCTTGGAATGTTATGATTGGTGGCTACTCAAGAAAAGGAAATGTCAAAGAAACCTTTGATTTGCTACGCAAAATGCAAAAGGAATATATGGGAGAAAATGTGATCACGATCTTGAATGCATTGCCGGTTTGTGTAGAGCATTCAGAAATGTGTAGCTTGAAGGAGCTGCATGGCTACTCTTTCAGAAATGGAATTTCATTGCAATGAAATGGTAACTAACACTCTTATTGCTACTTATGCTAAATGTGGATCTTTGGGTGCTTCAAACCGTATTTTTGATGCCATGGAGATCAAGACTGTGAATTCTTGGATGCAGTCATTGGGGGGAATGCACAAAATCGAGATCCAAGTGCAGTAGAATTATTTTGACATTCAATAATGATTTTTGTTCAAGTTTTTTTCTGTCTGTCAATGTAATACGGGTTAAACCGTAAAAAACCCGAACTCGCCCGACCCGATTCGGGTCGGTTTTAAACCGACTCGACTATGAACGGGTTGATAGTTGGTTTTGATTTTCAAAACCCGCCTATAAACGGGTTGGTAGTTGGTTTTACCCCAAAACCGACCCGCCCACCCGTTGTGCTGCCCTAGGTTCAACTTATTTCTTTCCTTTACTTTTCATCATCTCCGGCACCAATGGATCTACAAATATTAATCCATTTCCTTTACTTTCACCATTTAAGTTCCAACTCATTTCCACTAACTTTTTGTACTGTATATTAATAAAAAAAATTCTATGACCATTTGGTGTTTTCTATTTCCAAAAACCTTCTCTGCATCAGTGGCGGGCGTGTGTAGAAGATAAAAGAAAACCAATTTACTCGTCACTTTGAGCTTCATTATGAACATCTTAAAGATTGATTTAGACTTTAGGTTATTTTTATATATTGTAGTTTATTGACGTTTTCATAAAGGTATAGTCTATTTTGGATCTTGATTGAATGACTTATGATTGATTAAGAATAAGGTATCAAATTTAAAAACAACTTTAAAAGGTTTGGAGGTTTTCTATACGAACCAGTTCTAGATGGTGAGTTTTTGACAAGAGCTAGAATTGTAAAATCGTCTTTTGCCTAGCCGAAGAAACATAGAAGTATATGTGCATATTTATGCACATATTTCCAGCTTTATATCAAAAACATGAAATATTATATTCCTACTTATATTCCGCAGGAGAATGAAGAATACAACTTCTACAAATGGTTACATGCATTCTAAACTGATCTTGTAGCCTATCTAATATTCACAATTTTAATGTCATATCAAACTAGTTTCAAGTCACATAAATTCCACAGTTGAATTCCTTGAACTTGACACGAATGTGCATCGATGTTCCAATAACATCTATCAAATATGGGAATAGCTGATGTTTGATCCTCAGAGACGCATTTTAGCTCAATACCTTGTTCGCAAAGAACACATCACAAATTGCTGTCATGAGATTAAAATATGCCATTTTAGCATTTTGCTTAAAGATAAACCATAAATTATGCGTCGTTCCTCTTGGACGCGCCACAAGCAAAGAGAGATGCCTCCAAAGACGAATTGTGCCTCTGAGCTAGGCTAGCCATAGTTTTTTCCTGCGCTAGCACCAGGCTAGCACTAGCCCTACTAAAACAACGTCCCAAAGACGCATCATATTCTCGCTGGCTAAATCCAGTGCTAGTTTTTTTGCTAGCAGCGCCCCAGGGGCGCATTACTATTTGCACAAAGGAGTTAGTGCTAGCCTTGCTAGCTGCTCCCTTAGCAACGTATTACTATTTGCGCTAAGGAGCTAGCTCTAGCCTTGATAGCTGTTCCCTTAGCGACGTATTACTATTTGTGTTAAGGAGCTAGCTAACCTTACTAGTTTCTTCCCTTAGCGACGTATTACTATTTGCACTAAGGAGCTAGCGCTAGTGTCACGAACCGAAATATTTCTCCTCCGGCGCGTTGCACTGGGCAGGCCAGAACTCCCCGATGCGCGATTAAAATAGAGTAACCGGACCTTAGAGCTTAACTTCTCGCTGGAAAGTGCAGGTAGATTTTTGCTTTCCAAGCATGCCTTGTAAACATTATACTCGAAACGTAGTTCCCACATCATTCAAGCTACGTTTATACCGTTCCACCTCACCCTAGTTCTGCTAAGAGTGCCAGGCCATAAAAGGGAATGGTGAATGCCTTTTGGCAAGCATCACATACTTACGATCATTGTCAAGGCCTGACTCATGTATTGGACTAGCACCTAGGCCATTTCAAGCCTAATTTTCCGCTTCATTAATTCTGCTTCGACCATATGCTGGAGCCTGCACCGATCTTGTTCTTGCCAAGGGTGCAACATCCAGGCACAAGCCATTCAATGCCGCAATGGCTGCTAGGAAGTATGAACAATCCATCCAATGAAATTGCAACTACCTCATCAAGTGTAGCAAAAATCATCTCTTTGACTTAGCATTTCCAAGCCAGATGATACGAGTTACCATAATGTCGCAATCACCTCTAAATTAGATGATATGAGCGATAAGGTGATGCACCTAGATGCATTGCATTGCGGCTGCCTACGTACCCAACCCGTACCTTGAAGGGGATCAAGCATAACCGTAGTTCATCAAAGGGTCAATTCGAAAGGAACAAGCAACTCAAGTCTATTAAGGCAAAGCCAACATAATTTCCAACTTCATTGCAAGGCCAAAGGCCAAGTAAAGCCTCGACCCTATAGGCCGAAGGACTTTCGCAAGGTAAGCACTAGCTTGTGCATAACTACCGCTAGTTATTATGCAAATATGCATTCTCAAGTACGTAGCACGATTCAATGATGCTTTCGCATAATTCAAGCTTTATAGGATAAGCTATAAGCATATTGATGCTTATGCATCAAGTATGCTCCAACGTATAGGCCACATTGCATGCATTACCTCCCATGCACATATAAGCTTCATCGGTTAAGCTACAAGCATATTGATGCTTTAGCATCACGTATGCTCCAAAATATTGGCCACTTCGCATATCTATATGTGCATTACCGCTCATGCACATTCAAGCTTCATCGGTTAAGCTACAAGCATATTGATGCTTTAGCATCAAGTATGCTCCACCATATTGGCTACGTCGCATTTATATGTGTATTACCGCTCATGCACATTCAAGCAAAGCTCCCTCTCTATATATGTTTTATTCGTATTTCTACAAATAAATATAAGAATAGGAAGTGACATTCATCGACTGCACAAGGCCGAAAATGGAGTTTTCTTGCCAAAGCCAAGGAAAGCATTCTCGGGTAAGCTGCAAAAAGGAATGCTTTCATTTTTTCATCCAACGTCCCCTCCCTATATATGTCTTACTCGTATTTCTACAAGTAAATATAAGAATAGGAAGTGACATCCATCGACTGCATAAGGCCAAAAATGAAACTTTCTTGCCAAAGCCAAGAGAAGCATTCTCAGGTAAGCTACAAGTGAACACGCTAATGCATCACGGTGATGCATTCTCAATAATACATCACGGCATAATAGTGCGTTAGCACTATAATTCATTATTCGAATAACGACATTGGCTCAGTGATGCATTCTCAATAATGCATCACGGCATAATAGTGCCTTAGCACTATGATGCATTCATCGAACAACGATATTGGCTCGGTGATGCATTCTCAATAATGCATCACGGCATA
>JAJJMC010019063.1:809235-854942 GCA_023531435.1 Papaver californicum
CATCACGGCATAATAGTGCCTTAGCACTATATTGCATTCTTCGAATACGCCTCACACGTAATAGGGCCTTGACACTAAAATTCGAGGTCGAGGAATCCACACCCTAATGCATATCTGGGTAAGCTTTATAAGCTTAGGATGAAGCTTCAACCCAGGCCATGACGCGTCCATGAGTAAGCGCCATGCGAAAATTGCGGGTGTTACAGCTAGCTTGGATAGCTGCTTCCCTTAGCGACGTATTACTTTGCACTAAGATGCCAGCGCTAGCCTTGCTAGCAGCTTCCCTTAGCGATGTACCATATTACTTTGCGCTAGGCGCAAAAGCTATCCCTAGCTCTGCTAGATGCTTCCCTCCGAGACGCGCCATTTTTTTTCAGCGGCCCTATATGGCTATCCCTTCTTGCTTGGGAAACTCCTCGCAATTTTGGCTTAAAACACTTCCAAAATTATGTCTTGTCACTTTTAAGCTGACTTCTAGCTATCAAAACTGCCAGGTTACTCCTAAGTTAGTACATGGCCACTAAACTTACTAGACTTGGCACTAATCATTCTGATTATCAATTTAGTGAGTTGCACAACTTGCCTCACTTACTTAGCAAGTCATTGACTTGACTTGACCTAATCAAAACAGTAGTGGTTCACGACTCTACTACTTCCACGAGATATCAAATATAACACATTAGGTGTTGTTGTCATACAAGTCCTCCCTAATCTTTGGACATGACGTTAATACAATCTCCACAAACGTTACCCCTCCACTTCTTTTATAACTTCCACCACTTACGAGAAATCAGTGTGTCTCCTCATAAATATAAATAGATGGCTTCATCTATTCGAAACGGGGACGGAGAGAACTAAGAAACAAGATATACATAATTAGTGATTTATCCCAGAGATAATCCATTCTTTACTATGCACTGCAATTACTCATCACACTGATAATTCTTAGCCTTCTTTGCTTCCCTCCCCTAAGACCTACCCAATCTTCTCCACATTTGTGATCGAAGTAGGACGTGAACGACTATTTCTTGGTTTAGACTCGTCCTGTTTGAAATTGATCTCTCGAACCTACCTGAAGTACCATTTAGCAGTATATTTGTTTTCACTCCAAAAAGAATAAGCGACCACAGCGGGAGATCAACCTCTCAATTACAAAAGCCAATTTTTAATTATTAAAAATAGTGGATCTTAGGTCTGGAGTAGTTATGTCACGGACCGGAAAATTCCGCCTCCGGCGTTATACGCTGGGAAGGCCAGAACTCCCTGATGCGCGACTTAAAAGATAGTAACTGGACCTTAAAGTTTAACTTCTTGCTGGCAAATGCATGTAGATTAGCCCTTCCAAGCATGCTTTGCATGCATGATATTCGAAACATAGTTTCCATATCGTTCCAACTCACCCTTGTTCTGCAAAGGGTGCAAGGCCACTAAATCCGATGGTGAATGCCTTTGGAAAACATCATATACTTATAAGTATTGTCAAGGCTTAAATCATGCCTTGGACTAGAACCTAGGCCATTTCAAGTCTAATTTCTAATTTCTTAACTCTGTTTCGACCATGCGCTGGAATTTGCACTGGTCTTGCTCTTGCCAATGATGCAACATCCAGGTACATGCCATTCAAAGAAGTAACGGTCACAGTACAAATTTGGGCTTCCGTGACAGTTCAAAACTGCCACCAAAATACTTATGTGACAGTTTTAAAAAATTATTGCACTGTCATTAAAGGCTCTGTTACGAAAGGGTCTATAAGAAACTGTCACGGAATCATAACTATTAGTATCAGTTTTTTCATAAACCTGTCATTGTTGACAATATATAATAACATTTTCTAACTAAAACTGTCATAGATAACTTAATTTCTTTTACTAATGTGACAGTTTCTCCATAAAAACTGTCATGGATAACTTAATTTCTTTTACTAAGGTGACAGTTTCTCCATAAAAACTGTCATGGAAAACTTAATTTCTTTTATTAAGATAACAGTTTCTCCATAAAAACGGTCATGGATAAATTAATTTCTTTTACTAAGGTGACAGTTTCCCCATAAAAACTGTCATGGATAACTTAATTTCTTTTACTAAGGTGACAGTTTCTCCATAAAAACGGTCATGGATAACTTAATTTCTTTTACTAAGGTGACAGTTTCTCCATAAAAACTGTCATTAAAAACTTAACTTCTTAGACTAAGATGAGAGTTTCTTCGTAAAACTGTCATCAATTACTCAATTTCTTATACTAAAGTAGCAGTTTTCTAAATAAAACTGTCATAGAAGAGTCAACTTTGTAGAAGGCTAATTTGTAGCAAACTAGTTACTGATACTGCTCAATAAAATTATAGAAAGAAAATTTAGCTTTTAATAAAATTGTCATTAGATTACTCAATAAACTGTTTAACAGATACCTAGTACGGAACTAGTAAGTTCAAATAAAATAAGTTAACTAGAAGTGAATGTACTACATATATAATTCAAAAGACTTGATATGAAAGTAGTCTTATATAGTACTAACTAAAAGAAATTAATAACGAAGTGTTGATCGAAACCATATCCATTTTACGAAGTGCTGATCGAAATATACTCCTGCCAATTCATGTCCCCAATCTACTCCTGCCAATTCATGTCACTAATAACGGCAGCACATGGTTTACCCATTCTCTTCGTACTTACATGATCTCTCCTTCATTGTACTTGGACTTCCTCTGCAAAAAGAATACAAAGTAAGTACTATTTGAAGTAATTAACCAAAATGAAAATTGCATTTTCATAAAATAAGTACCATTAATTAATTCCGTTAACTCACTCCCCAAAAACAACACCCACCAAATCAAGCACTCAGAAGCACCACCCATTCATCAACAACAAACCGCTTACACCAACTTTGTAACCCACCATCATCACTACTCACTCACCACAAGAAAACTTATAGGTATTGAAGTCCAGTAGGGGGAATGTTTCACAGTAAATCAACCACATCAATATTGCATTTGAGGTATAACAAACATATCAAGTTCTGGCAAAAGGCATTTTCATTTGCAAAAAACCCATTCATGTAAAGCCTTCAACAAACACACCAAAGTTCTAAAATCAACAAATAATTAAGAAGATGAAAATCAAAAGGAAAACAAGAAAAATCCAAAAGTGTACTTACCATTACTGTACTATGCAGTTTTAACTTCCCTTCTATGATTTCTTTCATAAATCGCATTGCATAAAATCCAGATTCCCAATTGTTTTTATGTTGCGGGATATGTTAATATTCATGCAATACGTAATATATTGGTTAATAATGTTCAATTTTGCAATTTATCATCATAATTAAGTTAGTGCGCTTACTTGTGGAAAACAAAACACCGTAGAACTATTCGAATGTCTTTTTTTAAGGCATCCTTCCACAACCATGGATGACAATAAGTTTAAGTAAATATGAAGATACTTAATGACAATACAAAATTAGTATGAAAAGAGAAATGTAATTGACCTTTGCATGATTTTGTCAATTTCTTTATCTTGTTGGCCCCCTTGCGAATCCAGCTACCATACCTTTTGAATACTCAAGTTCACAACCATTAAGACCCAATGATGGCTGTAAAACAACCAAATTTAATAACGTCTTCCAATAACAATAAAAAAACCTAGGGCATGATAATCCATTTTCCTACATCAACCACAGAACTTGTCCAAAATAAAGGAAATATTTGATGAATGCATATAAAATATATGGGTCATGTGCTAAAACTCCACCAAAGGAGACAACTCAGACATCCTCTTCTTCAACAGATGAAAAGTGAGAACATTCTAAAACCAAATACTAGTGTGCTTAATTTTAATATTGAAACGTATAACACGCTAATACTTACTTCTTCACATAGGGTACGAAAACAAGTTCTTCGGTTGTTTTGTCCATCCGCGCTACCAAATCACTGGTCAATTTTGAAGAACTATATGCACTTGTAGTTATTACCGTAGGATCCATAAAGGTAAACTTGTTTTGTTTTTTTGTCGAGAGAACTTTTTGATGCAAATACCTGAAAATCGAGACATGTGAAGTTTTAAGACTTTATGATAGATACGTTGTTGATTCTACATATGAGGATAACGTCTAGCATTACCTGATGTAAATAATAACATCAGTAACAGATGCCCGCATTTCTCGTTTACAAATACTCTCGATATCGCCCTTTGTAATACATACAGAGTCATTGGTTGTCGTCTTGAAAATATTGGCCTCTATTGTAACAAAAACTGCCCCCCCTAATGGCAAGTTGCATCGTTCAAAAATTTCTCAAGGAAATCCAAAGAAGTTGTTGTATTTCACCCTACAGAATAAGATTCATGACCAGAAATACAAAAGTGATAATAATAAAACAGGTCAAAGAATACAATGCAACATTAGCTACAAGTTTTTTGGGCCACGCCACGTATGTCCCTAGAGCATCTTTGATGGTTACTATCTCATCTTCATGTGGTATTGGGACTAATACTTCAAGATCTTTAGCAGACAAGACCAGAACACGGCAATTACCTTCACCCAACTCAACATTATGTACCTTTTCTTTGGGGTTGCTGTCAAAGGCATTTCCAGCTGCAACCTCACCAGAGTCTATGAATAACTTGCATGGTTTGGCCTATATGTATTTGACCAATTAGTTTCTACAAAATAATAATGAGAAGAAAATTAAAGCATAAAATACTACAGGTCAACCATGGGATATGTCAAAGACTACCTTCCCAATTCCAAATCTTTCAGCGGACTGATTATGAGATTACATCAATATACCCATTGATCAATTATTTTGTTAAACCAATGAAAACTACTAATGATCCAAGCTATATATTGGGTAGTGGACAATTAGTTACCTTCTTCTGCTTAGACTTGAGATGAATATCACTCGCGGATCTCTTCCTCTTAGGAACAATTTGTTTTAGTAACGAATTAGTTGTTGTCTGTAAACAGGAAATCTAATATTTAAAAATGAGAAAAGAAATCACTAATGAGATCAATGAAATAATTTGGTGAAACGGTTAAACAATTAAAAACAATTCATATGTATGTACACCATTTCATGCAAGGGTAAACAAACAAATGTTTTAAGGCATGCCTTCTCAACTTCAGAACTCCTTGTAGTAGCAGTAACAACTTTCTGGAGAAAAAAATTTAGTTGGCTCTCAACAAGATTAAAAATTAGAGTAACAAAAGAAAAAAGAAAAAATTGCAACAAATAACAATCAAATAAATGTGGTCAAATTTACCTTTTTAATTATGGGACTTCTTGACGATTCAGACATTGTTGGCTGAGCTAGATGGTGGTGAGATGCCTTCTCAACTTCAGAACTCCTTGTAGTAGCAGTAACAAATTTCTGGAAAAGAAATTTAGTTGGCTCACAACAAGATTTAAAATTAGAATAACAAAAGAAATAAAAAAAGAAAAAATTGCCATAATATATTAATAAAAAACGTGGTAACTTCTACCTTTCGAATTTTGGGACTTCTTGACGATTGAGACATAGGTTGTTGAGCTAGATGGGGGGGTAAGATGCGGCAGATGACTAAAATTTGAAAAAAAATATCAATACTAAATATGAGAGTCAATATAATATCTAATGTACCTATTGATCGCATCACAAATATATTTAAGTCTTTCCTATACATAACACGTACAATATATGAAGACGGTTTAAGCATTATTTCGATAACCAGCAAACTAGTATAAATGCCTTAGACTTTTAGTCCATACCATGTAACGGAATGTCGCTTGCACTTTGAATAGACAAGCTACTGATGTTACATGTGAGTATTTTTTTACACCAAATATCACTTTGAATAGCCAAGCTACTGATGTTACATGTGAGTATTTTTTTACACCAAATATTCAGCAAAAATTGGATCAGACACAACATTCACATTTCTAAAAATATGACCATAAAAAAACACACACAAAAGTCAACTAAATCCCAACATTACCTTCACCACTGTGGGTTACTGGCAACACAGTTCTGTGGTCATTAACCTCGTGTATCATGTTTGTCTCCCGTGTATGGTTTACAAAAGAACTTATATGGTTTGAAATAACTTTAAGGACCTAGGTGATGGAAACCACAGCCAAGTATATATCATGTGAATAGCAACAGGGTACATATGATATTCTGATTACTATTCACAGATATCCGCCAAAGATTCCAAACATAAACAAAAATCCAACATGCCAATAGATATCCAAGAAAACAAACTCAATATGATCACTTAATCACTAAACATATACTGCATGGATTTAGCCATCACACTGCAATATTATTTCCTCAATCTAACCACTTCCTAAAAATCCAATCAAGTAGCTAGGTAGAACCAAATGCATAAGTTTAAAAAGACAGTTCAAACAGAAACAAAGAAAAAAAAGATTTCATAACAGAATAGGTTTTGAAAATTAAATTTGTATATCACCTGATGACTTTGTCGAGATTTTAGAACCTCCTTTTCTAATACAACATTTGCTAGTTTCAAACGCTTATTTTCTTCTAGGACTTCCTCGTACCATGCCTTAGTTACGCTGAAGCGACTTCTCTGCTTACCAAAGAATGCAATTGGGGTGATGTGTTTGCCAGCTGCCCTGACTCTTCCTGGATGCTCAGGACCAAAAATCTTTGTTATCGCATCAATATCACTATCTTCATCAACTGTCCCATCTTTACGTCTCTTTTCAAACTCATCCTGCATACATAAATATTTGTAAATTAGGAAGAAAGTTAATAAATTCAGAGAAACCATACCTTTATGTCTCTTTTCAATCTCATCCTACATAAGAAAGCTTACAATTTCGACTCCTTTTTGTTTACACGCATCATCTTTGTATTTTCCATCAACCTTTCGGGCTTCCTTCCACAATACACCTCGATCAATTTCATTTGGTGTGTACCCCTCTCTATCTGCTCATTTGAAATTTAATGGTTGAACAACCATAAAGATAAAGATATAACTAGTTACATATTACAAGATAACGACAATAATAAAAACAATTACGTACTAATATCTCCTTTAGCACGTCGTAACCATTACGCCCAGAATGGTGGTTGTAAATATTTTGTCTTCTCTTCTCTGATTGTTTTTCATGTATATCCTTTAAATCACAAACAAACTTGCTTTAAGGGCTATAAGGGAAAAAGTTTAACAAGGAAACAACTAAAAGAAAGTATATATATGCACACCTCAAACTCTTCACTCAATCTGGACTTCACAAATCTATCCCACTGTAGTTTCTTAATTTGTGGATATTCTGTTGGGGGATTCTTGAGTTTCTGAGGTTGATCCTTGTACTTCCGAATTTGCTGTGTGAGTCTAGAATTAAAGTTTCTCCACAATTCTCCACATCCACTAATCAAAGTTTTTTTCAAACCTAGTTCGACTTCAAATCGACTCTTAACACAAGAAATTTAAAAACATTGATATAAAAAACATATTAGTATATTACATGTAATACACATAAAATCTGAATCATTCATAAAAATAGCTGTGTATAAAATTTGATATTCATTCATACAAATACCTGTATTAATTGCCACAATCGATCCTTCTTTGAAAGAGGTACACATTTCCAGGAGTCGATGTCTATTGGTATCTGCGCCCTTGCAATAACTCCCATGTAGCTTTTCAAATTAGCTTGTCCCCTTACTATTGTTAGACCGTCTTCATTCAAAAGTATTTGTTTCTTCTTCAGTATGTTCTCACTAGCGAGAAGCGGCAACCTCGTAATACTTCGAGGTTTATTTTTACCTACAATTAACAAATCATTATTATCAAGAATAAGTACACCAACACAAACAAAAATAGATATAAGAAATCTGGTTCCTCGAAGCTACTTGACGTTCTGACAGTTTAACTATCTTACGTTGTTTCTCAATACAATCAGCATTGTTCTCTGGCTGAGGCTCTGAATCAGGCTCTGAACCAGACGTTGAATCTTCCATTACTAGAATTGATGAACAATGAACATCATAGGTTAAGATTATTTGTTAAATCAATAATAGGTAAACAACAACTACTGATTTTTTCACTCTAAACAGCAAATGCCCTGAAACTTAAAAAAAGATATACATTATTCATAATCTCAATCAAAAATGGTATAACCCTAGACAAATATGGTATGTATTTTCATTGGTTTCATACTAATTTTGTCACTCTAAACAGCATTATAAATCTTAAACCAAGATATACATTATTCATAATCTCAATCAAAAATGTTATAACCCTAGACAAAAAATGGTTATTCATTGATTTCATAGAGAACAAATTAAGAAAAAAAATGGTACTTCCAAGTGTTGGCACAACAGACACCAGGTCTTTGTTGAAGAGAGGAGAAAAAAATGGTGATTTTAGTTTTAAGAAAAAATGCAAGGGATAGGGGAAACAGAGATATTTTTGAGAAGGTTTAACCAAAGAGGAGAATATATGTTTGAGAAGGTTGTTAGGTCGCGTGTGAGTGGGAGAGCGGTTTTTAAGTCATGAGTGACCAAAAAAACCCTACATATATTATTACTGGAATGTTTTTAACATGGAAACCCTTATAACTTGACCTTACCATAAGGCTGATATAGAGACTGAGAAGTGGCCTTATAGTAATTTAATATGGGTATCATACATAAATCTCAGAATATGGTTCTTTAATATAAATTGTAGCAATAAAAGAAATTGAATGCAGAACAACCAGGATTTGGATGTCTAGAATTCAAACTACAGTTTTATTGTGTCTGTTATTTGGGTTTATAGACAGCAAGCCTCTTCTTATTAAAGAAAAAGCACACAAACCAGAGACGAAACTCCAATAAAAGAGAAACTAGGAGAAAGATAGATATACGTACCTGTAGAATATGCCTCCAAGATATCTTCATTAGAATTCCTAACATGGAAAAACAATCTCAGAAAGTTTACCAGAGTTTAAGATAAAAGTACTAAGCTAAACTAAGAAAAATTAGCTAGAATGGGTTCTGCTAGATTTCAAGAAAACAAAGAGCTCTTCCCTTGCGAAGGAGTTGAGTTCTCTTCAGAAGATGTTTCCATCTCTGGATGTTTCGATGGATTTCTGACAATTGAAATACTCGGTTTGGACCAAAATCAACTTGGTATTAAACCTCAAACACCTACTTTTCCTATCCAAAATGTATCTCTAAATAATTTGAAGCTCATCAATGAGGAGTTAGAGAAAGTGTTTAACACCAACGCAATTAATAAGCTGAAAGACGATTTGTTCTACTGGAATGGTTCAATGTCAGCTAGGATTGGTCATGTTAGTACTGTGACACAAAGTGCATTTATCTTAAACTCTGGTAAACAAAACGAATAATAAAATTACGACACTAAGAAAAAGAAGCCAATATAAGCTAAACTGTACATGAACAATCAAACATGTGTCCACAACCAAATATTCAAAAAATCGAATGTGCATAAAATGTACTAAAGAAAATTGAATGAAAGAAAACTAAAATACTGTGAACGCCGTAGCAATAAATTAACTGTATTAAACTAACTAGTTCTACATTGAAATAAAGTTCAAATGTCAGGGATCTCTTTGATAATTTTGTGTATGGATATGTGTCTGATAGTAATGTTAACTCGCGTATATAATAACAACTATTTGACAAAAGTAGAATGCTTCAAACCTTTTTTTCCAGGTCCACATAACCACTAATAACGGCTAAAATTGCTATAGGGAAATGACATTACCCCTCTCCTTGACCTTGAGAAACATGAAATCCTGGGTGAATCCTTGCACTTGAGGGCAAGTTGAGATTATAAGCTACCTGACCAATTCTGGACAGTACTTGAAAGGGGCCATAATATTTGGATGACAACTTAAAATTCCTGCAAAGAGGCACCATAGATTGACGATTAGGTTGGAGTTTAAGATAAACCAAATATCCCACAGTAAAAGTTCTATCAGTTTTTTTCTTGTCAGCATACCATTTCATTCGCTCTTGAGCTTTGAAGAGTCCCTTTTTGAGGGTATCTAGCATAATTGCCCTCTGTTTGAGATAATCCTCAACAACATCCACTAAAGTTGTGATAATAATTTAACAATGTTTATAAGGATAAGAATCGTTTACGTCAACTAAAATCTCAGCAATGTACACTACAAGTTGCAGTACTTAAATAGAAATAGAAATTCATCAAGAAAACTAATTTGTTACAGGAGGTGTTATTTCGATTGTCTGATCACTAATTGGAAAGTCTTATATGAGACATCTATGCTAGAAGAAGTGCTTAGCTAGTATTAATTCAATGTGAAGCAATTCAAATTGTGATAATAATAATTAAAGAGGATAGAAGATTACCAAAAAGAGAAGACCATTAGAAGCAGCTAGGGCACTCGTTGAAAGAGTTAAATTTATTTTGGGATTTAGAGCATAAAACCCAGATCTAAAATACCTAAGAGTAAATGAAAATCCTCTTTTAATTTACCCTAACCTAACAACAGAGCTGATGTTTTCAATGTTGATTGTTGAGCTTCTTTAGCTTGTAGAATCCTATGTTTTCCGACAGACATTTTGCTTTTCTCTAACACGTGCCATGTCTTTGCTCGGGGTGCATAATCGTGTCTCTGCTTGGGGTGTATTTAAGCTATTTCATGTTGGGTGAAAAGTAGTTCTGAATCTCTCAAGCTAAACCTGTTGGTGCTTTCAAATTCACAACATTATGAAGCCCAGGACTACCATACAAAAGCCAACAGTTACCTGGCCAACTGATGCCTACAACTGATGCCTACAAGCAACTGTACTACTACTAGAAGATAAAATTGATGTTAAAGTCTGCACCCTTCCCCGATGACTCCTCCTGAGTTCCATGCTTTTCATTGTTAACCTTTTCTACATCCAGAATTATCTCGATTACTACCATCTCGGGTTTTAGTTTTCCTTTTAGTAGTTGAATGTGATGTACGCCTCAGCATTTGAATAAAGACACAACAAATTGATGTTTATATATAAATATGAAGATTCTATAACTAGTATTATAGCGCTGTCTGTCTAAATGGAAATCAGGTTACAACTAATAGTAAGATCGATTGAGGTGCAATACAAGTGTAAGAAATAAGGGGAATATTAGGAAGTCTAGAAACACAAAAATGATAAACTGAAGTCTTCTTCTCTTGGGATTGTCTTCTTCTATGTGCATTAGCAGAATTCTCCAGAATACCTTGACTTTGCGGATTCTCCAGAATTCCTGAATAGAACCTTGACTTTGCGGATTCTCCAGAATTAATCTTTTAGATTTCATGTTCACCCCTATTATCATCTAAGGTCTTCATCCTCGTCAACCAAATGTAGCGTAAATACAGAATCAAGGCTTTGCGGATTCTCCAGAATTCCTGAACCACGTCCTCTAAGTAAGACATTTGCTCATGTTTCATTCATAATCTACTGGTCCTGCATGAACAAATCCCAACCACCACCAACACACAAAAAAAAATTCTCCCAATTGTATGGAGATGTCAGAGAAAGCTTAGAAAAATTAGAATCTCTTATCCTCACATACCAATTAAATCGTGACTGCTAGGGAAAATCATTAGCAGGTTAACGAATTAATCTAAATCTGAATCGCCTACCATTGAACTGTCATCATCCGTTGAACTATCATTGTCCACTGGATTGTCTTCTTCTCTTGGGTTGGAATTTTTTTTAGTTTTTTTATTTTGCTCTTTCGTGTAGTCTTCAGTCCAGACACCATCATCATTGTTACGTAACAGAGCAGACTGAGACTCATAATTGATGTCAAACGAATCCGCAGCTGGAACTGTATTTTCGAAAGTATGACTACCTTCAAAGACCAGTGACTCATCTACAAACTCTTCCACATTTACGTCTTTGTCACGTGTTGATATGACGATAGACAACTTAGGGTAAAGTTGGTCTTGTACATAGAACACTTGTTTGGCATGGGAAGCCATAATAAAGGGTTCATTTTTTATGAGCTAACCTCCGAAAATCAACTTGTGTGAAATCCAAGTCGTCTTTCCTGATTCCATGCTGATTATGTACCCAGGTACACTTGAACACAGGTATCCTCATAATCTGATAGTCGACAAGCCATATCTCTTGGATCACACCATAGTAACAGATGTTATCCTCGTCAATCAGGCTTACTCTGCTATTTTGGTTAACTCTTTTATCATCCCGATCCCTAGTGTGAAAACGATAACCACTGACTTCAAATCCTTCAACTTTGTATACGTGGTGACTTGGGCCACATGTTATCCATTCTAATTCTGTCGAAATATCATGATTTTGATTTTGTAGTTCTTCTTCGACCTGCAAATCATATTAATAGGTACAAAATAATCAAAAATCATATGTGAGTAGTGAAGTTGTAGAGGATAATCATTTTGAAAGCTAGTGTTCAACGAGAGTAGTGAACAAACTCTATTCATTATTCTCAAGAAAAGTAGGACAGATCCTGAACCCTGAAAGCTAATATGCACTAAAATAGTGATTTCCGTCTTTTCTTCCAAAATACTACCCTAACTGTAAACATAGCCATGTCTACGTCAATCATTTTTATTTATTCTTCAACAAGTGCAATTTATGCAACCAAGGTGCTAAATAAACGCATAAGGTTACCAAAACTAGCCGAGATGAAAATTAATGAGAATAAGATCTCCAAGGTACAAATCCAGAAATAGTACATCAAGACAGAAACCAAAATCACAGGGAGAAGATAAAGCACTATACATACTTTTGTCTCTAGCCAATCCTTAAATGTTCGGTTATGCTCTTTTAATAGCCATTCTTCGGATTTTTCCGGAGACTCTTCCCTCAAATACTCCTTGTGTAGCCTGAAATGTGAATCAGAAAATATATATTTGGTAACCCATATATTTCAAATACAGTATAATAAAGTCAAATCGTATAGTTCTTACACAATGTAAGGCTGCACATCTGTTGTGTTATTCAGTACAGTTTGGTGTGCCTGCTTCAGCAATGTGTCACTGACTTTAACTTGCTTAAGCGTTGATAACGGCTTCCCTTCTAAAATAAATCTGGTACTCTCCACGTTTTTGTTTTTTTCAGCCATCCTATATGTAGGAACACCAATGGTAACCATATTTAAGTAGTGAAAGCAAAACTCCACCGCCTCTTCAACAATATAGCCCTCAGCGATGCAGCCTTCTACACGATTCCGGTTTCGAATATATCCTCAGCGATAAGGTAACCACCAAGTCATTTTGTACTTGTGTCAGGTGATTGACATCAACCTTTTTGGTGCAGATTTCCTTGAAAAAAAGCATAATCTGATTATAGAATATCGCACATGCTTAGGCAAAATGGATCGTATAGCTAAAGGAAGAAACTCTTGCATTAGTGCATGATAATCATGTGACTTTAGTCCATACAACTTCAAATCCGACATCGATACCCGGTTTTTCAGATTTGAACAGTAACCTTCGGGAACCTTCAAATCAGACAAGGTTTTACAAAAAGTTTTCTTTTCTTTTTTTGTTAACTTGAAACACGCAGGAGGCAGATAGGCTTTTTTTCCGTTTTCTGCCTCATCCCCAAATCTTCAAGGTCTTTACGAGCATTATAACCATTTTTCGTTTTTTTGGGTATGTTCAGTAATGTCCCCACAAAACTCTAACCTATGTTTTTTTCTATGTGCATGACATCTGAACAGTGTCGAATTAGCAAGTACTTCAAGTATTCAAGTTCAAAGAATATCGACTTCTTCTTCCAGTAGATTGGTTTAGTTTTCACTTTCTTTCCCCACAAATTCTCTATCATTTCAACCTGACTGAATACTTCTTCACCAGAATAAGGTTTTGGAGCAGGGTCTAACTCCTGGTGACCATTAAAAGCCTTTTTCTCTTTTCTAAACTTGTGTTTTCTCGGAAGAAACTTTCTATGACTGGTATAAATATTCTTTTGGGAGTATTTAAGCCTAATAGAAGAAGTACGGTCAGCACAAACTGGACAAGCATTATATCCTCCTTTAGGGCAACCACTAAGATTACCATATGCCGGAAAGTCACTTACCTTCCATAGAAGTACGGCTCTGAAATTGAATATCTATTTTTTGTAGGCATCGTAAGCTTCAGCTCCTTCCTCCCATAGTTTCTTCAAATCTTCAATAAGAGGGGCCAAATAGACATCAATATCGTTTCTAGGCTGTTTAGGACCTGATATCAACATCGTTAACATAATGAATTTTCTTTTCATACACAAGTTAGGTGGAAGGTTATAAGTAACTAACATAACAGGCCAACAACTATAACTGCCACCAATTGAACCATTGTTTGGATTGAACCCATCAGTAGAAATACCTAACCGTAAATTTCGAGGTTCTCGGGCAAACTCTGGCCATTTACAGTCAACTTGTTTCCATGTAGGAGAATCAACAAGATGACGTAGTTTACCATCTGGAACTCTTTCAAGGTTATGCCATGTCAGGTGTTTTGATGTCTCTGGTGATCCAAACCACCTTCTAAATCTAGGTAAAGGTGGAAAATACCACATCACTTTCACAGGAACCCCTTTACTTGTGTCTGATGGCGCCTTCTTTTCTTTCCATCTTGAAACTCCGTAGGTCGGGCAAAAATCATCATCTTTGTAATTCTTCCTGTAAAGCACACAATCATTGGGACAAGCGTGTATTTTTTCATATTCCATTCCTAATGCCATAAGAGTTTTCTTAGCCTCGTACAGAGACGCAGGAAATTCATTATCCGATGGGAGCATACTTTTTAACCCTTTCAATAATTCTGAGAAACTCTTATCAAACCATCCGCCTTTTGCTTTCATGTTAAAGAGCTTAAGCAATGAAGACATCTTTGTATGGGATTCACAGTTAGGATAAAGTGGTTTTTCCGCATCTTGTTTTAACTTTTGAAAATTATCTGGATCTCCTATAAACTCTTCGTGTATAGCCTGAACCAATGCAATTGCTGCTGCAGCATCATCCGGTAACTCATCATCTTCATAATCTCCAAACTCATACTGAACATCAGCATTATATAAAGTCTGTGATTTGGTATTATCAGCACCAGGTGTTTCAAATTCACCATGTGAATCCCATATCTTGTATTTCTGATTGATGCCCTTGACGTACAGATGGATTCTCACTTCATTCACCGATGTTGTTTTACTTTTCATACACAACCTGCATGGACATAATATGGAAACAGGACTTCTAGCTTCGACAACATGATCTGTGGCATATTTTAAGAAGGCCTCAACCCCCTTGGTGTATTCTGGTGATAAACTATCTTTACCCATCCAGGATTTACCCATTCTGAACCTATATATAACATTTATGTGTGTCTGAACAAGATGATTGCAGATAAAAGTGTAAAATATAATTGCAGAAAAAACACTCACCACTAATCTGTTAAAATATGCATATCTAAGTAAGTAGACAAACTAAAATATCCTAAAGTTAACTTCATCTAAAGTCACCCATATCAAATTCATATTCCCAAAAAAAATAAGAAATGGATGGTCGGAGAAATATTTCTTTGTTACTATATAAGCTAGTTGTGAATAATGAGATCCATCAATCGACTAACCTGTCAACACAAAAATTTATAAAAAACAAACCAAAAAATTCAATTCAAGTCTTACTTCTGCTTGGTACTCTAATTTTTCAGCAGGTACAATGTTTAGCTTCAAGGCAAAAGAGAATAAAATAAAATAATGGTTTGAAGGATGCATTATTCAGCAAACCTACTATTCTATAATATCAGCAACAAACTCCTTAAAGTTGTCTTTTCTTTCACATGATGCTCTAGGGTACGCAACATTGGTTCAGTGATGCATTCTCAATCATGCATCACGGCATAATACTGCATTAGCACTATAATGCTCTCGGGTATGCAACATTGGTTCAGTGATGCATTCTCAATCATGAATCACGGCATAATAGTGCATTAGCATTATGATGCTCTCGAATACGCAACATTGGTTCAGTGATGCATTATAAATCATGCATCACGGTATAATAGTGCATTAGCACTATGATGCTCTCACGGATACGCAATATTGGTTCAGTGATGCATTATAAATCATGCATCACGGCATAATAATGCATTAGCACTATGATGCTCTCGCGGATACGCAACATTGGTTCAGTGATACATTCTCAATCATGCATCACGGCATAATAGTGTATTAGCAGTATAATGCATTCTTGGATACGTGATATTGGTTGAATGATGCATTCTCAATCATGCATCACGGCATAATAGTGCATTAGCACTATAATGCAATCTTGGATACGCGATATTGGTTCAGTGATGCATTCTAAATCATGTATCACGGCATAATAGTGCATTAGCACTATAATGCATTATCGTATATGCAACATGGCTTCAGTGAGCATTCTCAATCATGCATCATGATATAATAGTGCATTAGCACTATGATGCTCTCGCAGATACGCAATATTGGTTCAGTGATGCATTCTCAATCATGCATCACGCTATAATAGTTCATTAGCACTATAATGCATTCTTGGATACGCGACATTGGTTCAGTGATGCATTCGCAATCATGCATCACGGCATAATAGTGCATTAGCACTATAATGCATTATTGAATATGCATCATGGGTTCAGTGATGCATTTTCAATCATGCATCACGTGTAATAGGGCCTTAACACTATAATTTATGGTCAAGGCATCCACACCCTGATGCAATCCTAAGTGAGCTTTATAAGCTTAGGGTGAAGCTTCATCCCAGGTCATGATGCGTCCCTGAGTAAGCGTCATGCGAAATTGCGGGTGTTACAAGTTACAACTCCTATTTTCCAGTTCTGGTAGTGCTGGTGGTGGCGATTCTGAAAATATCGCTATCGCTACTGACCTTCCTCGTACCAATACTACTATCGATGCTACTACCACACCTTCTCATGGTAACAAGACCACTTAATACACTGGAAATACCCAAACGCCGCTCAAATTGTTGATCTGATGAAGAGACATGAAGTTCTTACTATAACGTAAGTGGACATGGCTACCACTCAGAAAGAGGTACTCGCTTGTCTCAATACCTTTACGGACCAACTTTCCATATAACAACACTATCTCCTATGGAGCAAACCAGGACCAACCTTACAACAGCTACTGACGCTGAGACATCAAGGACTCAAAGGGACGTGAAGTTCATATCATCACTGACCATTCACAACAAATGAACCAACAATCCAATTTCGTTACCCATGAAGATTTGCAAAGACTCCTGCAGAATCATGGCAAGGAAGACTCATCCTCGCTTTATCAGCATCATCATCCTTACCCGCCTGAAATTCATAGAATCTCACTACCAAGAGGTTATTCCTCTCCAGCTTTATCGTTATACGATTGAATGGGGAATGTTCGTGAACATGTCTCTCGGTTCTTAGAATCACTAGGAGAACATGAATACAATCATGTGTTACGTCTCTTTTTTAGGTTGAAACAAATATACTGCAAAGTGGTACTTTCAAGTAGTTCGAGAGATCAAGCTCGAACAGGACGAGCCTAAACCAAGAAATGGTCGTTCACGTCCCGCTTCGATTACAAATATGGAAAGGATTAGGGTAGGTCTTAGTGTAGGAAAGTAAAGAAGGTTGAGAAATATCAGTAGCGTGTGAAGAAGAGTGGATTCTCCTTAGAGGAATCGCTAATTCTATAAGTTTTGGTTTCTTCAGACTGATTG
Source organism: Papaver californicum (assembly GCA_023531435.1). Classification (NCBI taxonomy): domain Eukaryota; kingdom Viridiplantae; phylum Streptophyta; class Magnoliopsida; order Ranunculales; family Papaveraceae; genus Papaver; species Papaver californicum. The sequence continues at coordinate 826,909 of JAJJMC010019063.1, forward strand.
CGTGGTTGTCTCGTTCTGTCTTCTTTCGAATAGATCAGAATCATCTATTTATAGTTTGAAGAAGACCAACTGATATTCTCGTAAGTTGTGGAAGTTGGGGAGAGATAGAGAAGTGATGATTGTGGAGATTGTAGTAGGGTGGTTCCCGGAAAGTAGGGAAGACCTATCTGACCACTACTCCTCATCCTCTCAAATGCTCTGTAACCGACCATTTCTTGTTACCTTCTTGTTTGTGGGGGTTGTGTCACCACCCCACGATATCATATACTGCTAGACCAATACCCCAATGAGAGTCCCCCATGTTTTATTTGATATCTCATGAAAATAGTGGAGCTATAACCCACTATGGTTTTGATTAAGTCAAGTCAAGTCAAATGACCTGCTAAGTGATTGAGGTAAGTTGCGCGATTCACTTGGTTGATAGCCAAATTGATTAGTGTCGAGCCTGGAATTTGAATGGTCATGTACTTGTTTGAAAGTAAAGTGGCTAAGTATTAACTCAGAAGCGAATTATAGTAAGTCTGAGAAGTATTTGCGACCAAATGTTGTAGAAGTCTCCTTGAGCAAGGAGACCTACTGGAATTCATATAAGACTCGATGTTGGATACATATTGAGAAGAAAGGCATATTTTTGAATGGAGTAGCTAGCAAAACTAGTACTAGCTACTTAGCGCAAATAGGAATGTGTTAGCTCTTTTAATATAAAAGGCTAATGTGCTAATGTCTCAGGAGTAAGACCAATGTGCGTAATTTCTAGTAAATATCAATTGTACTAGAGTTAGAAAAATAGTGTCAGGGAGGTTTGAAATTAACACCTCAATTAGATAGTATTGTTAGCATTAGGGTTAATGCGCTTGTGGCTAAGTCGTTAAGTATGCCATGTTCATTTAGAGACGCGTTAGGCATGAAAGTCACTCAGGGACGCAATAACCATTATCCAAGGCTAATAGAGAGGCCAAGGATGCAAGGGCGCTAAGGATGTAAGGCTAGCATGGACGTTGGGGAGCTAGGGGCGTTGTGGATAAGCTAAGGGCGTCAGCCAAGGCAAGGGCATCAACGCCAGGGCAAGGGCGTTATCCAAGCAAGGGCATCAGCGCCAGGAGCTAGCACTTTTGTCGTTAGAATTTGAGTTAGCACTTTGGTGCTAGGGTTCAGGTGCCAAGCTGACAATATGTGGGCTAGGGCCTTATTAGGATAAAATGTACTTGGTTAGTTAGCATCTCTCAGGCATTAGGGTTTAGCGCCAGGAAAGTTAGCGCTTTTAGCGCTATATAAGCTAACTAGTGCTAATGCAATGCTAAGCCGAATGGCTAGTGCTATCTTGGCGTTAATATGAGAAAAAGCTAGGGTTAGCATAACTGAGAGATTCAATATGTCTTTTATGGCATTGCTTCTTAGTTGTGGCGCATACAAGAGAAGTGGTGCATTATTTGTGGCTTATATTTAAGCAAAGTGCTAGAGTAGCATATTTTAAGCTCGAAGGAGTAATTTGAGGAACATTCGTTGCGAATGAAGCGTTAAGCTATAATGTATTTCAAGGTTTAAGCATTAGCTATTCCCAAGTTTAATGTATGTTGCTAGAACATCGATGCACATTCGAGGGAAGTTCAAGGAATTCAGCCGTGGTATTTTATGCGACTTGAGACTAGTTTGATAAGGCAGAAATATTGTGTGTATTGAGGAGGCTACGAGGCCAGTTTAGAATGTTTGTAATTTCAAAGAAGACTCAAGTTTGCTCTATACTAGTGGGAAACCCATCTAGGAGCTTGATACTTATTATGTAGAGATTATAGACTACATTGTTATCATGGAATGCCTGTAGCCTTTTGTAGAGACTGTATCCTCAATTCTCCTGCGGAATATAAGAAGGAATACAGTATTTTATGTTTTGAAATGAAGTCAGAAATATGCGCACAAGTATGTGTGGATATTTTTATGTTCCTGTAACTAGGCAAAATGGTGATTTTATGATTTTAACCCTTTTTCAAAAACTCACCATCTACATTAATTCCCCTGCTTAATGAGGAACAATAATGTTACACAGTAAACACCAGATTGTGACAATATGCTTATAATGATTATATGCGCATAATTTAAATTTTAAGAGTACAAGAAGGTATACTTAACTTATGGCTTCATGGTACTGGGATAAGTGCCCCTTAGCATGAGTATTGGCTGTGATTAGAAGATGCCCACGTTCTTGCCCAGAATTTTCAATCCGTGAGCCAAGGGAAGTGTAGCTAGGTTGAACTTCTGATCTAGTCATGTTAGTTGAACAACCACCAGCAGGGTCATGGAGAGTACTCTTATGAGGAGCCCCATTGGTCAGGAAAGAAACTTGGTTGGCTCTGTCGAGATTGAGAGATGTGCCCCTTAGCACGAACTTTGACTAGGAATAGTAGGCGCCTTCGTTCTTGTCAGGAATGCCATCTTGCCGTGAGCAAATGTGGGGATATGGTATGTGCTTTCTCTCTTCCTTTCTTTCTGAAACAGGTCCGCTTCATCTTAAATAGAGGATCAAATCAGCTGGATCGATTCTTCATGTATGTGTCCAGCAAGAAATATTGTTAGCTTTGTCTCCTTCAGATAATGTCTTTGATACAAAATTAAGCCTTAAATTTAAACTTCCTCGTAAGCAAGTAGTTGGTTCCAGTGCTTGCTTAGATTTTGAGTATGCAGCAATTAAGTCCTAGTGAGAGCGTCAGTAGATAAGAGACAGGACACCCGAAGACGAAGCTTTGAGTTGTAGCTAGTAGCAGCAAAGTTAGAAATATTGGAAACCGGCAGAAGAAGTTAATGGTAGATCAGAACTGCAAGTGAGGTTGGCAGTGGACTCCATTGTTATTTTCGTAGAAAGGTTGATGAGGTCTTCTTGGGAGATGCAGTACGACCTGACAGGATGGTATGTCTGAGAAGATGAAAGTCCATGGGCAGACAAGGTCTCTATAAGGCTGAGTCTTCTGAATCCCGTTTAGAAACCCTAGTTTGCACACCATTCGCTTCCAAAGTTGTTGAAGTTTCGTACAATATCGGATTTTGATGTTTGACCCCAACTTTTGAAGCCAAGATACCAAGCTACCATATGCAAAAAAAATAACTCAATTCGGAGTTGGATAGGTCATCCAACCATGTGTAAATATCTGTGATTAGTAATCCCGTGTGAACTTTCAGATCATGTAAACTTTAGTGTAAGACCTATATCTCCTAGCTTAGGTCTTCGATTGATGTGCTCTTCTGGTATGCCGTAGTAGAGACATAGACGAACACTTATTGTGAAGGATGTTTTGACCCGTTTTTCACCGATTGCTGTTGATTTCATGAGACAGGACAGGTACCATGAAGTATGACAAGCACCAAGAGACGAGACAAGTACCAGGAGGACCAACTTGTAGACTAATATTCGAGAAGTTGAGAAAAAAAAGCTTAAATCTAAGGTGATTGTGTCTTTGAAGTTCTGAGCTGGAGATGATTGTGGCTTCCGAGTTCGGAGCATGTCCAACAGTAGAATCATGTGGTTGAAGTAAGTAAAAGCAACAAGGATGGGGTTACCTTTCTGGATGTGATCAGGTAAGAAGAGAAGGCTCCTCAGTCGTGTGAGTACTGATGTAGAAAAGTATTGTTGTTTGTATCGTTGATGATCATACCTTCTAGTTGAGGGATGTTACTGTATTAAACTTTCAAAAGTGAAGGAATCGCCAGTCCCCAAGTGTGACTCACTTGGATCTGCTATCAGGTAGAATATAATTTTTGGTATCGTCACAGGTCCATGCTCTCGGGGTACTCACTGATTGGGGTGGAGGGGGGGTTGTTGTTCCCTCCATTTATGCATGCTGAGGGGAGACAGTCTCTCTTCCTCTGAGTGAAATTTGAATCGTCCTCAAAATGGGAAGAAGTTGTAGATGAAGCTGAGACTTCTGATCTTGACATTGCATGGATTTGTTGTCATATGGGAGTTGTACGGGAGCATGAAGGGACTGGTACCAGAGTGAAAGGGACCAGGATGAAATGGACTGGTACCTGAGTGAAGGGACCAGGATGAAATGAAGAGGTTCCTGAGTGAAGGGACCATGATGAAATGGACTGGTACCTGATTGAAGGGACCAGGATGAAATAGACAAGTTCCTGAGTGAAGGGACCAGGATGAAATGGACTAGTATCTGAGGAAAGGGACCCGTACCAGAATGAAAGGGTTTTCACGTAAAAAGGGAAATTTGAGAATGTGATAGATGGCTTTGGCTTTTGTTATTGTTGTTGTAAAGTCTTGTCTGGGACGTGGAGCAAAGCTTGTCTTTTAGCTGGTGTTGAGGCTGAGGCTGGAGCTGGGGCTGAGGATGATGGTGAGCGTTCGAGTTGTGACGCTTGCTGAGATGAATCCTCCCTCTTGACCCTTCGTTCTGACAGGACCTCATGGATGATTGGATGTTGTAGTGCTTACTGACCAGACGACTGCTCCAACAGATATATCTACAACTTTTGGACCTTGAATTGACATATGTAGTCCCCAGGATATTCGTCTTTCATCTGGAACAATCTTTTCATATCTGAACATTTTATCCCCCAGTATACAGGGATAATAACGAGAGAGATATCCCATGGTGAAATGATCTTTTGGATGGCGAGAGGGTAAAAGGTTGGTGCTGATGAATTTAGACTGGTCCCTCTTTCCTCTTAAAATTGTAAAAGTCTTTCCAGGTCTTCATGGGAGACAAGGTTGAATTATTGGCTCCTTGATTGTCCCCTTTGAATGCAGATCTTGTCGTCATCTTGAATATTATTTATGGTACTGTTGAAGTCGGTAGGCTTGGAATCGTGGCTTGCTGCAACTGGTGACAGATCTATTCTGGGAAGAATTGTTCCGTTAGAGTTTTGAGGAAAGGGATGACCTCTCTTGAGTGGTAGCCATGTCTTTTCGTGTTCATTCGGGAACCTTTTGTCTTTGCATCAGATCAATTATGTTGAGCGGATTTTGAGTATTCTCGGTGTCTTCAGCTGTCGTACTATGAGAAAATCGTAGGTGAGTAACCTCCCGGTAGAGGAATCCTCTGAATATTAGGCGGGTAGGAAGGTTGGTGTTGATGGACCGAGGATGAGTTCTCCTTGCCATGGTTTCGTAGGAGTCTCTCTAGACCTTCATGGGTGACAAGATCGAGTTGTTGGTACTTCCGTGGTGGTCGGTCAAGAATGATATGAATTTCTTCGTTCCTTTGACTATTTGACAATCCGGCGTCAGTGGTTGCTGCGAGGCTTGTCCTAGTTCGCCCCGTCAGGCAATGGCGTTGTTCCGGGGAGAGTCGCTCCGTCAGGGTCTTGAGAAAGGCGAGTACCTTCTTCTGAGTAGTGGCCATGTCCACCTGAGTCTTGGCGATGACTTCTTGTCTCTTCATTAGAACGACTATGTTGAACGGAGTTTGAATATTCTAGGTGTCTTCAGTAATCTTGTCACTGAAAGGAGGCGGAGTAGTAGTATTAGTATTAGGAGGCTCAATATCAATAAGGGTATTTTCAGAATCACCACCAACAGTACTACCTGAACCGACTATAGGAGTTGTAACCGCTCCAGACCTAAGATCCACCATTTTGAATAACTGAAAATTAGCTTTTGTAATTGAGAGGTTGATCTCCCAGTGTGGTCGCTAATTTTTTTAAGGTGAAAACAAATATACTGTAAAGTAGTACTTTCAAGTAGGTTCGAGATATCAAGCTCGAACAAGACGATCCTAAAATAACAAATGGTCGTTCACGTCTTGCTTTGATTACAAAGATATAAAGGATTAGGGTAGGTATTAGGTGAGGGAAGTAAAGAAGGTTGAGAAATATCAGTAGCGTGTGAAGAAGAATATATTCTCCTTAGAGGAATCGTTAATTCTGTAAGTTTTGGTTTCTTCAGACTGATTGTGTGATTGTCTCGTTCTGTCTTGTTTCGAATAGATCAAAATTATCTATTTAGTTTGAAGAAGACCCACTGATATTCTCGTAAGTTATGGAAGTTGGGGAGAGATGGAGAAGTAATGATTGTGGAGATTGTAGTAGGGTGGTACCCGGAAGGTAGGGAAGACCTATCTGACCACTACTCCTCATCCTCGCAACTGCTCTGTAACCGCCCACTTCTTGTTACCTTCTTGTTCGTGGGGGTTGTGTCACCACCCCACGATGTCATAGACCGCCAGACCAATACCCCAGTGAGAGTCCCCCATGTTTTATTTTATATCTCGTGAAAATAGTGGAGTTATAAACCACTATGGTTTTGATTAAGTCAGGTCAAGTCAAATGACCTGCTAAGTCATTGAGGTAAGTTGCGTGACTCACTTGGTTGATAGCCAGACTGATTAGTGTCGAGCCTGGAATTTTAATGGTCATGTACTTGTTTGAAAGTAAAGTGGCTAAGTATTAACTCAGAAGCGAATTATAGTAAGTCTGAGAAGCATTTGCGACCAAATGTTGTAGAAGACTCCTTGAGCAAGGAGACCTACTGGAATTCGTATAAGACTCAATATTGGACACATATTGAGAAGAAAGGCATATTTTTGAAGGGAGTAGCTAGAAAAACTAGTACTAGATACTTAGCGCAAATAGGAATGTGTTAGATCTTTTAATATAAAAGGCTAATGTGCTAATGTCTCAGGAGTAAGACCATTGTGCATAATTTCTAGTAAATATCAATTGTACTAGAGTTAGAAAGATAGTGTCAGGGAGGTTTGAAATTAACACCTCAATTAGATAGTATTGTTACCATTAGGGTTAATGCACTTGTGTCTAATTCGCTAAGTATGCCATGTTTATTTAGAGACGCATTAGGAATGAAAGTCACTCAGGGACGCAATAGCCACTACCCAAGGCTAATAGAGACGCCAAGGATGCAAGGCTGCATGGACGCTGGGAAGCTAGGGGCACTGCAAAGGAGCTAAGGGCGCCAACCAAGGCAAGGGTGTCAGCCAAGGCAAGCGCGTCAGCGCCATAGAAAGGGTGTCAGCGCCAGGGCAAGGGCGTCAGCGCCAGGGTAAGAACGTCATCCAAGCAAGGGCGTCAGTACCAGGACCTAACACTTTTGTCGTCAGAATTTGAATTAGTACTTTGGTGCTAGGGTTCAGGTGCCAAGTTGACAATATCTGGGCTAAGCCTTATTAGGTTAAAATGTACTAGCTAAGACTTTTTGGTTAGTTAGCACCTCTCAGGCGCTATGGTTTAGCATCAGGAAAGTTAGCGCTTTTAGCGCTATGTGGCTAACTAGTGTAAATGCAATGCTAAGCCGAATGGCTAGTGCTATCTTGGTGTTAATATGAGAAAAATCTAGGGTTATCCTAACTGAGAGATTTAGTGCGTCTTTTATGGCATTGCTTCTTAGTTGTGGCGAATCCAAGAGGAGTGGTACATTATTTGTGGATTATATTTAAGCAAAGTGCTAGAGTAACATATTTTAAGCTCGAAAGAGTAATTTGAGGAATATTCGTTACGAATGAAGCGTTAAGCTATAATGTATTTCAAGGTTTAAGCATTAGGTATTCCCGAGTTTAATGGATGTTGCTAGAACATCGATGCGCATTTGAGGCGTGTTCAAGGAATTCAACAATAGAATTTTATTCGATTTGAGACTAGTTCGATATGGCATAAATATTCTGAGTATTGAGGAGGCTACGAGGACAGTTTAGAATGTTTGTATTTATTGAGAAAAGACTCAAGTTTTCTCTATACTAGTGGGAAACCCATCTAGGAGCTTGAGACTTATTATGTAGAGATTATAGACTACATTGTTGGCATGGAATGCATGTAGCCTTTTGTAGAGACTGTATCCTCAATTTGCCTGCGGAATATAAGGAGGAATACAATATTTTGTGTTTTGAGGTGAAGTCAGAAGTATGTGCACAAGTATGTGTGGATATTTTTATGTTCCTGCAACTAGGCAGAAGGGTGATTTTATAATTTTAACCTTTGTCAATAACTCACCATCTACAGTCTCGGAGAATTTTCAAAATCTCTCAGTGGAAGAGCCTACACATGGTACAACAACATTACTCCTAATAATATTTGAACTTGGGGAGAGATGATCAACGCCTTCTACAAGAAATACTTCTTCGTATCCGAACAAATCACCTTGTCAGATATGGAAAGGATGTTCCAAAGGAATAATGAGCACCCCAGCGACTATGTAAAGACATTCAGGATTCAATCTTTGGATTTTCACGATCCAAATGTGACGGAGCATCAACTGGTGGAACTTTGTATCAATGGTATGATCCCTGTTTGCCGTGCTCTTTTGGAAAATTTACGCTTTCAGACCTTCTATGAGTTACATGAAGCCGCTAAGAGGTTAGCAACGACTACTCCTACTCTACTGGAGAAAACGAGACCTGCAAAGGAGGAAATCCGTAGGGGTACTAGAATAAACCTACGACTAATCAACAAACAATATGTCATCCAGCCATCAATTGGTGTCGTTAGTAGCGAGGGATCAAAAAGGAAAGCCTGATCTCAAAAAGAATCACATACCAAGCACTTTCCTTCCAACCGATGCTCGACGCCAGCGCCAACTCATAGATTGACTCTGTCTCTAGATACAATCTATTGAGGATCAATAAGTATGGTGTTGTCTCCTCGTACAATCTATGTAATATATTTTTTAAAATCGTTGTAACAGTATCAACATCTCGTTTTTAACATTTTTAGATCGACAGTCTCACAATTATCAACATCATTGAATTTAAATGTAACTTTATATTTGTTATTGAATATTTAATAAACCAACTATACTTTGGTGCGCAACTCAATCAAAATTTCTGGTACCATTGATACGTTAATTGTATGATTATTACCTGTAATTCGAATTTTAAAATATTTTAAAATTTCAATCAAAAATATTATTGGAAAAAAATGAAAAAGTAAAAAAAAAGTGTGTGAAATTAGAATATATGATAATTAAAGAACTTTAAATAACTACTAACATACGTTGGGATTTGGGTATCTCATATATTAAGAAATATACTTAAATCTTTTTTTTTGCCTTCTAAAAAAAATTGGAAGAAAATAAACGTTAAATTGTTTTATATGGTCTTGATGAGAATTGATCTTAGTATCTAAGAATCACTAAGGCTCACTAGTTTATTTTCACTTTTACGAATAAAATCTTTAGTCAGATACAAAAAAAACTAAAAAGATTTCTTAATGTGCACTAAAATGGTGGTTTAAATTTTACATGTTTCTTGAACGTTTTTCCTGCCCGCGTATCATTCTAGGAGTTGATTCTCCAATAATTGTGTTAACTATCCATTATTGCAACTGTTTTCTTTGCCCATAAAAGCCAAATTTAATATATCTTTCTCATCTCAATACCATCATATGTTATTTTCCCAACTTCTTGCTTTGTTTTGTACACTATGTGTTTACTTTCTTTCTTCTATGTTACTAGGTTTATTGAGTGGGTGGATCATGTTTATAGTTTATACGATTTGCAAACACAAAATAATTGGTTGTTTCTATGTGATATTGAGTTGCCATCTAAACTTGAAAACATAGTATTTGTGACTCTAGTTAGGGTTGCACAGGAACTGACCCGAAAAACCGCACCCGCCCGAACCCGATAAAATCGCGGGTTTTTAAACCGAATCCGTCCGCCACAGGTTGGTATACGGTTTTGAAAATTCAAAACCCGGTCACCAAGGATCGGTTTACAGGTTTAGTATAGCACCCGCCAGAACCCGCCCGTATAACTAGATTATTTTGAACCGTTGATTTAATTTTTTGTTTTAATCCTAGCCATAAATCTAACATAAAACTTACCTAAAGAAAACCTAGTTTTTTCAGACAGATCTCATTCTCTTCTCCGCCTCCTTCACTCTTCAGACATGCGATTTCATTCTCTTCTCCGCTACTGAAAATCAAAATTGATTCACTTCGCTTGTCTCTTAAGGTTAGTTGATTTAACAGTCGCTTGATTCACTTCGCTTCTTCCACCCCCTTTATCTTTATCCTTGTTCCTGCTGGGAAACAACTTTTTCCCAAGTAATCTAATCGTAGTAGTAATCTCTGAATTAGTTAATTATCTTGTCTTTGTTTCTTCTGTTTTATGATTTATATTGGTTTACAAAGCAATTTGAAAAACTGGGGTTTCCGTTAATCTATCATCCCTTGTTGTTTAGTTGGTGTGTAGCAGTAGATGATGTTGATCTTGTCTTGATAAACCTATATATGATTTTTTTTCATCGTAAAGCTATGATCTTGTCGTTGTTGTCTTCTATTCAGAGTCCTATGCTAAGCTTGCAGACTTGAATTTTTGGTGTTCTGTCATCAGTCTAATGGGTCATGTTGTTTGAGCACTTGAAGCGTATTCGTTCGGTGCCGATTTTAGATACTCCATTCATTCTGCCCTCATCATTCTTTATATCACCGATTTTAGATACTCCATTCATTTTTCCCTTGTTATTCTTTCTCTGATATAGACTCTAAGTAACATTACCAGCTTTTTAAATTGTTATGGTGTTCCAATGTTGATATCAATATCATGAGTGTTTGAAGCTCATGTTTTTTCCGCTAACTCACCAAATCGGAGTCTCTGCAAAATTTGTTCATTGATGTTTGCTATACAACTGTATACATCAATAGCTCTAAGACAACTGTATACAATAGTTCATTGATGTTTGTTATACAAAATTTGTTCATTGATGTTTGCTATACAACTGTATACAATAGCTCTACAATAGTTCATTGATGTTTGATATGATTGTTGGCGGTGCTAATTATAATAGAGAGATTCATTAAATGTAATAAAAGTTGTTACAAAATCTCAAAACTGACTGCTGCTGTCTTTTTTTGTATATATCTCCATATATCTCAAAACTGATTTTTGTTGTCTTATTTTTTCTATCTTCCTGTGTGGGCTAACCCGTAAAATAACCCGAACCCACTCGACCAGGCTCGGGTCGGTTTCAACCCGACCCGTCTATGGATGGGTTGGTATACGGTTTTGAATATCAAAACCTGCCTCTGGACGGGTTGGTAGTTGGTTTTACCCCAAACCGACTCGCCCGCCCGTTGTGCAGCCCTAACTCTAGTCTTGCAAAAATGGTCTGCTTGGGTCGATCTGGACTAGGGATTGAGGATGTGAACAATTATTGAAGTTAAAAGACAATTGTAAGATTTTACATGGAAGCATCTCACAGTCTTTCATATAAGATTTTATGAGTTATTAGTCCTTTTAGTTTTTTTTTTCTTTTCTTTCCAAGCTTTATTTGGTGATAGTATGTACTTTCTTTTCTACATTCAGTTTATTTTTTATATAAGTTTTATTTGGTAATTAACGTATTTCCTATTTAAATGAATCTTGTAGCACTAAAATTTTGTTTTTTTAATATGAATGACCAGGTCCACGGTCTTTGTGACTTTAGTCTTGAGCACATAGACTCCCTCCTAAATGGTCCTCTTAGGTCGATTCAGCTTAGGGAATAAGGATGTGAATATTTGTTGAAGCTAATTATTTCCAAGTTTTTTTTTTATCGACAAGGGTTGAAGTTTTATTGATAAAAAAGAAAAAGAAATACGACCTGAATCTAAGATCCAAGTCCAAAGGCTAGTCCATAAACATTGGTTAGTTATAGTTCATAACAACCTCCCAATTCAGAATCAGATCCCTACACGTATAATATTTGAACCAATTATGAACAGATCTCCATTAGAAGAGCCAGCGTTCGATTTCAATGATGATCTCATACCTAAGTTTTCCTTTTTTTTTCCATGTTTCTTTCATTCCTTTCATACTAAATTACCCAAACCACTGAAAAGGGAAGCAATGACCAAATTTTCTTACCTATTTTCTTCCCATTGATTACCTGCCAAGATCCAAATTGCTCTTTAAATGTGATTTTGTTAACCCAAGATGAATCCATCTTTGTGGTGAAGTAGTCCTAAATTTCTTTCGAGAGAGAACATTGCACGAGAAGGTGATTCACATCCTCTACATTGTTATTGCAGAGGCAACAATTGACCTCATTGATATTACATCCTCTCTTGATGAGATTATCAATTGTTGGCACAAGAAGATGATAAGTGCATAATTCATATGATTTTAATGTCAAATCCATACTTTTTTTAGTTATATTTCTTACATATTATCTTGTTATTATTTTTTTTTCTATTTTATTATTTCTTTAGGTGAATCATCCGAAATCAATGAAAATTGTGTTAAAGAGAGCTAAGAAGAGGAAAGGAGTCCATTCCGGCATAAAGAGGAGAGGCCAAAGTATGGAAACACAACTTTGAAATAAGAGTTCCATGAAGATTTACGGTTGGGAAAGTATCTCAAAAGCCAATCGTTAACAAAGTCAATTTTGGACAACAAATTCCAGGAAGAATGACAGTTGGCTTTAGACTATCAAAGCCAACCGTAAAATTAGTTAAAGGGATATAAAAATTTTGTCATTTCCATCTTGTAGATAACTGAAATACAAAGCCAACCCAAAAAGAATGAGTTCAATCGGACATCAGATGAGGGAGTTATGACCAAAACGGTGAAATACAAAAAGTGTCCAGGAATAATTACAGTTGGAATTCTGGACTCGAATCCAACCGTAAATCTGACGAAGTTTGGAGAGATTTTTGTGTCAGAATTTTGGTTGGTTTTCTTGGGTTCAAACCAACTGTAACTAGGGTAGTTTAGCACGCGTTTGGACTTCTAAAACAAGGAAAACAGGGTCAGAAGGATCCTAAACCCTAGAAAGAGAGGATACTTGAGGGCCAAGCATTGAAGGCTATAAAAGAAGACATTTAGGTCTCAAACAAGACACGTCCCATCTCATACTACAATTCTACATCAAAAACCTAGGGTTTACCCTTTTAGGAGGAAACCAATCTTTTCTGTAATATGAGTAGCTAAACCTTTTGTAGATTAAGGATGAATTCAATGTTCTAAGCATGAAGCTTTATTAGTAACACATGTTTGTTTGAATTTATTATCATTATCGTTTGTTTTCACTACATCTAGGGCTTATAATTGATTTCTAGATTGCTCAAGTGTACAATTGGATTAATCTATTGATCAGTTTAATGCTAGTATTGAGTTATGAGATAAGTAATCGTCCGTCGACTCGTACACAAGTAGAAATCACGAGACCTTGAAGAGGGATTCTGTGGAGCAATTGTGAGTGAATATAACACCAGCAAGTGGACCTTGATATAAGAGTTTAACTACTGGGATCAACCTAAATTCACAAATCTTAAAGCATTCAATTGGGTTACACCTTGAATGATTTACTACTTGGTGGTTCGGACGAATAGAATCTGGTAGTCGAGAACTTCGGTATCCAGTGATAAAAGGAGTTTTCGGATAACATTGATCTAGCTGCTATTCTACGGTTGGTGATGAATGGTTCTAACGAAAGATAGATAAGTATATTAATTCATTCAATGTTTGGTAACGACGTAGGACTCCCTAATCATCTCTTTATTCTTATTGTGTTTTTATTATTATTTTTAGTTAATTAATTCATAAACCCCCCTTTTTAGTATTTATTCTAGTTTTGCTAATCTAAATAACCTCTCAACTATACAGGTCTCTGTGAGAACGACCCTTACTACAACTATATTACTAGTTAATTAGTGGAAAATATATCGAGTAATTTGTTGCACTTGCGACACGCATCACAAGCCTAACAAAAAATTGATCTTTAGGTGGGACATTCTTCCTCCATACATACTTGAAGCTTGAATAGTTATACAATGTGTGTTGCTTCATCCAACTCATATACCCATCATTTACCGTGTAATTAGATGATGATAAGTAGCTTATATAGTCATCCTCCTCTTCCAGTGATGGTGGGTCACCCAAAAAGGCTAACAGATTAGTAAGTTCTACAAAAACTTCATAGCTTGGATTTCTTCCAAGTTGAATTCTCCATCTATCCTCAACAATAAGATCTACTACTTTTGTTTTTTTTGCGAACTGCTTCCTTGAAAGATAATGGATAATCTTTGCTAAGAGGCGTTACTCCCTTTCAGGCGTCCAACCAAAACTTGACTGACCTCCCATTTCCAATTGAGAAATTAGAGTTTGACTGCATGATGTGATTTTTAAACAAGTGGTAAAAAGATCGTTCACTCGGACTTGTGAAGATTTGGTTTTAAACCTAATTCTAATTTATAATACTAAAACTAGCAAATATATACAAAAAATGGTAGCAATATTACGAGAGACTAGGACTCAAGATTCCTCCCTTTTTCATATTGATGCGATTCATATATTAATTCTAGATAATTTATAGCTCAAATGATAAAAGTATTGACTCTTTCTTTGCCAAAAGTAGATTTTTAAAACTGTAAATCCTAAGCATGGACCATCAGAACACCTAAGCTAAGCATGATCCATCAAATTAAATGACAACCAATTAGTGAAAATCATGATTTCAATTGAAATTAATAAAAAAAGTCATAAAGAATAAATTATATTTACCACAATCATGAAATAAGGCTTCCTTCATTGTCCCAGTGTTGGGGTTTAACTCATCTTGCTCAAAACACTCTCAGAGGATTTATTCATAGCTCAAAAAATGATTACAAAGGTGAAAAGAAGAGAAAATAATAAAAGCAGCGAGTTTGCAACGGTGTATGGATGTTACAGACACGCTGTTACAAATTAAGTGTTGCAAACTGAAGATATTCTTTACAAAGATTAAAAGTTTTAGCAACAGATTCTTTAACCTTTTTGTAACGATTTCTTCATCTTCTTCTCACGAGCAGGATTTTTTCTGATTTTTCTTTCTCGACTTCTCGTCTCTACAAGCCCCCCGGGGGGGCACGGCGCACCCCCACCCCCCTTAATGCTTCTATCGACTCCCTCTTTGTACTAGAACACTTTCACACCCTCTTAACTTCTCAAAATTTTCAAAATCAATTCACTAGCAAGAAAATATCCACGATCGATTTTCTTCGAATTTTGAACTCGAGAGTACTATTTCTTCCCTTTTTCTTCTCATGTTGTTTACATGGGAATGAAACTCTTGCCTAATCCAAACTCGAGAATAAAACTTTGACTATTACAAAATATATATTTTCTTTAAAACCCGAGATATTCTTTCTATTATGTTTTTTTTTTCTTCCCATGAGATGTATTTGAGTTGTTTCGATGAGTTTAATTTGTACACGACTCCTGTTTAATAAGGCAAGAATATATCTTGTCACAAAACTCTTTGAAAGTCTTCAAATCCCGTACAAATTCCCTTCACAGATTCACGGGAAGAAGTTCCCCCTAAAATTTATTTCTTTCAAACTCAAAAAAGAGTGGGTGCCTTTAGTAAATGAATGGGTGCCCTTATCCAAGTCTTAGGGTGCCTTTAGTAATTTTCTGGGTGCCTTTAACATTTTTTGAGCCGAATTTTCCACAATTTATTAATTCTCCAAAAATACCTAAAAACACAATAAATAACAATATTAGTACAAAAATTGAGAGATAACAATATACAAATTGGGAACAAATCAGGCACATAAATGTGTCTATCAAATACCCCGAACTTATTATTTGCTAGTCCTCGAACAAATCTAATCTAGAAAATAAAAGTAAATCCTAACTCACTTGCACAGGGCATCGCGATTGCACTTAGCGTATGCAACAAGCCTTTAAACCCCTAGGTGTCCCTAGTGGACGAATTTTGTCTCGTGAGGGTTTACAAGAGATATACCCACAAAACCTTTTACTCCAAAGCCTAGCTACTTGTGAAGAAGGTAGATACTAAACATGTTATTTAGTTGGCTATAAAATTCTTTGGCTATGGGAGGAATTACCCTGTTTTGAATCCAATTGATGTACACGAGTTTGCACTCAAGCGTACTAAAATTCATAACAAAGCACTACTCAGAAAGTCGTACAATGGACCAGGATACTCGGAATATAACAAACCACAATCACATGAATAGATTAAGAAGATGAATATGGATATAGAAGTGTGCATATGTTGACTAAGGTGAACGGTGTTCCCTGAATATCTGTATGAATATCGTGCCAAGATGAACCCTAATAGATTGAGATACGCAACCACTGGTCTGAATCCTAATTTTAGTATCAACACAGCTGGTATATACAAGGGCTCCAACGGTCGATTTATTGAATATATTAGTATTATTATTGGACTGTAGTAGTTGAAGAGTGTATCAAGACAACTTTACCTGCAGAAGAGAGAATTTTTATTTCCAATTCTTAAGTTTGTTCTCAACTCTATCTACCACATTTGAAAGGAAACTATTTTGGAAGTGTGGGTGAAAAATGGTGTTCTGAAGTACCTATCATTGATGGGTATCCTACTAACTCCTAGGATGCTGGTGATTTTCTCAATGATTTTGTGATCAAAATTGGTGCTAAAGAAGATTCATGACTTTTCGAAATTGATCAATTGGACAGAAACCTGACTAAATTCATTAATGATTTTCAGAATGTTTTGGCTTTCCCTAATATTAACATTTATGAAAACCAACATGTCATCAGTAAAAAGAAGAGTGATATAGTAAGTGCAGTGCTTCCTACTTTTTTCCATGAATATTTTTCCTAGCCTCAGCATTAGAGATGCCTTAGACAAAACTTCTATATAAATGATAAATAGGTAGGGAAATAGGGGATCTCCTTGCCTAACACTTCTAAAAGGGAAAAAATGATCCACAGGGACCCATTAACAAACACTTGCAAACACTTGGAAAAAATGATCCACAGGGACCCATTAACAAACACTTGCAAACACTTGGGAAGAAACAGTGCTCACGCATTGCCTAACTAGTTTACACCAAACCTTGCTAAACCCTAGTTTCTCTAAAACACTCTCAAGGAAAGATCACTTTACCTATTTGGATGAAATTATAAATCTATAATTGATTTCTTGTTATTTGGGTGGTCTTGAGGACCAGTTTTCAGCCATGTAAATATCTTTTTTTCACCTTTGAAGCATCTTAGGATCTTCCCCTGCTAAAACAACTCAAAAGTACAGTGTAGATATAAATTTGCTTCCAGCAAACGTAGGGGCATTACCATTACCACATGCCAGCCTGCCGGAGCTCTCTAATAATTGCCACGTAGAACTTGCATGACCACAAACCTCAATCCTACATGCTCATATACCAGTACCAGTTGTACTTCCGTACGCGCTTTGGGTACTTGTGTATTTGGTTGTTATCTGGAACATTTAATGGTACGTACGTTTTACATTTTGAACTCTTTAAAACCTAACACGAAATTAAACAATACTATTAAAATCTAAGTTAAGTAACTTTCATGAAACAAAAGAACTCTTTCTGAGACTTAAAATAATTAAACTAAACCGATTAGTTAAACACATTACAACAACATTATCAAGGGACGAAAAATAAATTACTAATGATTGTACATTGCTAGATCATGACTACACTTTTTAAGGAAACCTAAAACTTGTTTCCGTTGATGAAGTAAAAGATGTAGAAACATAGTTTCTAACTTCCCTAGCAATAACATCTCTCATGGCATCCCAAAACCCATCTCCAGGAACATTCGATGATGCCGTCGTTTGTCGACTCTCCGGCGCCACAAAATAACTACTACCGGGCGGTGCTAGTGTAAGATTTGTTGGTGGGTCGGATTCAGTTGTCGACAACATAAAACCTGTAATACTGTTGTTATTGTTACTGAAACCTTCCCCATTGTTGTTATTATTGTTATTATAATTATGATCAGTACTACAATTACTACCATTACTATACTGACAACGATGATGATGCTGAGGTTGTCTTTGTTTTCTCTTGAGTGTTGAATTCCAATGATTCTTAACAGCATTATCAGTTCTACCAGGAAGTAATCTAGCAATGGTAGCCCATCTATTACCATATTTAGCTTGAGCATCTAAAATGATGTCATCTTCCGACAATGAAAACGGACGATGTTCCACATTAGGACTTAATTGATTACACCACCTTAACCTACATGATTTACCAGATCTACCCGGTATGTATCGACCAACTAATGACCAATTTCTAGCTCCATGTTGATCAACTAACCGCGTTAGTATTTTATCTTCTTCAGCACTCCATGGTCCTTTAATTCTCTCGGACTTCGATGTTATCGCGCTTCTTTGCTTGCCGCTACCTAATAACATAGAATCAGACTCTGATGAAGAAGACGAACATACTGAATTAGTGGATGAATAAGACGTGTTTAGTGGTTCCATATTGACAGTGCTATGGAAGAGAGTGAGTGAGAGGAAAAAGCAAACCTAAGGTTTGTTTATTAAATAGAATAGATGATGAATGAATGAAGTGAACCTCTCCATGCTCATGCAGCTAGAAGAATCTGACATTTTGGATATAGGTATTATTTGTTGTTGATATTGGCGCGTGTGGGTGCTTGGGTTTGTTTCTAGGAAGCCCTCGTACTACAACAGGTGCGTTGAATGCGCATCCCCCTCCCCTCCCAGTTGGATAATTCTTTGTTTTGTCATTATCCGCGCGTGCAACCGCGACTGTTCTTAATATTTCTTAGCTTTTTCAGGAGTACGTTACAGTATGGAGATTGGATATACGGAAAGTAGGACCCACCTTACAAAAAAACATTATTGATTAATTTTCAACGGTACCGATCATACCTATGTTTGAAAAAATCAGAGCCGTAGAATTTGAAGATATGAAAATATTTTGTTTAGAAAAAAGTACGACAGTTAAGAAAGAGCTGTTAAACAGAAAACGTTTAAAACGACAAGTTGGTGAGAAGTTTGGGGACCTACTTTTTTTTTACTATATTGTAGGACTAACAGCTGTAGTCCTAATTCAATAACTGCTTTTTTACATTTTAAATCAACGGCTGAGATGTATTAAAGAATTCCTAATCCGAAAGGAAGAAAACGACGGACTGTACCCTATAACTAAAACGCAGAGTAGTGACCCACAACCAGGCTGGAAGAATCTCACGTGATTCCACATCATACATTATACTAGTGTTACTATTCACACGGTTTGACTTAAAATATCAATCAAAATTCAAGGACGATATCAAAATCTTTCATCAGTTTCCACGTGGGATTAGTAAATAATATTTGGACTTACCTAGTCCTTTGGTTACTGTCCACTGTGATGATAACAGTACTCCTATTCGTTAATACCCGTTGGATGATGTTTATGTTTGATCTAATGGTTGATGATTTCTGGATGATGGAATTGCTGGGATGATGTCAATAATATCAATGTATGGAAGCAGTTGGGCAGTTAGAGAGTGGAAGCTGCATCTGTCGTTTGCTATTGCAACAGCTGGAAATCACTCTTCGCCACCGACCCATCCTTATTTTTCTTGTTTCCCTTTTTTTACTTTTGGTCTCAAAGAATCAACTGTTCGCTGTGATTATTTTTACTACTTTTGTTATGGACGGTCTTTAGATGTTAACGGGGTAACTACTATTCTGACCGGAGTCCTAATGAGGACCGGTTAGTCACTGGCAAAGATCAAGTACAGGTCGGGGACTCGAGGTCGTGCAAACGAATTCATTTTTATAAACTTAATTTGATATTTTTATTTTATTAGGTATTTGTTTTTGATAGTTTTATTTTGTTAGATATTTGTCCAAAGTATCTCATATTAATTAGCAATCTATAAAGTATCATTGTTTATTTGAAAATCTATTAACTATTCACACCGTTAAAATTTTTATCCATCTTGGTTAAGTTAGTTAATAGTTTATTTATTGACCTTTTATTAATTGTCGTGTTGATCTTTTACATAATTTTCCAGGTTCGTCAAGCTTGGTTCAGAATTTTTTATCGTTTTCAGGTTCGTTACATCATTTTTCAAAAAGGATTCATCATTTTCAAATATTTTGGATTTTTAGTTGGTGGAGAATCGATATTCTACAACATATTTTAGGATCGTCGAGCCTGGTTCAGAATTTTTACACTGCTTTCAGGATCGTCGAATCGATACCCAGATTTAAAACGGTTCTAACAGCTTGAAAAGGTGAAAGAATAGTTACCTGTTTACGTTTCCTGATATTTTTAGGTCTCCAATCTTCAGTTTTGTTGTATGTGAAATCGGTAGCAACCAGTTTCGCTCTTTATGTTTCTCAGAAAACGTGAACAACCACCAATCCTCATAGTGACAACTGTTGGGGACAAAATGATGTTCGCCCGAAGTGATGTCATCAAGTCCGAAGCATAATTTGGCCCGAAGCGACGTCATCATTTACGTCCCGAAGCGACGTCATCACGTCCCGATCCCGAAGTGACGTCATCACGTCCCGATCCCGAAGCGACGTTATCACGTCCCGAAGCGACGTCATCACGTCCCGATCCCGAAGTGACGTCAGCAATTCCCGTTTCAACTGGTGCCCGGTCTGTCCTGTCCCGATTCATCATGTCCCGAACATGCTGTCCTGATCCGGTCATTTCCGCTGGACCAAGTCAATCCCGATGGACCAACTCAATCCCGCAAGCCAACCAGACTAGCCCAGACCGTTTGAGGGATAGCTGGATAAGAAGATAAGGACAACATGTGGACTTGGGATGAAAACGTGTCAACATTTGAGAGTGAAAGAAGAACAGATGGACACGGTTGAAGGCGCCACATCACTTGAAGTTTTCGGAATTTGGTTTAAAAGAAAAGAGGGAAGAAAGGAAAAGGGGATCGGCTTCTTCTTGGCTGGAAGATCATCTGACTGTAAAACCAGAGCTCCAATAGAGCTTTTGGACCTGTAACCTCAATTCTGATTAATAAAACCCTTCAATTTCATGTCCCGTGGACGTAGGCTATTCATAGCTGAACCACGTTAAATCCCTGTGTACAATTTCTTCTATTTTCTTTTGATAATTTTGTTGATGATTTTGGTTGTTTTGGGCTGATGAAAATTTCTGCCCAAACAATTTGGCGATAGAAACAGGGATTGGTTTAATGGATTTATCCAACCTGTTACACAACGATTTGAGAATTGAAGATTTAGGGTTTTCTGAGTTCAATCGAAATTAGGGATTCGAGAATCAAATTTAAGTTTACATACAATTGGTAAAGATATTATGCTACTGATGGGAGAAAAAAGATTGGGTTGTGATTGAATTGAAGTTATGAAGCCAATTTAATGAAGAATTAAAAAGCTGGGAATTCTATTTCTTCATCGTCTGTAGCTTCTCATCCACTTCCCCATGTTCTTCATCTGTTAGAGTTCATCACCTGCGAAGAAGAAGATCTCAATCGAGGAGGAAAATCGGGAGATTAATAGTGAATCCCTACAATTTCGAATCAATTTCGTCAAAAAATCAAATAACTCAGATAAGTTTTCCTCTTGAACTCATTTTTTCTTTTGATTGAGGCGAAAATTTTGTTTTTGAAAAATCAGATTCACGATTGCAAAGATATAAAACTCTTAATTTCTAATCAAGACTTTCATTCTATTTACATTAGAGTCTAGATTTATAATACTCTCATCTCAATCTTGGTTTTAAGATAAGAATTTCGAAGAAATTGCTCAATTGTTTTATCCTATTCCTGGCTTCATACTGACATCAATCGCTATGCTAGTCAGTATCAGTTTTCTCCTACTCCTGGTCCAAGCCTCAGAACAGAGAAATGTTCATCAGAAATTCTTGAGGTAGAGTAAAATCCACCCAATTTTTGCAGTTGAAGAATCCTGATTTTTGAGGTAAGTGATTCTTACCCAAATGATGCTCATCATCTTGCATGATGAATGGTAAGGTTTCTGATTTCCACTTTTTAGTATTAAACTGAATGCATCTTGGGATAAGTATTTCACTTTGAATTCCTCCTTAAACTGATGAGTTGAAGAACAACAAACTTTGGGGGTTTCTCCCAACTCTGTTTGCAATGCCAAATGGGTATATATCATTTAAATGGGTTTACAAAATTTCCACTGAACTTTTGGGTTTTAACAATTGTTATGGTTTACAATTAAACTTAGTAAGCATGGATTCCTGATTTTCTATGCTTAGTGTTTCAACTTTCTATATTTATAGTGTCCTAAAGATCTGATTGGGTCACACTGCATTAGGGAATTACATATGATACTTCAATAAGATTTGTAAATTCTATTGAATACTTACTTGTTCTCTACCTCACTATGTGCAAATGAATATATGTAACTGCTAATAAAAATGTTATGGTGTTTGAGACTGTTGAGAAGTTTTCACCTATTTGTATACATCATGTTAGAGTTATATCTTGATAGAATCACATCTTGATACCTAGTTGTTCTTTTACACCAGTTGGTCACATTTCAAATAATTGGATTGTGTTAGAATTGAATATTGTTTAAGTTAACTTGAAGATAAGTTGAATGGGACTGTAAATGTATGATATTGGATCATTGGCACGCTTATGTTTCAAAGAGAAACAACAATTCTCACAAATGATTTGATTTTATGTTTTTCCTTGCCATGGTCACCAGATTTTGTTATTTTAGTTTGATAGAATTTTGAAATGAAAACTTTGTTTTCTTGAGTTTTTTTTAGGAATTGAACCCGGCCTGGCCTGGACGTTATATCATGTTATCATCAACATGAGCAACACACCGTCAACTAGTGGTGACCAGAGTTTTAGAGCTCTAATGGAGAACATATGGCATGATTCTACTCAGCAGATATGAAGGAAGGCTCAGAGGCACCAAACACCATCTGTTGTTCGAGAGGATTAAGTAGCGAATAGAAGGCAGCACAGACCTTCCCTCTCGCTCCAAGCCTCCCGTTTTTGGAGATATCAAAGATGATTGCAGCGATAAATGGATGCACCAAGGTTCATGTCCTCTCGCTCTTGGCTTCGGAGGGTTCATCCTATTTTCTGGTTCAAAGACCTGACAACATCATCCTGGCACCAGCTGTAATCTACATTGTCATCAAAGTTTCCAGGTCTTTCTCTTCAGTAGCACATATCTGATGCCAAGGAGTTGCACGATCAACATTTCCAAGTTCAATAACCTCACTCATCATGATTAAAATTGCCTGGTACTGGTAGCACATACAAGAGATTTATGATGTTCTTCAACTTAATTTCTTCCAATCAAAATGAAGGCAACACATACTCAATTGTTTTCAACACATGAATACTTACTGTCAGATTCAAGCAAGAGAGGAACATTTAATTTGTATACAGTGGGTGTGATGATTCATTGGGCCTGGCTTCGCAACGGATTTTTTATAATCAAGGTTCATGAATGATGCAATTCTCATAACAAGTTTCTTCAAAGAGCTAAGTACTTCTGCTATCATTTTGTTGATTTGAATTATAAGTATTAGAAATCAGAGTTTATTCCAATATGCACACAAATCCAATTTTGTTAGATTGTATGCATGATATGATAAAATGATTGACTATATAATAACTTAATGCAAAGCTTAATGTCTTACAATGATATAGTTTATAAAGAATATGAATGTTGAGAATTTGGTGCAACCGGCAGGATTAGGTTATAAACTTGAATGGAGAAAAATGAATCATATTATAAACTTGGTGCTTTTAAGGAGAATGGTTGTTGTTTTTCTCAATTGTCTGCTTGTAGTATTCATTTTACACCTTGGGTAGTGGTTTTAGCTTAAGCATGATCCTTAATTACCATCTGTGAATGATATCATCTTGAACTTTCTTTACTACTTAAAAGCATAAGCATGTACTCGCATGCTTAAGTGCTAGGGAAAAATTAAGTTGTCTCAATTTGTGATAAGCTTGAGCTAACATGATTCAATTAACACTTGTTTGAAAGTTATAACTGGCCCATAATGTCTATCTCAAACTTCAAATCTTTTTGGAGTTTTAAGTTTCACTTTGTCAAGCCTGATCCTAACACATTTGCATAATTTTATTCCGTCTGTGATGAACTTCAGTGGTTTATTACACTTTTCTATGATACATAACAACTTTTCAAATGATTTTCGCTTAACCAGAATTAGAAATTGTAATCCCATATCATGATGATAGTATTTGAAGCCAATTACATGAAAAGGAAAATCAGTTCTGAAGCTTTCAATGTTTGCTTGCAAATGAAATTTAACATATGCAAATGCAACATGATCTTAAATGGTGCAACATTAGCCTAAACATATTCATGTTAGATGGTCGTTAACCATGAATGTTTGTGGTTTCAACATTTTTTCAAGGGAACGATATCATTTCTAAACCCCCTGCTAGAGTCTGTCACCTGTGTGATTTTCTTATTGACTATTTGATTATCTGATTGTGATTTTAGAACCAGTTTGTAGATAATCCAAATCTGTTTTAGCTCAACCCATTTCTGTTATAGCATGTTTTGAATTTTTGTTGGTGCTTTAGATTAACATTATCAGTTGAGAAAAGACTGATCTCTTTATGCTATTTGTAATGCTCCCCGCTGTCATAGAATGCGTAAATTGTGGCATGAGTTTAATGTGTATATGTCATAGAATGAATGCATCAATTGCAGGGGAAAGACAGATTCTAATAGCCTGAATTAGGCTGGAATACCCAGAAAACAAACTAGACTCTGCCGAATTTTCTTTCCAGTGAGTCGACTCACTGAGTTTGATCCAACTCAGTTGAGCAAGACTGTTTAAACCGAGTCAGATTAGCTGACTCGGCTAGCTCCTCTTGTCCAAAAAAAACGATAATAATAATAATTTTTATTATAGCAATAATAAGTTAAATTAAATTATTATAGCTAGATAATTATTATCACATCATGAACAGATGGGTAGGGATATCCGCTGGTTTATAAGTATTATTAAGAAATAATAATAAATGTACTCTATCGTTTTAAATTTTTAATTTTCAATTATAACATAATATTAATTGCGTATTTTAAGTAGCAATTTAATTTTAAAAATAATTTTTAATTATCATTATTAGATGATTTAATCATGACACACCTTAATTATTTAAGAAGCATGAGTTAATTTAATTCATCAATAGAATAACTTTATTAGATGATGAAAATTTCTTAATTAGCATCCATTGTTCATATTTTACTCCATTATTACAAACTGTCATACATTATTGATTAATTGCTTTCAATAGCATCTGAATCACATATGATATCATGTATAATGATAATTAACCACATAATCATCTATGATATAAACCTATTGATTTAATATGATGTATTCTTAATTTGCACAAATTCTAATTTGTTTGATTAGATTTAACTGTAGTATGCAATTAAAAGCATGAAGATCATTTTTAACTTGCCCCATTTAATATTATGAAATGTTTAAGACATTTTTATGAAGTGTGAAGATACCTATGAAGGACACTTCAGAGATGCGGCAGCTATGCAATAATGATGCACTGGGGGGCATGCTATAAAGAAATCATATTTTTAGCTGTGAAATGAGTTAAATACTGCACGCCAATCATCCGCGCTCTGCTATTTCTTGCGCTCCACAATCATCCGTGCTCTGCTATCTCTTGCGTTCCACAATCATCCGCGCGCTGCTATCTCTTGCGCTCCACAATCATCCGCACTCTGCTATCTCTTGCGCTCCACAATCATCTGTGCTCTGCTATCTCTTGCGCTCCACAATCATCTACGCCCTATCACGTGCGCACTATAAATTTCAGTCCTGCAAGAATAGATATGCTCCACGTAAAATTCCACATGTCACACATGCCAATATCCACATAATAAAGACAAAGGACCAACAATCGCTCAACCCAAAGAGGAGTTATGCATCAGCAAGCGGAACTAGCAAGAAGCATCATGAAAGGAGTAAAATGAGATGCGCCCCAAAGTCAATATAAGATCAAACAAGTCAAATAGAGATAAGAATGAGTGAGGAAAAGGGACCCATGATATTTTGCTATAAATACCGACCCCCAGTTAAAAAGAAAGGTGATAGACACATTTTTGTGTCTAAATTGCGCTCGTATCTATTTTGATAGTGTTCGTTTTTGTACTTATTGTGTCTTTTTATGTCTTTGTAGGTATTTTTGAGAAATAAATAATTTGGGAAAAAATGGCTCGAAAAGTGATAAAGGCACCCCGGAAAGAATTGATAAAGGCACCCACACTTTGGATTGTGGACACCCCCTTTTGATTTCAAACATCCGAAAATGGCGGGAAATTATTTCTTCACGAGAAAATCTTCGGTGATGATTTGGAACCGAATTTTATGGAGTTTTGACGTGTTTTTTCTACCCCAAGTTGATCAAACACTCAAGGGATAACACAACACACGTCAACAGAGAGATTTAGCCGGGAAAATCTGCTTGGAAAATTCGAATTTGGACGGGAAAAGGAGTCCGTTCCTGTTTTGATTTCACATGGATTCCAAGTTGATTTGGAGTTGATTTTTGGTTCCTTATCGCTTCTCTAGGGTTGCTAGGGTTTACCAATACTATATACAGCAAAGAGAAGCCAAGAAAAATGAAGTTGGGATCACCGAAAAAATTCTGCTGCTGCGAAGAAGAAGAAGAACACGAAGAACAAAAGGCGCCCAGAAACTGTCGTTGATTCTGTCGCTGATACTGTCGTAGCCTCAGCTGCTTCAGTCGTTCTTTTTCCACTGCATACACACGGTCTGTATTTCTTTCCTGTTCTCTTTTCCTCCTTCTGTGACGCAGAACAACATCGTCTGTAATGTTTATAAGCGTATCCAAACTTCTGTGTTACTTCTTTTTAACAATTGTAAGCACTTTTTGAGCAATGAAACTATATTTTGAGTGCGTTTCCAATACAATGATCTAATTACCATCACTGGGGTGATGGAGGAAGCCTTTTTCTTCCAATAATTAAGTGGTATGTCTATTTTATCTATATTTTCTTTACAATTCTTTTATTATTAATTGCTTGAATTAAAATGGAATAAAATGGTTTTTCTTAAATAGTTGTGTTCTCTTTTGATGAGTCATGCTGGGTTGACTTCTTTTGATGTCTCATGCTTACGATTTACAATTATTCTTTTAAAAACCTATTTTTGGCATATTTAGATTAAATTGAGCATAGAATTGTTAGGCATATCACAGAAGTATTGGTGAATGGTGGAATCTTAAACCCTAGTTTTCTTCCATCTATTTTTAAAATCAAATCTGTTTAATCTTATTTATTTTTAGTAATTAAAAATTAGGTCTAGAAATTAAATCTTTACAAGTACGAGAATCAAACCCTTTTACCACTATATTAAAATCACATCAAAAGGGGGAGAAAAAACTAAGAGGATAAACTCTGAAAGAAAATCAAGAAGTGGAAAAAGCTAAGACTAGGTTAAGAACTCTATTGAACTTAAGTTCTCTAATTCTTTGTATTAGCATGTATACTAGGTTAAGAACTTATGTATTTGACTTATTACATCTTACTCAAAAAGTATTAAACAATAGTGTAATTAAACTTTTGAATCCAAACACACATGTGCCCGACGATTCAAGTATAATTTTATACATGACTCGAAGACCTATGAGTCAGATATATATATGAGCTAAGACAGACCTCAATTCAGACATCATAAAAATGGAAGAAGAAAAACTGAAAAGGAGAGGGTACCATGTACACCACCAACTTTTTCGCTTTGAAACCTAACAAATTTATTCCTTACGTGAACCTTAAACAGAGTTAAACGTAGGCAAGGAATTACCTTGGAAAATCTCTGAAAATGATTTTGAATCACAAGGATTGATTAAGGTACAACTTTTGCTTGTACTTTTAATTATAAAGAGAAAATCGGTATAATGGAGAAATTAAAAGAAAAATAAATGGCACACGTCATAAATTTTGTTCACGAGGAAAATTGCAGAGCAGAAAAACCCAGGACATTATTCAGTTTAAACACACATTGTATTAAGCCGTTAGAAACACTAGTCAACTATATGACTTCGGTATGAATGTAGTTGAGGCAGAACAGACCCTCCAAGCTACCATGCTGCAGTTGTGCCCTTACATCTCTTGATTCCTTCAAGAACCTACGCACTTGATTCCCCTAGATAACGTCCTTTACATGCCTAGGAGTTTCTCCTCTGTCATTCGTGAAGACTAGCAAAGTTCTGCAAAAAGTCAAAAAATTATGGAATATGGCTAGATTCAATTCCTAGATTTTTCTATGTATAACTGAAACTCTTTTTCTATTAATGAATATTCATTTTTTATCAAAAATAAAAA